>WOXC01011410.1:0-379431 GCA_011680675.1 Gymnobelideus leadbeateri
GTCCGTCAGCTCTCCTCTGCTCCTGGTTCTCTTCCAGTGCTCTCTGTAACTCAGCACTTCTCTTTCCCTCCAGCAAGATGACTCTCCTTGCCTTCTGCTTTCTCTTTTGGGCTGTTTGCTGCTTTCTGAAATTTGGCTCTCCTCCATCAAATCCTGTGAATTCCCCTTTCCAGGGGACCAGCTATCTCACCTGAATCACATTAAGACAAGTTGTTGAAATTATTTTCCTAGGTTAACAGAGGCCAAATCCTCAATATCCTTAACATTGTAATTAGTCCTAATAATTCCAAACCTGTAAGGTAGGGAACTTTATAGGGGAGTTATGAGGAAGGGAAGTTTGGAAACTTCTTGTATTGTGCAAATGAGTCTCTGACTCCATTCCCATAGAGATCTATAAGTCATACTTACCTGTCTCCTCTCTACTTCAGTAGCACATCCATACTCACCCCATCCTTGTTCTGTTCCAGATTGTTTCTTCATCTCTCATCTTCTTGTGGAAAAGTTGTACAATTACACAGGGAAGCTATGGTAGGAGGTGTTGTCAAGATTGGTGATAAAACTTTTGTTTCTCCTTAAACTTTAAAGTGGCAGGTGGGAGTGGGTACTCTGATGGTGATGGAAGAAACAGGTTGTATATACTCCTTGAACATAAGCTCCTTGATGGAAGAGACTTTTCCTGTCTTGTATCCATAGTGTCTAGCACAGATCCTCACTTTAAAAAAAAATTGTTTGTTTTTAGTTAACAAGATTCAATTCCATAGTTCCTTGAGTTTCAAATTTCCTTTCCCTCCCGCCCCCCCCACCCCCTACAACAGCATATAGTCCAGTATAGGATCTGCAAATACTTTCACAATAGACATTAGTCAAGTTACAAAGGCGTATTGTACTAGGTGGGATGAAAAATGTTAAAGAAGAAATAAAACCAAACAATGAAAAGAAAAGATCAGTTAGTTTTCTTCCATTAGGATTCAAGCTCAGTTCTTTCTAGTTATTTCTCTGGATGTCGCATCTCTCTCCTTCATGAGTCTTTCAAGATTGCCTTATATCACTGCATTGCTGAGAAGAGTCCAGTCTGTCATAGTTGGTCATCAACATATGATATGTCTGTGACTGTATACAAATTTCTCCTGGTTCTACTCTTCTCACTCAGCATCAGTTTGTATAAGCCTCTCCAGGTAAATATGAAAACTGCCTCCTCTTCATTTCTTATAGCACAATAATATTCCATTACATGCATATACCACAACTTGTTTAGCCATTCCCCAATTGATGGGCACCCCTTTAATTTCCAATTCTTTGCAACCACGAAAAGAGCTGCTATAAATATTTTTGTACATATGGGTCTTCCTCCCTCTTCTATGATCTCTTTGGGATATAACCCTAGAAGTGGTATTGCTGAGTCAAAGGGTATGAAATTATTTATAGCCCTTTGGGCATAATTCCAGATTGCTCTCCAGAATGGTTGGATGAGTTCACAACTCCACCAGCAATGCATTAGTGTTCAAATTTGCCCACATCTTCTCCAGCATTTGTCATTTTCCTGTTTTGTCATCTTAGCCAATCTGACTGGAGAGATGTGGTACCTCAGAGTTATTTTGATTTGCATTTTTCTAATCCATAGTGATTTAGAGCATTTCTTCATATGCTTATAGATATCTTTAATTTCTTCCTCTGAAAACTGCTTGTTCATATCCTTTAACAATTTATCAATTGGGAAATGACTTGTATTTTTATAGATTTGACTTAATTCTCTGTATATTTTAGAAATGAGTCCTTTATCAGAGACATAGGTTGTAAAAATTCTTTCCCAATTTCCCACATCCCTCCAGATCCTCACTTTTAATAGACACTTAATTATTTGTTAAAGTAAATCCCTTTCATTATTATTGGTGATGACTCTTCATTTAACAAGACTTACTCATTCAGTTAGGCACTAGGTAAATAAGTAAACCTAGTTCCTGATGTCTAAGAGTTTAGATTTTAATTTGGGAAATAAGATATATATCTCTACATCAGCCATAGAACAATACAGGACAATAAGTAAATAAATGTTTCATAATATAGTGCAAAGTGTAAATACCATAAGTATTGCCAGATAGAAAGATTTAATTTAATTAAACAAATACTTCTTGAATGCTAATTGTATATAGAATATTGGTTAGCTACTGGGAGAGATTCAAGGATTAGGTAAGACATTGCTCTTGGCTTTGTTGGATCATAAACTCATAACTCTCTAGCTAGAAGGCACTTCAGAGGTCATCTAGTCCACCCTTCTCCCCAACCCCCATATTTTAGGTCTAAAGAGGGTAAGCAACTTGCCCAAGATCACAGAAAGTTAGAAAATGACAAGAGCCAGGAATCTCAACTGAAGTCCTAAAACTCCAAGTACAAAGCTCATTTAACAGGACTATTACTTTCACGAACTTACAGACTAGTATTGAGATAGGAGCCATATACAAATAAGTATAATTCAAATCAATCCATGATGCATGCTGGGAAAAGTGAGAGTAGAGTCCTCTGGGAGGTCCCAGGACAGTAAGACCAGTGGTGACACAGAGAATGACATCTCACCACTCACCACTTTAGATACCTTCACTCACTCAGAATAATGACACTAAAAGCTAACACAGAATGAATGCCTTAAGGTCTGCAAAGTGCTTCACATTTAGTGTTTCATAGGATTCTCATAATAACTCTGTAAGGGAGATGCTCTCATCATTCTCATTTTGCAAATGAATAAACTGAGGCTGAGAGATGTTAAGTGACTTGCCCAGAGTTGAAAACCTGCCAAGTATTTTAAGAAGGAATAAAAAGGGGGCAGCTAGGTGGTGAGGTGAATAGAGCACCAGCCCTGGAGTCAGGAGGACCTGAGTTCAAATGCGGCCTCAGACACTTAACACTTACTAGCCGTGTGGCCTTGGACAAGTCACTTAACCCCAATTGCCCTATCTTCCCCCTCCAAAAAGGAAAAAAAAGAAGAAAAACCCACTGGGAACTGTTAAATTTGGGACAAATTGACTTAAAGGGCAGAGAGTTTTATCTTACATATTTGAATGAATATTAAAATCCTCAGTCAGACTTAGGAAATATTTTGTTTCATAGGGCTTTCAAGAAGAAAAAAATATGGGCTCATCTTTCTTGCATTCTCTCCCACTCTAGAGTCATAGAACAAATAAAATATGATTATTCTTTACTGCAATTAGTTCTCCTGAGGAAATCCAGCACTCTATAAATGTCAGTTTTTTATTATTATTTGGCATGGATATTCATTTATTTGCTAGCTACAATGTGGCTATACCATTTTGGGGGGGTTCTCTTTTATATCTATGTGTTTATTCTTGTTCTTCACACTTAGCTGAAAATGGGAAGGGGAAAAATACAACAACTAGGAGACAAAAGATAGGAGATACTGTAGCCATGTGTATAACCCCAAGCCTCTCCCTTCCACTTTCGTTGTTTCTAGATTATGTGTTTGCCTCTAGATCAGAGATTCTTAACATTTAAAAAAATATATCATGGACCCCTTTGGCAGTTTGGTGAAGTTTATAAGCCTTTTCTCTGAATAATGTTTTTAAATGCAAAAAAAAGAAAAAAAATCCATGGTATTACAAAGGGAAACTAATATATTGACATAATTATGAAAGTATTGAAAATGTTTTTTCAAATATGTTCATGGACCCCAGATTAAAAAAACCCAGAATATGGATTAATGATATATCTTCCCTTTCCCCCTTTCCCCCTACCTTAGTCACACCAAGGTGGCAAAATGGCACTAAACTGAACCCTGGACACCAAGTAGTATGAATGTTGTCTAGTTTGGGGCAGCAGTGTGCTCAGGAATCTTTAGTCCTAAAGTTTTTAAACTACCATCTCTCTTTTTTCTCCTTCCTTTTACTGCTAAATTTATTGAAAAATCTAACTACCGCTTCTGCTTTCCCACTATCCAATCACTGCTCGACTCCTTGCAATCTGGCTTCCTCACAACTCTTCTAAAAGTTTTCTTCTTAAAGGCCCCCATTCAGCATCTTCAAGAGTTTTCCTTTAGTATTTTTATTAGCCTTTCTGTAGCATCTGAAAGAGTCAATCACTGCCTTTTTCTGGATACTTTCTGCTCTTTTGACTCCTAAAACAGCTCCTTTTTCCTTTTTCTCATACCTCTCTGATCAACCTTTCACTGATTTTTCTTTTAATGTTCTAGCCTTGTCTGCCTTCTATTCTCTTTATAGACTCTCTCATGGCAAAATCACTCACTCTCATAGCTTAAATTTATATTCAGATGATTCTCAAATTTATATTTCCAATCCTGACCTTTCTTTAGGGTTCTAGACCTACATCTTAAACTTAGGATCTTTGAGACCTTGGGTAAGTCATGCAAATGCTCTGGGGCTCAACTTTCCTCATCTGTACAACAGAAGGGGCTTGAAATAGACTAGATAGCCTCTGAGGCCTCTCCTAGCTCTTGATCTATGATTTTCTCAAAGTGGCTCTCTCTAAGATCATCAATGATTTCCTAAGTGTCAAAGTCAGTTAATCTTACTTCAGTCCTTATCCTCCCTGACCTTTCTGCAGCATTTGACATTACCAACCACCTCCATCTTCTGGATATGATATCTCCTGGTTCTTTAATTTTCCTGCTGGTTCCTCATTCTCTGCCTGATCCATTGAAGTATATGTGGTATATGTGCTCTAAGGTTCTGTCCTTCGCACTTTTCTTTCTTCTCACTCTCTCCTCTCTGTGTTCTGTTCTCTCAGCATAGTCTCAGCAATAGAATTCTCTTCCATGGCTTAAAATAATTCCTCTTTGCAAATAACTCCAAAATACCTCAGGCCTGATCTCTTTACTAAGCCTGAATCTTTAGTTATCATCTGTCTCTGTCTGGATATCCTACCAGCACCTCAGACTCAAATCTGTTCAAAATTTAAAAAAAAATGTTTTACTCCCCCACTCCAAATCAAATTTACTCCTTCCTCTGAATGCACTATTTCTTTGTAATTTCAATTCGATCACCAAGTCCTGTTGATTCAACCTCCATAATCTTTTGCATAATTCCATTCCATTCTATTCTCACTGCCACTGCCTTTGCACTAACCACTTTGATTATTATTACTGTAGCCCCCTAATGGGTCTTCTTGCTTCCAATATTTCTTTCAACTCATCCTTCACACAGATAGCAAATTAATCTTCTTTATGCATAAGTCAGATGATGTCATACCTCTACTCAAAAACCTTCATTAGTTTTCTATCATGGATGGAATAAAAATAAGACTCTTATTCTGGCATTCAGGATTCTTTGCAATCTGGTATCACCCTACCTTTCTAGCCTTATCTCATACTATTCGCTTCAATATATTTTGTGTTTGAAACAAAATTAAAAGTCCCTTGTACACATCCAATGCTTCATATGCCTTATGTTTGCCCACATTATTTTATCTAGAATAATTCTGCCCATACTTCAAAAGTTTGTTTAAATGCCACATTCTCCACAGTCTTCCTTAATCCTTTCAGTCAGAACTGATATTTCCTTACACCTTGCACAGAAATTTCTGTGCATTTCACTTAAATGTTTATCATTATCTATTTTGTATTATATTTACTTATATTTTAATACTATTCTCCCTACTAGACTGTTTAACATTGCAGGTACCGTGCCTTATTTAACTTTGTATTTTCTCCAGGGTCCTTTTGTGATAGGCAGCTAATAATTCTTAAATTTGAATTGGAGGAGAAGGGGTATATCAGGCAATGTAAGTGATATAAAAACAAAAGATATAAGTAAAAATTAACTTTAAAACTTTAAAAAGCTATGTAAATTGGAGTTGTTATTCCTTCTAACTTGTTGTAGAGTAGGGAGCAAGGTAGCCAAATTTGTTTGAACTGTTTATAAAGTAACTTCTAGTTGGGACACAGGTGTGTGTGTGTGTGTGTATTAATAAATCACATGAATTATATAATATATGGACTTTGGAACAAAGAAAACTTTTTTCTTTTCTTCATCTTCATTCTTCTTGACATTTTTGGCAGCGTTTGACACTCTTTCCATCCTAGGTTTTTTTAACACTGCTTTCTTCTAGTTCTCAGTAAGACCACTCCTCAGTTTTCTTTGACGGATCTTCTTCTAACTATAGGTGTATCTCAAGCCCTCCCCTCTTTTCTATATTCTTTTACTTGGCCTTGGCCATGGCTACAGCTCCCTTGGGTCCAATTATCATTTCTACACAGAGATCTATTTATCTGGTCCTAGTCTTTCTCCTGACCTCCAGTCAATCCTGCATCATCAAATGCCTGTTGGACATTTTGAACTAGATGTCCTCTAAGCATTTCATTATTTTTTCACCCTAATCCCACCTCTACTTCAGACTTCTATACTACTGTCAATTGGTCTCCCAAAATAAAGTTTCTTTCCACTCTAATCTATCCTCCATATAGCTGCCAAAGAAATTTTTACTAGGGCCCGGGGCTGCCTAGCCCACTCTTCTGCTCAGTATACTCCCTTGGCTGTTTATCATCTCCAGGGTCAAATGTAAACTTTTGTTCTGGGCATTGAAAACCCTTGGCAAGTTTGCCCCTTCTTACACATCCTGTGCTCCCTTCCATGGACTTTATAGTGCAACCATATTGGGCTTCTTGCCACACTCTACACTGCCTCCTAACTTTGCACTGGCTTTCCCTCCTGGCTAGCATGCTCTCCCACCTCCCCTCCACTTCTCATAATGTCTGACTTACTTCAGAGCACTTAGCTTAAATCAGCTTCTGCAAGAAGGCTTTCCCGTCCCTGCAGCTGCTATGCTACTTCCTTCTCCTTTAAGGTTGCTTATATCTACTTTATATGTAATACACATTGTTTCCCCCATTTGAAAATATAAACTCCTTGAAGGCAGAAAATATTTTTGCTTCTTTTTTTTTTTTGCGTCCTTAATGTAAAGGGCACATAATTAGAGCTTACTTTTTATTGATTTTTTAAAAGAAAGAATTGTATTTGTAAGGCAGTGTATTGGCTGGGAAGAATTCTTTCTTTCTTTCTTTCTTTCTTTCTTTCTTTCTTTCTTTCTTTCTTTCTTTCTTTCTTTCTTTCTTTCTTTCTTTCGGAAGGCAATTGGGGTTAAGTAACTTGCCCAAGGTCACGTGTCTAGGTTTTTGTGTGTGCGTTAAGTGTCTGAGGCTGGATCCGAACTCAGGTCCTTCTGACTCCAGGGCCGGCGCTCTACTCACTGTGCCACCTAGCCGCCCCGAAGGATTCTTTCTGATAGGAAAAATACAGCATGACTAATTGAGGTCATGTGGCCATTTAAATCATCTCTCCTTATACCTGATTCCTCCAATTCTCTTCTCTGCCCCTTTCCCTCAAAACACCTAAACACAAAAGCTTCAGTAATGGAAACAGCCTTAAATCTTAAAAAAATACTACTTTGTGTTTCACATTTAGTGTTATATTTTTGTGTTCTACATGATTGTTGTGATTGTTGAGTCGTTTCAGTCATTTTTGGCTCTTTGTGCAGACACTGGAGACACTGGAATGGTTTGCCATTTCTTTCTCCAGCTCATTTTGCAGATGAAGAAGCTAAGGCAAATGGGTTAAGTGACTTGCCCAGGGTCACACAGCTAGTAAGTACCTAAGATCAAATTTGAACTCAGGGCTTCCTGACTCCAGGCCTGGTACTCTATCCACTGCACTGCCCAGCTTCCCATTCCACATGATGGATACACACAACCATTGTCATTAGGTATACCAGGCCCAGTTTAGCCTTCACGTCAGACACACTAGTAGTGTGATCTATGTACTGTGGACATTATATTAGGTTTGGAGGGAAAGGACCTGGGATTGATTTCCAGGTCTACTGCTTAATACCTGTGTCACCTTAGGCAAGTCACTTGACCTCTGAGCCTGTTGCCTCATCTCAAAAATAAAGGAGTTGGATTAGATGACTTGCAAAGTTCCTAACAGACCTAACCTGATGATTCTGGACTGACAAACAGAACTGTATCCTAGTGTGGGCTCTCATGTGAACACTCTTGGGCCATTCTACCTAATCATCTAAGTTTGCCAGGCCTCAAATTTGCATTTATGAAATGAATATGTTCATCTATGGAATCTCTAAGGTCCCTTCCCACCCTTGTAAATCTTAGACCTTTCCCTGGGCCACAGAGCAGAGCATGGAGTATAGCAAACACCCTTCATCAGTAACTTACATTCTCCTTCCTCCCTCTTCAGGAGTCCTTCACTAGTCTGGAGGGTCCTTCTAAAATAGCCCTCTGAGCCCCTTTGGATTTGGAGGTACTTGGTACTTGGTCTACACAGCTTTCCTATGCCTCAGATTTTTAAAGAAATGGAAAGTGGAAGGGGCAGAGTTTTCAAGGAAGTTCCCACTTGGCAAAGTCTGGAGAATAAACCACAAATTTGCTCCTCTGAAAAAGGGTGCCTGATCAAAGAGTGGGGTGTTTTCTGTTGTTAACTGGCTAAGTGCTTTTAGACATATTACTCTCTGGGTTTCCATTTCCTTTTCTGCAAAATGAAAGATTGGTCTTGATTCCTTTCCAAATAATAATAATAATAATAACAAATATAGTTTTAATTCTTTGTAGCTTACATGGAAATTGACTCAATACAATTCCATTAGAAACTATAAATGTCTATTCCAATTATTAATCAGGGCCTGTGTGAGATAAAATGTTGGGATGATAGAAATTAGTCCACTTTGGGAATATAGTGTATATTAGAACCCAGCTGTTTTGTTTCTCAATTAACATCCTCTGGCAACTGTTGCATGACACCATTCCACCTCGTCCCCTGCCTCAATTGGGATTTTTGACACGTCACATTTGACTTTACCTATTAGACTGACAAACAGCTGAAATCCTTTATAACTCTGCCACACTTGAGAACTTTAATTTCAGGACAGCTCATACAGTGCTTTACAATAAATTGTTTGCATAGAAAGTCACAAAGCTATGTACAAGAGATCCACATAGAAAAATATTTATTTAACAGATTTCAATTGATCATTTACCATGCATGATTAAAGGGATGACAGGGCACTAGATAGCAATTGCCCCCAATGGCACCTACTTCTAGTACAGAGTGGTATCCTAAAGCTCCCAGTGAGGGTTATTTATTTTATTAATATGTCATCTTAGCTAATTATATAGTCTTTCTTCTTGCATGGAAGCTTGCAGGTAGAGATGAAGTAGAATAAGGTGGAACTAATATTTGTCATATGGACTCTGAGCTCCCCGAAACCTCTGGCCTCAATATGGTAGATGGTACCATATTGGTAATGGAACCCCTAACTGAGCTAGACCAAATAGCTGTGGCCAAGACAGATCATCATACAGACTATCTCCATGGGCAGAAGAAACCATCTATGTGATTAACATTTGTTTTTAAAACTATGGGTCTGAGCTCCATCTGGTGAATTTCAAAAGTGAAATGAAAGTAAACTGACATAGCTCTTCTGCCCCTCTTTTTTTGTCTTTTAATAGGAAAAGAAGTACAGGTTTTCTTAAACAGTCATGACTGAACTAACAGATGAGCAGAGAGGATGATTATCATGTCTTTTCCCCACCCCACACTGCAACAGCACTGCCCCACTTATCATTTCTGAAACCCAGGAAAGGAAAGCAGGAGGCAATGGGAGGTGGCTCCCTGATAAGACCCAAACCCCATTATGTGGGGTACACCTGTATCTCACACCTGTATCTTCAGCATCCAAAATGTTCCATTTTCCAAACTCCCTTGAGGGTTTCTTTGGCAAAATTGGCAGTAGTTTTACCAGTTAAGATAGCTGGCCACCTGTTAGCTATTAAGGAACTTGCCTGCAGCTGATCCAATTATCTTCTTAAGCCCATCCAAGCAAACAGTGGGTGGGTTGGCAATGTAGGCCTTATTGTACACTGCTTGGTTCATGGTTATTTTTGGCAAAATTCAAAGAGAAAATGAAAGAAGGGAAAGAGAGTGACATAAAAGAAGGAAGAATTGAAGAAGGAAGAGAATTTTTTAAAAAAAGAAAAGAAGGAAAGATTAAAGAGAGGAAGTCTAGTGATAAAAAGGATACATGAGAAAAGAAGAACAAGGAGAGAGAGTGAAGGAATATAAAAACATTTATTCATCATTTCCTACGTGTCAAGCACTGTGCTAAGTAGGGATACAAATAGATAAAGCAAGACATTCTCTGCTCTCAAGGAAGACAACATTTAAGGGGGGGGGGAGACAATATTTAAGAGAATTCAGGTGAAGGGTAGACTAGAAAAGCCTGGAAACGTTAAGGGTTCAGCTACAGGGTGGAAGACAATGTTCAGAGTGTTTTATGGTCTATCAGCAGGTCAGAAAACAGGGCCTAGATGACCCACAGTGCAGATGGTAAAGCCTGGAGGACTTTAGGGAACTTAGTTAATGCTGACTTTGGCTATAAAAAGAAAAAAAATTGGATTGCAATATGCTGAAAGAAAAGTAAATGGATGGTGACAAGAACAAATGCAAAGTATTTTCTAATAACTATATCAGTGGGGACTTCTTAAAGCTTGGGTAGTTAGATATTCCACCAAGGTTGATGTTGATAGAGTTCCTTGTTTACCTTGTGACAGAATACAATCCCTCAAATGAAGCAAGATCAGTGAGATCAAAACAAAAAGAGAAATTGGGAAATAGCCAACAGTTTATTGAATGCATTTTTTTCTCTTTTTGACTCCTGACTCTTAAATATATGCTTGATTTTCCCTCTCAACTGATCTTTAGGTGTCAGGTGACAAGCAAGTGTTCCATTACTCACTTTCCTATATGCAAGTTAATTTAATTTCCACAAAAAACAAAACAAAACATCAAACCCAAGTTGTGTATGCTAATACAGTCACCAATTAACCAATCCAATGGTGATTGTGTTGGGTTCCCTACCAGTCTCTCTTCATTGTTTCTTTATCAAGAATTGGTAGGATGGTCTGGAGAAATTAAGCTCAAAAGTGTGATGCTTTCCCCAACTCCTCACAATCCTAACCCTGCTAACTTTTGCTTGAAAGTACCCAAAATCAAAGTGCCTTCTGATTTATCTTACTCTTTACAAATATTTTTTAAGGCTAACTCCCAGAATAGATGATCAGGGTTGAGGAGTTATTGAAATATTTTGTGCAGGAAGAAGAGTTAAAATAAATCAGTTTTTTTTAGTTAGAATTAGAATAAATAAATAGTATATCTTACTTTCTTGTCCTCATTTTCCCTATCCTCTACAGTAATTATCTTTGAATTTTCACAAACCCAACTCTTTATGGTAGGAATGGAACAGCGAATATATAAAAAAAAGAAAGAAACAATACCTTAGAGTCTTCTGAGTCCTACAAAGTGGATTTTCTTAGAAAAAAATCATAAGACTGCCAAATCTTTTCAGGTCATCAGAGTAAAATTTGATTGGGATCTATCTCCTTAGACTAATATTCTTCAGATCTGATGTTGCTATGTACAGGAAACCAATAACGCAAATATGACTTTGGTTTTTCAAGTCTTCTGAAAAACATTTATGTATTTTGGGTTTATACAGCATGTTGTACTTGAAGTGGTCCAGGCCCTTATATACACATAGGATGCTCAATATAACTGACTTATCCCAGCAGGTCTTTCTCAATAAGGTCCAAACTAGGGGTAACTGATGATTAAAAAGTATTGGGAGGATATCAGTAATTCACTACTTCAATGCAAAATATTTTCCTAAGGCTACACTGATATTTCAAAAGGAGGGGAAAGTTGGAAATTATTGTCTCATTTCCAAAAGGGATTAAGAATGGTTGATGGGATAGTCCTGCAGCCTTCTGTCAATTTGAGATTAGAACCTAAAATATAGGGACGGCATTGTATAATGGAATTAGCAATGAACTTACAAGTCAAGAGAGATGAGGTCTGTGACTGATTCTGCCACGAACTAAGTCTGTTCCTTATATCATGTCACCTCTTCAGGCCTCATTTTCATCTGCAAATTTAGGAATGAGATTAGACCCTCTAAGGCTCATTTACCACCCTAACATTCTTTGATTTTCAGATGAATTAAAGGAAACTACAAACACTTATCCTCACTTAAAGGATGGGAGGAAAAAACCCAAATACAGAGTGAGATATATATCAATGCCACCAAGTGTCAGATTGCATAGCTTAATGCAACTTTGAAGATTAAACCAAGCAGATGGATTCTAACGTTGTCGAAATTTCAAGCTTCATTGAAGTAGGCTGTTGGACATCTGCATTACTTCTGTTTTTTAAACAACATTATTCCATTGAGAGTAAATCTGTCTTATCCTCTAATAGCCCTTATCATTTTAGTGTGCTGATGAAGGATGAAAAAATGAAAGTAGTTAATGCAGAAAAAATAGTTAAGATGCAAGCAAAGGTATTTCTTAACCCAGAGTGCAAGGTTGTTTGGAATACAACACATATTTATCAATGATTCTGTTTGAATAGATTACCTGTTTTCCATGAGTAAGTTGGCTCACTGATCTTCATTCAAGTTCACCCAAAAGTTGAGGGTATTTTCCATATTACATAACACAGACCAACACTTCATAGATTTTTGAAAGGTAATTACACAAGTTCAAATTGATTGCATTTCAACATAAATTTACCAAAATCTTTAATATGCTATATTGAAGCATGAACAAGACTACACAGCTTTTCCTTGGAGCTGCATGGTAGCTAGGAATCTGACCGTGACGATAGTACTCATTCATAAAAACACATGGCACAGAAAATAATGCCTGTTGTTTCAATGCATAAAAATAACTTGTCTTTATAAAAATGACAAATTTTTCATAAAGGGGACTAAGTTTCTCCCTGAAACACTAACCTTTATCACATGGTCCAAGGGCATATATCTCATATTTGTCATGGACTATATCTGTATACTTAATGCTTAGCTTTTCTTGAAAAAAGATTACTTTTGAAAATGCAGAGTTACTAATTTATCCTTTCCACTCTCAGGGGACCAGAGGTAATTGTATCATCTTTGCCAAGTGGTTCAAGTGCAGATAGGTTCTTTTGACATAGGCAGGGAATTCATAAGGATAGAAAACAACATAACCCAATTCTTGTGCTTATGTGTTTTGGCCTCAGATGTGGAATCTAGAGTCACCTAATATATCTTCATATGAAAATATGGGATAGACTTATTCTCTTAATGCCAAGTCCTACAGAATAAAGTCATGGGCTACAATAATCAGAGATGGAAATCTTTAGACAAATGGGAGAAGCTTCTTTTAAGTCTTCCTGGTCAGAGGATCTGAGTATTGAGAGCTAGACAGGATGTTAGAGATCATACAATCCCTTCCATTTAGAGATGGAGAGACTGTGTGCCCAAGAGGTTAAGTGACTGACCCCAAGGACTTTTTTTGATAACGTCCTTTGATTTATAGCTAATGATTAGTGCCATGTATTGTGTGTGTGTGTGTGGCCAAGATTAGAGGTGTGATGGTGGAGGTTTGAGCTTGGAAGTGGTACAAAGGGAAGAAGCCCACCCTAAAAACTTGTTTTTGATGGTAGAATGGTCACAATAGCCATGCCCATTTAAAAGGGGGCTTGTAAAAAAAGTCCAAGAAAACAAGGAACAGTAGTTAATACTGAAATAAGATAACCTTCTTCATTCTCTGACCTTGCCCCACAACTATGTTTTTCTATTCTAGTCTCAGAGCTCCTTTTCCTTCACTTTAAAATACTGTGTTATGTGAAACTTACGCCTGCTCTCATTTCTCCCCCTTGGATTTCCATTTCCTGGACTGTACAACTACCTGCAATGTAGTGCAACACACTAAAACCACATGTTCAATTTTTCATATTTTGGGAAATCAGTTGTTAGATGAAGACAGTTGTGCATAGGCCCTGAAATTCAATGATGGAGGGAAAGAACCTACATTTTCAAAGAATGTGCCTTCTGTTTCAAGAAGGCAGGCTTCCTGTCTTCACAATTAATAAGCTGAACCTTTCAGGTAGTGGTGCTGAGATAGAAACAGTAACTTTATAGAAACTGGAAGATAAACAGAATACGTGAAACTCCAGTGCTTCTCAAAGTGGTTATATGCCATCTATTTTCTAAGTAAGCAATACCTTATTATAAGAATTATAGAGTGTTTTCTGGGGGCATCTCTCATGTGGAGAAGAAATTATAATAATAGCTAACATTCAGATAGCACTTACTATGTGCCAGGAACTCTGCCAAACACTTCATGAGGATTTTCTTATTTAACCCTCAGAACAGTCCTGAGAGGCAGGTGCCATTATCATCTCCATTTTACAGATGATAAAATTAATGGTAAAAAAGAGGCTAAATGACTTGCTTAGGGTCACATAGCTAGTAAGTGTCTGAGGCTAGATTTGAACTTAGGTCTTTCTAAGTCTGGGTCTGATGCTTCATCCATTGTACCACCTCACTGGAAATAAATCTTGACATCAGAAACTGTTAAAAATTTAAATGGTCACAAAATGATCAAGGAGCCTATGAAATAGTCATCATTGACTTATTTTTTTTCCTAACTGAATTCACTTATTCTCTAGACTGGATGTTGGGTGAGCAGTGCTTTTCCCAGAATCACCACTGAGAACCCACCCAAGGCACATCTACTACTGAGCAAAGAGAGGCCAAGACAAACCCAAGGGGGATCGCCAATTCTGGCTTTCGTAAACGTGTTTACTTCTCTCGGAGCAGTTTTTATTATAGAAAATAATCATTTTTGATCTCAAACAGGAAGAGACCACTGGCAGCAATTGTTTGCCTATGGCTTGTTAGTGACTGGTATGTTTGAAAGCAATAAGGAATCTTGCCTTTTGCTGTGTTATCCAAATGTAAAGAAACATAACAGAAAAAAACTTTTTGAAAAACCAAACGAAGCACTTCTATGAAATGCTTCTCTTCAACTGGGAGTTGACTCTAGGACTCCATGATCATTTCATGAGGGGCAGCATGGTATAGAGGACAGTTAGAAGATCATGGTTCAAGTCTCTGCTCTTGAACTAGCCATGTGATTACAAGGAAAGCATTTTGAAATACTATAGCGATGTGGATTCTTTTCAATATGGCTAAATGTCTCCTCAGCAGCAGAAAGGACCTCAACGAAGATAAGTGGACTTCATTCAGCTTCCCCTTCATTACTTATCCAATCTAAACAAGCAGTCAAGACATTTGTTGTTAAGTATATCTCATATTACATCTCATGCTCCATCAAAGTAGTATAACTATCAATGGTCATATACATAAGGGCCCTGAGAGTATATGTGATTGATTGTATAGATGTAAATACAGATTTTGATTATATCAGAGGGTGCTTAATAATTATAATTTATAAATAGCTACATGAACACTCTCTCCTCCTTGGGAGTCCATTATTTTTCTAGATTATAGAACTGAGAGGGAAGAGGCATGGTAAAGACCTATGAAGGACTCAAGTCCCAAGCCAAGTTATACAAATTTTAAGGTTAGCCATTAAAACAAATCCTTTCCCAGGGGGAGGGAGATAATGAATGAAAAAGTGCTGTGAAAACACAAAGTGTGCCATAAAATGTCACCCATGGGGATGGTAAGTATTGAGCACTAAATGGCACCTATATACTCATGATATAAGCCATTCAAAAATCTGATTCTACTTGAATTTAATAACAATCCAACATAATTAAGTGTATATCCATCCCATCAAAAAGGTATATATGCTTATATACACTTCCATTCGACTTAAAAATATTCTCTCTAGGAGGAAGGTTGCCAAAAATAATGCCAACTCTACATCTTGTAAAATACAAAGTCTAGTCTTTTACAGACATCGCCAAATCTAATATGGCTATATTTTTAAAAGGAAGAAAAAGGAAACAAGAACAAACCAAAGTCATAGAGCACAAAAAATGTTTTCCAAGGATACAAACAAGGAAACCATTTTAAAATGGACATCAGCAGGTATAAATAAGCCCCACCCATACATTTAATGTTTTATTTTTTTAATATAGCCAATTTCATTGGCCTTGAAATAGTGTTGGTTTTTTTTTTTTTTTTGGCTAGTGGCAGGAAAATCTGTCAAGCAAAACATTGAAAAATTGGTAGCATTTCCTAGCTGGTAAGTGCAGAGCTGAGAGACTAAATATTTTATGATTTTTTTCACATGCTCTCCCTCTCTCTCTTTCTTTGCCTTTACAAACTCAGGACTGATTGTTGTGACTCTAGCAGTATGCTGGATGCCAAACCAGGTTCGAAGGCTCATGGCTGCGGCAAAACCGAAGCAGGATTGGACTCGTTCCTATTTCAAGGCGTATATGACTCTCCTTCCCTTTGCTGATACCTTCTTTTACCTCAGTTCCGTCATCAATCCGCTCCTATACAACATCTCATCTCGGCAGTTCCGAAAGGTGTTCAGCCAAGTCCTCTGCTGTCGCCTGACTCTTGAGCATGCCAACAAAGAGAAACTGCTCCGGGCCCATTTGAATTCTACAACCAGCAGTGGCCGCTCTGCCCGCCCATTGATCTTCATTTCATCATGGCGCAATGCCTCTGCAAGGAGAACTAACAAGGTTTTCTTAAAAACTTTTCAGAGTGAGGCCAAGCCTGACTCTGGGCTTCAGCAATTGAGTCTTGAATCACTAGAGCCCAACTCAGAAAGCAAACCACCAGAGGTTGCCCCAGCGCCCCATGTAGGTGCAGAGAACAGCCTGAAGGAAAATGAAGTATGAATTCCAAATAAGGCAGTCATTATTGATTGACCCTCTCCCACCCCACAGCCCCTTGAAGCAAAACAAAACAAAAATACTATGGGAGAAAAAGTTGGGAGTTGAGAGACTTAAACTTATCCACCTTAATGTCATTGAGTGCCGATTTTGAAGAAGTAGACCTGGTTTCTAGAAACACAAAGGGAACATACAATTTCCAGTTTTTCATCTCTTCCCCCTCCCCCCACTTTTAAATGCATATTGAAAATTCAGTCAAAGGTTACAAAAATGTTTCTTTCTGGGATTTTCTTTTTCTTTTTTACACTGCTCTTTCATTAAGGACACAAAGAGGAAAAAAGAACAGCAAAGTCCTGCTTATATGAATGTTGCTTCAGAAGATAATCAAGGGGGTTGAGGGAGGACAGAAAGCCAAACCAGCAAGGGTGGGGGTAAGGGAGCACCCTTCTATTTCATCAGTGCACTGAGAAGAAGGCCAGTTTCAAGAGAAGAATGGTGGTGGGGAGCCCTGCCCTTGGCATTGCAGCTGAGCTGCCCCTTTTCTTGGGCCGGGGCCCATTGCAGAGTGAGGATTTACAGCAGCTGATACAGACTGAGTTCAATTTCCCTGGGGAGCAGAAGGATTGGTATCCAGCTGAGGCAATCAGACAGGCAGCAGATGATGCACAGGACTTCCGATACAGAATTCCTGGAATACAAAACCAAAAGGCACTTCCATGACTATGCATTGCCTAATAACAAATCTGAAGCCTCCAAGTCTTTCCACACTGCCTGCCCTTCTCCCTTCCCCACCAACCCCCACAGACCTGCTGGACAATGTGACCAAGTCATTTACAGTGTTTGGTCCAATGTGATTTCCTGAAAAATGGAGATTTGCTCAAAGACGTCACCTTGATTCTTCTCATCAAAATCTTGAAAGGAAATTTTGTTTATCTCAAACCAGATAATGTATCCAACTGAATAAAAGGTTATGGAGACCATGATGTAATTTTTGTACTGTAAAACATTTAAGACTAGTGTGCTATATTACAAATACTGCAATTTATGTAGTTTTATAAGGTGTAGAATTCAATATACATGTTATATGTTGTATACATATGTATGTGTACATATGTATATATACACAATATATGCATGCATGCATGTATTTTAACTGTTCTCTTTAGTGCACCAGATTCTGTCCAGGAGTTGTATATGTTTATTCTTAGGATCAAATGATTCTCCTGTGCAAATAACATTAACTTCCTCAGGCCACTGAAGGGTCATCTGAAAGAGCTCTCTTCCATTTTCCTAAAGTTCCCTCATTCTCAGGACAAAGATTACAGAAAGAAACTAGCCTATTATTTGTCAGATATCCAAAGTGATAACAAATATTCAAAACCTGTCATCATCCATTTATATTTGGTGAGTATATGAGTGCCAGGGGCAAAGTAACTTTTAAACAATTATATACACAACAGGCATGACAGTTAAAAGTCATCAAATTAGATCTTTGGGCAATCAACCAAGTATTTTTTTTTAGCACCTAGGATGTGCCAGGTACTGGGGAATATAACTAGAAAAGTGAAACTGTCCCTGCCTTCAAAGATATTACATTCTAAAGGGAAAGACAACATGTATATAAAGAAGTTGACAAAAACAAAAACAAGGTAATGGGGGAGGGGAGAATCACTACTTTCATTCTCAGAGAAGCAGCTGTGAGATAGTGGAAAGATGACTCAATCTGAGGTGAGAAGAGATGGTTCTGACCTTTACTAACTCTGAATTTGGGCATGTCACAGCCCATGTGCCCAAAAGGCCCAGAGGCCCAAGGCAATTGCACAACTTGGCCAGAGCTACACAAGTAATAATAAAGACAACTTTGGTCCTTGTTTTCTAAATCCAGGACTCTTTCTGCCTATTTTATGGTCTCTTGTGGTGGAGGCACTGGGTTTACTATGTCCTACTTTAATTTCATGTGACAGTAAGAAGGCAAAACCATGAGTTTTCAAAGTTTATTCAAAGAGATCACAAAAACTAGTTTGGTTTACCAAACTAGAAAGACTTTGAGTAAAGGCCTGAGGATTGGTCTAGCTTAGTTCAGAACTTAGTTCTCTGAACTAAGTTATCTAAGTATCACCAGATAACTAAGTATTACCAGATACTGAATTCTTCTGGCTTCCTAATATCATCTATTAAGACATGGAGAGAGGTGACATTAGTCAGAAACAGGTAAGAATCATTTACCAGCAAGCTTTGCTTCTATGATGAATCAAAACCCTTTATCGTGTGTAGAAATGTTACAGGATATTTCTGTGACAGAAAGGAGAAGACTATCAAATAAAAAGAAACGCACAGAACAAAAAGCTAAAATGAACTCTGGTAGGTCCCTCTCTTTGGATTAACTGAGAGTCACTTTTCTCTGTCAATCAAAAACTGTCAATTAAAGCTCAAATGCTATCCAGCCTTCTTCAGTGGAAGGTACCACCTTTCTACTTACATTAGACCCCTTTTTTTAACAGCTCCCAAAGGCAGTTCCTGGCTCCATTAATAGTTATCAAAATTTAATGGAGTCAATCTCAATGTTTTAGTTTCCTTATCTGAAGAAAAATCACCTGTAGTCTATTTAAGCTTTAAATCTAGGATAATATGTTCAGATGATTCTACTATTTCGCCCATAATCCTAAACACTTAAAAAGCAGTGGGGGACTAATGAAGGGCATTTAGAACTATATGGATTACTGATCCATTTCTCAAGATCAGAAAATTCTTTTTCCAGGCAAAACTCTTCCTAGAGCAGAGTGAAGTGGAAAGAAAATTGAACAAAATTGTCAAAAGACCTAGGTTCTACCACCTTCTAGCTCTATACCCTTGGGCAAATAACAGTGCCCCAATGACATCATCTGCAAACAGCAATGTCCTATCATGGGATTGCTGTGAGGAATAGAGAGCATTTTGTAAAACATTAAAGCATTATAGAGAAATTGTAAGTACTGCTATATACCTAATCTATTATCTGGGACACTGATTTTGAACAATCTGCAAGTAATGTGTGGTCTGGTAGAGTCTTGGGATGGGGAAGCAGGAGATTCCAGTTCCATCCCAATTCTGCTACTAAATAGCCATGGTGCCTTGGTGAGTTATGTGACCTCTCCAGGTGAGTTTCCTTATCTGTAAAATGAAGGGATTAGACTAGATAGTCTGTAAAGTTTAGTTTATGAATCTGGGAGACCCAGGATCATCAAATTTAGAACTCAAAAGATCTTGAGAGAATGTTTCATTTAATTCCCTCATTTTGCATATGCAGAAAGTGTAATCCCAAAAGGCTAAATGACTTTCCCAATGCCCTCTGGATGCTAAGTGGCTTTGTACTGGTGACATTTGTAGAAAGTTACTATTTTGGCTAGAATTTGTTATGAATTGACACTTTGTGAAAAGAGATAGTTATACTTCTTGTGGGACCAAAATAGACACATTATTTGGGGAATGGCTAAACAAAATGCACTATATAAATGTAATAAAACATCACTGTGCTGTTTAGAAGATAACCATGAAGCATCTAGGGTAACTCTTGAAGACATATGCACTGACGCAGGATGAAATGAGCAGAACCAAGAAGGCAACACATACAATGACAACAAAATTAATGGAAATAACAAAAAAAAGATGAAACTGAGGGCTGTGCAATTATTAATAACCAAGGATAGCCCAGGAGACTAGCTGAGAAAAATGTCTCTTCCTGAAGAGCTGGATGTGGAATGGGTGTGAAATACTGCATGAATTGTCATACTCAGGTAATGTGTTTTGCCAATTTTCTTTCTCTCATTCTCACTCTTGATGACCTATTGGGTAGAGGAGCAGGTAGCTACAAAGTGGACATTTCTTTTCAGAAATAAAGTTCATGTAAAAATGTAAGATTTAAAAAAAATTAACTATTAAAGTCTGTTGCTCAGGTGATAGTCTTCTGTTCAATCACATATATGCAAACCACACTGAAAGCTCATAGATACTTTTTTCTGTTGAAGACCAATGTCTCACTGTCTTGCCAAAAGAATGAATATCATGAAAGAAGAAAAGATAGTGCCATTTTAAGATAGAAAAGGGTTTTATTTCCTTGACTCTCCTGCCCTGTAATAGTAATGCGTTGGTTGGCTGATTCATCTATATACTACCTCAATCCTGAGAGGCCTCAGTGTCTGAGAGTGGGTTAACATTGTTGAGGCAGGATCTCCAGAGACCTCTAAGGTGATAATGTTACAGAGAAGGGAGATACAATCAAATATTGGGATGACATAACCCATCTATCAGTTGGATAATTTCATCCAATTCCTTTCTTAATATTTAGAAACAGTCTCTTGCACATCCACAGTGTTATGGCCTTGGCTTGAAGGCAACACACTTCAGTGAAGTCTGAATTGATTTGGTATCATATTATCAGGTCCCAAGCTTCCCCATCAACTCCTTCCTGAAACAAGATGTTATATATTAGGGCCACATTCTAGATAGTGGGCAGAACTGGTGAAGAAAGAAATAGGGGAAGTTACAAAACAGAAATAAAGGGAGATGGTGAGGTATGGGGGAATGAGAAAAAGTGCTTATATCAATGAAAGGGAGAAAAAGAAGGGAATGGGGGAGTGTTATGCTCAGCAGGGTCAGATAAGTGGAGAATAGAGGGCACTGACTTTACATAAAGCAGAAGGTAGGTTTGCTTTTCAGAACTAAACTATTGATTACACATAGAGGGGAGAAAGAAGATATATTTTCTTTGTTTGAGTCTGAATTGTTGTTTTTTTCCCCTTGTTGTTTTTTTCTACTTGGTTGGGTCACAGTTCTTCCACAGACTGAAATTGTTTTCTGGAGTAGATGGGAAAAACAAAAATCCTGCCTCATGTTAGTCTAACTGCAGTATCTTTTCTTTTTAAATGCCATGCTCTTGGTTACTAAAGTTCCTGAGATAAAGATAAGTTGATCAGTTGGGCAAATAATAAGTATGTGCTAATTCCTCTGTATCATTGGTTTCTGTCAGTCACTTTTACTAAAATTAACTCACTTCTCCATTCTTCACTCGGTACTTGATTAGGAGATAGTCAATGATTGAATAAAATATTCTGAAAAAACAAAACAAAACAAAAAAAACAACCCTCTATTCTCTCAACGAGTACAGATAGTCTAAATTCCCAAACCTTGGCTCTGGCAAAGAAGAATAAGCACAAATTTAAGTTGTCCCATGGTAGCCAAAGAGAAAACCCTTGGCTATTCTTTAAATGATCCAACCTGGCTCCCTGCAATGTTGCAGTTTCCAGGTGGTCCCATAAAACATATGCTATCTGGAGTTGGACATAACCAAAGTCATCCTGAAAGCCTAGCTCTTTCCCTCAACCATCTCCCTGGCCTTTCTCCCTATTCATGCCACACGTGTCCAGTTTAGTGTAACTGAGGGCGACACCTACTGTCTCTTCACTGAGTCTTGTACTGTAGCAGATCTCAGTGAACACTCAGTCAATACCTAGGATCACTAACACCAGAGAAATATTATAGAACCATCCTGGGGAGTCTAAGAAGGTGAGGTATTTGGCACCAAAGTGGTAAATCACATTTTCTCTTGGGGCACAATTATACTGTTCAAAAGGAAATGGATTGTTTTACCAGTAGATTTATTTCTCAATATACACCCACTGTGAGCATATCCCCCAATCTGGGATTTAGATCATTTGGATAATATCCACATTTCTACTGAATGCCAAGTTCTCATCATTCTTACATAAGAAGCTCACATTTGAAGGTAGACTTTTATTCTCCTGCCTTATGTGTGACTCCAGGAAAGGTTTAAAGACCTTTCTTAAAGGTAACTTACAGAAGAACATCTGTCAAAGAAAAGAACTGCCCTGGGAACTGGGTATGGAAAGGATGAGGGTGAGGAGGGGACTGACGCTACATATATACGTGTATGTATATATGCATGTATGTGTGTGGAGAACATATACACATATATACATATCCATCTATCCATCCACACACGTGTATGTATATGTGTGTATTCCTTCATGTTATACAACAACCCTTTCCTCCCATGCTATCACATCCCCAAAACTTTATAGCACTGCAAGACTTGCTTTTGGCCTAGAACCTATGTCAATAGCCATAGAAACTTGTTCTCTAAGACATCTGATACACCTTTGGGGGAAAACAGAGAAGGGAAAACATTGGAAATATGGAACCACTTTTTATGGCTAAGTCAATCCTGCA
Source organism: Gymnobelideus leadbeateri (assembly GCA_011680675.1). Classification (NCBI taxonomy): domain Eukaryota; kingdom Metazoa; phylum Chordata; class Mammalia; order Diprotodontia; family Petauridae; genus Gymnobelideus; species Gymnobelideus leadbeateri. The sequence continues at coordinate 22,893 of WOXC01011410.1, forward strand.
GTAACCCCAGAAGCATGGGTAGGGGATGAAGTGGGGTGGGTTCCATAAATAGCCTTTAAGCTAACTACTTTCACCTTCTCAATTAAGTCAAAGTCTCTAACTAAAATATTAGCATATCCTTTGGCAATACTGACCAACTATGTGGATAGTTGCTTCTAGAAGGAACCTGAATCTGATTTTGCAATTGGTGCAATTTGCAATTACAAACTTTAACTCTGCCTGTCTTAGTTACTTTGACTAGGAAATGGAAGTAATAATTGCACCTACTTCCTAGAGTTGTTGTAAGGATCAAATGAAATGTATGCAAGATGCTTATTTGCACAGCACCTGGCAAATAGTAAGCACTTAATACTTTATCTCCTTCCTTCCTCTGCTCATGAAAATCATATCCTTAGACATATACTTTTAGAAATCCTACATAATGAGTCTGTCATACCTTGTACTCCTGAAACCATCCCAAGTTACAGTTTTAATGAAAATGTGCTTAGTAATGCCTCTGTCAAATTCTGTATCTTTGATAATCTATTTTCTTATGGAAAATGCCATTTCTAGACAAGCAGTCCATTACCATTGTCAAAAGGAAGACCTATGAGTTGAAATCAATTTGATTGAGCTTAGGTGAATCTTCATTTCTTTCTTTGGGTATATTATTCCTTGCCTTTATCGACCACTTCTATGCTCCAGACTTACTAGAGACCTTAGAGTCTGGGAAACAGAATGGGAAATATTACTTCTTCATTAGGTAAGCAGAGCAGGTTTGGGTAAGTGAATAGGAATTGTTGAAGCTACCAATAAAAGGGCCCCTAATGAGAAGAATATTGTGCTCTTTTTGAAAAGACAGCATCATGCAGTAGAGAGAACACTTTAATTCAGGAGATCTGGGTTGTAAACTTGCCTCTGGCCCTGAGCTGTGTAACCCTGGGCAAGTCCAGTTTCTCTGGCCCTCAGCTTCACCATTTATACAATGAGGGTGTTTGACTATGGAAGCTCTATGGTACTTTTTAATTTGAATATTATTCTATAATATTTCTTCTACTTCCTATTCTATTAAAAAATGCATCCCTGGGGGTACTTCTAAATTAATACTGTCCTAATCAATTTGTCATTAGGTGTTTTCCAGAGTAGAAGCAGGGGGATGGGTATGATGACATTTCAATGTAACTTTCAACTCAATGGTTTTTAGTAAAGATGCTTTGTTTCCAGATGACACTGATAATTGCAGTGTGGTGGAGGAAAGATGGGAAGCAGAGAAATTATATCAGCTGGAGATTTCTACGTAAGCTATCACTTAGCCCCCAGAAGAACTGAAGGACCCTGAAAAAGAGGTGAGGGGACAGACAACTGAAAGGTGAAAGATCAGGCTATTTCTAGTAGCTATGTGTGGGAGTGGGGTATACCTTAGCAAAGTTCTGCATAGACCTTTTACTGGGTCCAGAGTATATAACTATTACATCAACTTAAATGTTTCATGACTATAGTTCTATTATATAAAAATTATGTAAGTATAGAGATAAAAATTGGACTCATGATATCACTAGTATAATAAATTCATAAGTAAGAAAACTCTCTTTATCAATGAAGGTTAGCACCCTAGGGCAGCTAGGTGGTGCAGTGGATAGAGTACTGGGTCTGGAGTCAGGAGGATCTGAGTTCAAATTTGACCTCAGTCTCTTACTAGCTGTGTGATCCTGGGCAAGTCACTTAACCCCTGATTTCCTCCAAAAAAAAAAAAAAAGAAAAAGAAAAAAGAAGGAAAAGAAGAAGGAACTACTTAAAGGATGAAAGATTAAGTCACTTTACTGAGACCACACAGGCAGTATGTATAAAATCAAAACTTGAACTCAGATCTTGTTAACTTCAAGATTGGCTCTCTCTCCACTACATCACACCATTTCTCAATAAGTATATACTTAAAAATGCATACTAATAGCTTTTATCACTTTGGGTATGGAGGGGAGTAGCTTACTTAAAGAATCTTAATCTTTGCTGCCACAATAATTTTTAAAAGGCCATGAAATGCTTGGTGTTTCCTGTTGGGGAACATTAATTTCTTTTTCCAGTAGTCTCCTGCTTCTGTTCATTCTCACTACAGACGGAAATTTACAAACAGAGGCTGTAATGGTCCACTCTTTTTTACCCCATGTTACATATTTGCCTCAAAAGTCCAGCTTGTATATCAAACTGCCTCTGTGTGTATGATTTTGAAATATATATATATTTTGAAAATAATCTTCCCCTACCCAATCAATGACCAACACTTACTGCACCATAGTTGAAGTTAAATCACATTGAATATGCTATGTGGGGATTGGTACAAGTCCTCAAAGGAAAATGTTTGGATGAATTATATGCATTTTCCCTGAGCTTTGAAAGAAACTAAAAAAAAAAAAAAAGAAAATCTTCGATCTGTCCCCCAAATGCTGAGTATTTTTTTAAACACCATGCAAAGAATTTTGACTGTCTCTGAATTCTAATCAGAAAAATTTGAGAAGAGGAAGCTTATCTGTACTTTTGCCTGGTTACTACGGTGATAGAGTTTGTCAGCCACAAGAGATGTCGAAGGTTCAGGAGATATTTCTTTTCTGAGAGTTCTTGTGCCCTGTGTTCTAAGTATTTTCTTCCTTTCCCATGAAAGCCTATTTTTAAGGACATTACTCTAATTTAGCAACATGAAACTACAGGGACAAAATGAGGGTGGTGAGAAGGGCATTTCAGAAGGTGGAAACCAAATGTGGTCAATGGATCCTGAAAAAGCATAGTTTTAATTCTCCTGAACATTTGTTCCATTTCTGTTAAGCTGGCAGAAGAAGAAATAAGGAGTAAATGCTAAGGAGCTACAATGCTGCCCAAAGGGAAAAAAGAAATGTTCCTGTAAAGAATAACACCATACACCCTACACACACACACACACACACACACACACACACACACACACACACACACACACACACACACACTTTCTCTTTTTCTCTCTCTCTCTCTCTTTCTCTCTCTCCCCCCCCTTCTCTACCCCCCCCCCTTTCTCCAAACAACACATAGGAGATGAAATGATGCCTCACGAAGGCATTATTTTTCCTGGTAATATGGATGTGTTAACTTCATTACTCAGAAGCCTTTGATTACCCCCTTTCAAAAGATTTTTTGTTGTTGTGCTTAATTTTCAAGGCTGTTAACCATCACTGCCAACTTAATTATAGCAAACAAACAACCCGCCCATAATATATGATGCCATTTGTTAGTTTTGTTTTAGTCTCACTTTGGATTTAGGCTGCTTGGCTCGTTTATAACTTTGTAGGTGGCAATGGATTGTTCAGAGTCACTTTCTTTTACACTGCAATCTCACTCTGTTCTTCCATTTACCACAGGGGATTCAGAGCAACAGATATTTATGACTTATTATCTCAGCATTAGCAATACCCTTCAATGATTTATGGACCTGCTCTGTTCTCTTTTTAACTTGACATTCTTCTGTTTATTGTTCTGAACTCATGACACCATGGCACTGTTTTCTGCATCCAAATTGTACTCAAATCTGGAGTGAATCAAAGAGGTATCACTGATGGCACAACTACCACAGACAGGATGAGGCAATAGCATTTTTTAACTCATGGTTATGCTGTCTTCTACATTTGTTGCTGAAAATGCCATTTCTTTTCTGGATAAATAAATTGATTGCTGACATGTTTATCTCTGCTCTTTTTCACTGGCCTTCTATTAAACCTGAGTCTCCTCCTCCTCCTTGTCATCGTAATCTTCAGAGCACCATGTGCTAGTCACTTTCTGGTAAAAGGGACATTATGTTCTATTTCTGAAATCCCTTAGTGATATTTGAGTCTGTAACATCCCAGACTTTGACTCTCATCTCTTACTTCAGTTGTCTACTTCACTGACATCTGTACTTTCAGTTGGGGGGAGGGGAAGGTAGGAAATTATTCCTTCTATATTCCAGTAGTCTCTAGCAATGTCCTACCACTCCTTTGCATATATTGAAGGGGATGGCTTCTGGACTAGAGACAACCTGGAGTAGTAGAAAGACCACTGGATCTGGAATCAAAGGACCTGTGATTGAATCCTAGTTTAATCAATGTCAGGAAGTCTTTATTAAGTATTTACTATGCACCAAGTACTATGCTAAGTACCAATGACACATAGAAAAAGCAAAAACAATCCCTGTCCTCATGAAGCTTATATTCTAATAGGGAAGACTTGCACATATGGAGATGTATACAAGGTAGAGTGAATAGAAAATAACCTCAGAAGTGATAGTATGACAGCTGAGAGATGAGAAGAAGTCTCTTATAGAAGGCACTACTTTAATTGAGTACTAAAGGAGGTAGGGATTCTAAGTATTAGAGGGAAGGAGAAAGTATATCCTGGGAACAGGAAACCTTTAGTGCAAAGGCACTGAATGGGAGATGGAACACCCTGTGTAAGGAGCAGCAAGCAGGCTAGAAAGATAGGAAGGGGCTGGGTTGTGGAGAGCTTTCAGTGCCAAAGAGAAGAGTTTACATTTGGTGCTGGAAGAAATAAGGAGACAATGGAGTCTACTGAGTAGGACAATAATACATTCAGCTCCATACTTTAGGAAAATAATTTTGGCAACTGTGTGGAAGATGTATTGAAGTAGGGAGAGATGAGTCAGGCTGACCATTAGGAGAGACAATGAGGGCCTGAATAGGGAAGTGGAGAGAAGGATACTTATGTGAGAGAAACTGTGGAGAGAAAAACTACAAGATGTGGGCCCTGATTAGATATGTGGTGTGAGAGTGAAAAGTCAAGGGCTGATACTGAGCTTATAAATACTGAGTAAAAAGAAGGATAGTTAGAAATGCTCTAGACAGTAATTGGCAATTCAAAAGAGGGGTAGGTTTTGGGAGAAAGGTAAAGGTAATGAGTCAAGTTTTGGGCAATTAAGCTTGAGATTCCTATGGTATTTAGTCTAGGGGTGGGGAACCTGTGGCCTTAAAGCTACATATGGTCCTGTAGGTCCTTGGGTGTGGCCTTTTGACCAAATCCAAACTTCATAGAACAAATTCTTTTATTAAGGGGATTCGTTCTGTGAAGTTTGAATTTAGTCAAAAGGCTGCACTTGAGGATCTAGAGGGCCACATGTGGCCTCGAGGTTGTAGGTCCCCTGCCCCTGGTATCTATTCCAAAATATCTAATAGGTGACCAGATATCCAATTTGGTGATATGAGGCTGGAGATATTAAGGTGGGATATATAACTTGGGGAGGTAATCTGCATGGAAATGACAAGTGAACATAAAAAGAAATGAGAAGAGGGTCCAGGAGAGGGCCTTGGAGCATATCTACAACTAGTGGGTCTGACCCAAACAAAAATCATAGGAAGATACAATCAGAGAGGGAGCAGAATCAAGAGAGCTATGTCACAAAATTTCACAGAGAAGAGAGGTGGTTAAAAGTGTCAGATGTGGCAGAGAGGTCAGGAAGGATGAGGACTGAGAAAAAGTAAATTTTTTAATTAAGAGATTTCAATCAGTTGTTTTCTTTTTTTTTTTCAGTTGTGTCTGACTCTTCCAGACTTCATTTGGAGTTTTCTTGGCAACAGTACAGGAGTGGTTTGCCATTTCCTTCTCCTTGCTCATTTTATAGATGAGAAACTGAGGCAAATAGGGTCAAGTGACTTGCCCAGGGTCACACAGCTAGTGTCTGAGGCCAGATTTGAATTGAGGAAGATGAGTCTTCTTGATTCTAAGCTCAGTGCTCTATCCACTGCTCTGCCTTGATGCCCAATTAAGAGATTACTGGCAACTTTGGAGATAGAAGTTTTACTTGAGTGATAAGGTCAGAAGCTAAAATTCAGATGACTTGTAAGAGAGAGACAGGAAGCTGAGATAGTAAGTACAGATGGCTCAAGGAGTTTAGATAGGAAAGGAAGATAAAGGAGGCATGGTAGGATGATACAGTGAATTATTTTCCTCAAGGATGAGGTAAATTAGTATATTTGTAGGTAGCAGGGAAGGGGAGGGGGAGAGGAAGATACCTGTAGAGAGGGAGAAACAAACACATGCATACACACAGGGAGAGGGAGTCACAGGAGAGACAGAGAGACATACAAAGACAGGACAGAGACACAGAGTGACAAAGAGAAACAGGCTGACACAGAGAATGACAGAGGCACAGAGAGACAGAGAAGAGAGAGATGGAGTTAGAGAGAGATATACATGGTGGGAGAAGAAAGAGGAAAAGAGACAATCAGGGAAGGAAAGGGACGCACAGGAAGGCAGAGAGACACAGAGTAGCCTTGGCAAGAAGAGAGATTACTCATCATAAAGAACTAAAGAAAAGGTGGTGATAGTAGAGAATTATGTCAGGGGTGTGGTGATGAGGAGAGGAAGAGGACAGAGTTTGAGGTAAATGGCTTCCACATTACTAAGACAAAGTCTTCAGCTGAGGAAATAGGGGAAGGAGTGTTGTGGAGAGCTTAAAGAGAAAAAAATGTTTGGAATAGTCATGGTGGTGAGTGGGATAAATACCAAATTGGGGAGGAATAGAAGGATTACTATTATAATGAAGGCACAGTTGAGATTAGATAACAAATTTCAGGTGGACCAGTCAGAAGAGCTTTATTACTCTTTTACCTTCATTTGACAGTGTATAAAAATGAAAGCAAAGGAGGTAGATGATCGGAGTAATAGAATGTTGGGGTTTAAAAAGATATGAAGATAAGAAATTCTTGACTAAAGGACAGTGTATATAGTTTACTAAGGGGGTCAAGATTAGGGAAAAAGGATAGTATAGGCACAGTAAAAGTGGATAATCTGTGGAAGGATTGCTCTGACCCCTTAAAGTGTGAAGACCACTGGATTTGAACTCAAAGGGCCTGAGTGTATATTCTGTTACCTTGTGTAATGCAATGCATAAGCAGCTTCCCAGAAGAATGCTACTGTGAACAGCTTTTAAGATTCTAATTACACAGTATAGTGATCACTCTATTTATTCCATAACAATTCAAAGCAAAACTTTCACAGAAAATCAAGGTACAGCATTCACAATATTATAACTTATCACAGAAAATAATAATAATATTCACAACATAGTCTCAAAGTAAAATAGTCATTCTTAAGTTAACTCAATCAGTCACTTATCAGTAGTCTCAAAGTACATAGTCAAAGTCTTCCACTCTTGGGCACAGTCTTGATTAACTCAGTAACTTATCAGTAACAATTTCTCAAAGTACAAATAGCCAAAGTCTTACTAAGTATCATATGCAAAACCCTATTTGTTCATCAATCAATTACTAAGTATCATACACAAAACCCTCCACCCCTTAGGTCACTAGTAAACTATAATTCCATAATTACTCAGTACCCAAGGAGAGGTCTTTTCACCTTGACTTGGGGCCTGTTCTCAGATTCCCTGGATCCCCTTCCATGGTCCCAGATTCTACCTGGATTCACCAGACTGTCACCTGGGTTCAGTGGCAGATAGCTCCCAGTTACTTGACCAGCTTTCTAGGCAGGTCCTGCTCCACACTGAAGTTCACAGGATCTGGTCCATGTCAAATCCTTCACCATTTCTGCTCCAGGGAATTCAAGGCTCAAACAAGCCACAAACAAAGTCTCAGCATCCCAGTCATGCTTCAGTCAACTGGGCTCTGAGCTCCTGGGCTCTGGGCTCCTGTTCAGAAGAAGCTCTACCACAACAAGTTCTCAGGACTCAGTTCTCCATTCTTCTGTAGTTATGCCACCAGATCTCAGTCTCAAGGAAATTCTGACTGTGCCTCTCTGGGGCTTTTCCTTATATACACACAGCCTGTTTCAGCCAACCCCTTCCTGTTACTTCAGTAACAAGGAGACCAGAGTTCATACTTTCTGTTTCCCCTAACAGACCTAACTGATCAGTTACTAAGTGCTAAGTACCTGCTACTTTTGCCAACACAAAAGGGATCTTCAAATTCAAAATTACATTACCATTACACCTTGGTGACCTTAGACATGCCATTTAACCTTCATGGTCTTCAATTTCCTTATTTGTAAAAAGTGGGGAAGGGAAAAGTTGGATTACACCATTTCTGAAATAATTTCTTTCCCTATATCTGTAATCTTTTTGATCCTCTCTTAAAGCATTTTGGAAGAAAAAATGTACAATTCTCCAAGGAACTCAGGACTGTAGAATAGCAGTCTCAAATTTGAAAAAAAAATTTTAAATGCCAACATTTTAAAGGTATTGGAGTATGTAGGGTAGAGTAGAAAGAATCTTCTAAACTAGGAACAGTCAGAAGACTTGTAAAATATTCTTAGCCTTGTCACACTTTACCTCTCAGTTTCAGCTTTCTCATTTTGAAAATAAGAGTTAATTTTCATGGTTCTATGTATTCTTGGAAGCTAACAATATTCCCCAAAAGGATGAATGATGACGTTCTTGTTTAGCCCTTTTTCAGTTGTGTCTGACTCTTCATTACACCATTTGGGGTTTTCTTGACAAAGATACTGGAGTAGTTTGCCATTTCCTGCTCCAGCTTATTTTACAGGTAAGGAAACTGAGGCAAACAGGGTTAAGTGACTTGCCCAGGATCATAGAACTACTAAGTTTCTGAGGCTTGATGTGAACTCAGGAAGAGTATTCTTGACTACAAGTCTAGCATTCTACCACCTAGCTGCACCTAAGGACAATATGAAAGTTAAAACCTTTGAGGAAGAACTCCCTCCCCTAATCTCCCTTCTGATGCATAGCTCAAGTAAGATTACTTAGAAATGATTCTCTTTTTCTGCAGAGATGAGTTGGCACTCTCTTAGAGAATTAGATGATTCACAAGCTTTCCTTCCCACTAGGCCTTATGACACAGGGCACCCTTCAATTTTTAACTCCTATGCTCAAAACCACTGTCCATAGGTGTGAGGATTGCCAGAGATGAGGAATTTCCCTTTTGCCCAGAAAAATGCTGACCTAAGGTAATAAAGTTCCAAATAATATAATGATGTTGCAATTTAGAGTTCCTCTAGAGGCACAAAAAACTTCAAATGGTGATGTCATCTGGGTGGTGACTTCTTCAAATAGGGCATGAATGTGTGTGCGCACTCAAATTCATAACCACAGCTGTTAACTCCATACATCTGCATCCATCAGCTGGAAACACTTCTGTTCAAAATAACAGCTGGTTTGGCTTATAGAACACACTGAGAAATGCTAGGATTTGGGAAGAGGTTCATTTTACAGTTGATCCATAAATTACAGATATTACTAAGTGGTATAAGTTGTGGACATTACTGTTGTTATTACAGAGCAGGCTCAGTTCTTAACTACCCCCTGGTACCATTCTAAAGCTTAAATGTACTGGAGTTTCTAACTCCCTTTTCCCAGTACAACCTCCTTAAAATGGATATGCTCAGTGATTACAACAATAAATTCACCTGTTTTAATCTCCACCTTAGTTCTGAACTAGATTTCATACACAAATACATCTATACTTGAGTATATCAACAGGTCATCAACTTTTAGCACTTGCCCTTGGTGAAGTGAGGGTGTTGGGTGGGTTCCCAGTGAGCAGGGTAAACTTAAACAGTCTTGTTTAACACTATTAATGGAGACTCCTCAGAAATACTAACAGGCCTCACATCAGCATTTAGGAAACCACTGGCCTGGGGAACATACTACACAAGAGCAAGCAACCAGAGAACTTCCTTATCATCCTCACCAAACTCATTATGCAGGCTAAGTAAGGTTAACTGTCAATGCCAACTTCCTGACTGGTAAGGATAAAAAAGGTATTTTTTTATCTCAAGATCCATGTTAAAGTCTAAAAAAATAAATCAAAAGCACCTCTACTTAGCACCCCAGTCCTAACTTGCTCTTCCTAACTTAAAATCCCTGCTTGCTGATTTGTTTCATCTGTCTTGTCTTTCCAATACACAATGACAGGACTGAGTGGAAAGTTGTTCGACCCTTCAAAGAAACTTAGCTAAGTCATCACTCTTTAGGCATGTGCCCACCCTCTATCTTTCCCTCCAAAGGGTAGGGAAATGCTCCAAGGAAGCATATCCTGACTTTGATGTTGAGATTCCCCTATACTCCCTTCAGGAGGTGGGAAATGGCATCATTAGTCAACTTCTTAGCCTTTTCTTGTTGCAAGAACTCTCTGAAGTTACCCTGAGACCCAAGTGGTTTGCTGGATTTTGCATAAGCAATAAAATATAGTGCATAAAACCCATTGCAAACTGTCATTTAATACACCTGCTTCAGTTGATGCTCTTTGTAGAAGTCTCGGTGGAGGGCACAGTAAACTATATAGGAAATTCATATTCATTACTTGAAAAATGTGTGCCAGGCTATAGCAGTCTAAGCATTTCGTGTTAGGAGCTGCCCGCCTCTGGCAGCATCTCTGTTCATTCCACATCTCTCTTGAACAAGTCCAAGAAATAGAAAAACATAAAAAGCTATTGTCCATGTCCAGTGAGAAATGAAATGCACTGGACCAAATATCACAACTTCCTTAAAATAATACAACACTTCATCACTTCCGCATCTGGATCCTTTTCATGGTTTGCAAAGTCATAAACCACTTGAAATCAACTGTTTGAGACATCATTGCTTTATTGTATTTAAAAGCACTAAAAAAAAGCAATTTATTACAAGCTCTCCATGGTTTCACCTTATCTAATGCACTTAATTCAGTTCATCTCCTGTTTGCTTTGTAGTGTTGGAGGCAATCGAAAGATTGGAAGCAATTTATTAATAAGAGAACATGCCCTACAGCTTTGGCATGTGAAAACAGTTTCTGATTTGTAATGCAGCTAAGACCCAAGTTTACTCCATATAGAATGAATTAATGGCATACGCCGTAATTCTTTTGTTCACTTGCAAGCTGATTCATCATGGATTTACATGAAGCAGGCAGGTTGCATATTTTGTCTTTTATCTGGGCGCTTAGAATAGGAAATACAGATGTTTTTCTAACAGCATTTTTCCTTCCCTTGAAATGGAAACATATATGTACACTCAGAATAGAAGCTTCACTAGGCAGTGACTGGGTCCAACTGTACAGCCAGCATGTAGTACGTAGGAAAGTCTCATTTCCCACATCCAAAGAGGTCAGTTACTTGTCTACATAGTGACTGAGATAATGATTTGGCAGAGGAAAATCAAGGTAGATGTGGAAAGAGATGATTAAATCAGCTTTCACTAATCAAAATACATTATTTTAATGTCTCTTTCAAACTACAACTTATTATGGAAGGATAGAAGATTCTTGTTTCAGTCTTTCTCAAGTGAAGCAGCAGAAATAGAACGACTAAGGTTCCTACAGGTTTTAAGTGTGGCCAGATGCCTTGAATGGGATCACAGATCTAAGAGGTTCAGTCATCCTGAGGAAAGCATTCATAACCCTAGAGACTCTCTATATCTTAAGGGAGACAAATCGATTCAGTATAGCAAAAGCAGTTACCAGGAAATCATGCAATAAGGCTTTAGGAATCCTAGGGATGCCTGCTCTGATCCTAGAAGCTTTAGGGATTAACTCAGCAAATTTGATCAGTTTGGGGCTTAGAAGGGGGACTGAGGCAGGGAGACAGGGTCACTAAATATTGCCCCACTTCATTCCCTCCCCCTTAACCTGAGGAAGAGTCTGCAGAGCTTAAGAGTTCTACACACACACACACACACACACACACAGACACATACAAACACACACACAGACACACACACACAAATACACAGACACAGACACACACAGGTACACACACACAGACACACACAGACACACAGACACACATAGACACAGACACAAACACACACACAGACACATACAAACACACACACACAGATACACAGACACACACACAAATACACAGACACAGACACACACAGGTACACAGACACAGACACACACAGGTACACAGACACACACAGGTACACAGACACAAACAGACACACATAGACACACACAGACACAAACACACACACAGACACATACAAACACACACAGACACAGACACACAGACACACACACAAATACACAGACACACACAGGTACACAGACACACACAGGTACACACACACAGACACACAGACACACAGACACACAGACACACAGACACACACACACACACACACACACACACACACACACACACACACACACACGGATTCCCTATCCTCATTTTACAAAGGAGAAGACTGAGGCTCAGAGACGTTAGGTAGTGTGGCCTGTGTCAGGATTTGAATCTATGTCTCCCTGACTTCAAGTCCAGTGCTCTAGGTCTCCGGACTTCTGTTGTTGTGCAGTTGTGTCTAACTTGTGGGATGTGAGGGGCGGTTGTGGGAGTGACTCAGGTCCAGTGGAAAATGAAGCTCCAGACAAGATATTTATTGTACCAGGGGGTGTCAATGCTTTAAGGCCAGGTTTAGGCAAAACCTCTCAGAGTGGCCTGCACTTATAGGGGTATGAGAAGTCCCATCAAACTGCCTACAAAGCCAGGTCACTGCTCTCCCCGTGTGGAGATTTGCTCCTGAGGAAGGGCAGAGTCGTAGAGCAAGGGTATGAGATCACCCCTTTAAGGTAACCAGCAAAGTCAGATCGTGGCTCCCCTCGGGCACAGTCAAGGGACTTTCCAGTCCTGCTACATGACAATGTTAGTGACTAAGCTGGCTGGTCTGCTTTGGCATAGGTGGGCTGACAGGTGGACAAAACCATGGGGTTTTTATCCAATTTTAGAAGAGCATAACTAGTTATAAGGGGAGGGGAAGGAGGTGTATCTCAGGTGGGTACAGAGGGTGAGCTCAGATGGTACCTGGGTCCCAACTAAGTTCATTTATATGAATGTAGGCTTAGCCGATGCCTTGGGGACCAGCTAAATTTATCTATAATCCTACAAGGTGGGTGTGATTATGATTATACTAAACTTAAATGCTTTATAGTAAAAAGGAGTTTTTTGCTAAGGGGGGGGGGACCTGCCTCACAGTTACATCCACTTATAACAGGGGGGCTTTAAGAATTTAGCTAAGCTGATTGGGCAATGTCCTCTGCTGTACCCATTGCTCTCCTCCCTATTTCCATAGTCCAGGTTTTATAGATGTAATTGGCAGATCTTTTAGTGTGTGTGTGGTGGGGGGAGGCATAGATTTCACAGACTCTTCAAGACTGCATTATGGGGTTTTCTTGGCAAAGATACTGGAGTGGTTTGCCATTTCTTTCTTCAGTGGATTAAGACAAACAGAGATTAAGTGACTTGCCCAGAGTCGCACAGCTACTAAGAGGTCAAATTTGAACTCAGGTCTTCCCGACTCCAGGTCCAGCATTCTATCCTATGAGCCACCTAGGTCACTCCTAAGCCATCTTGATTCCTCCTTGTACTACTACAATGGAACTCCTCTAGGAGATGTCTGTAAAATAGCCCAAGAAGTGACTTCCAGAGAAACCCATTGGTTTTAAATTTTAAGATTGGTCTTTCTGGACTGGTTAGAACTAATTTCCTTAAGCTCTTGCAGTGATTAGCTTTAGAAACAAACTCTATTCTTTTTACCATAAAGGATTATAGGATTTACAACTAGATGAGACCCTAGAGACTATCCCAATGTATTCTCACATGTATGAGTCAATTTCCTTAATTTACAAAAATGTTTGCAATATACTTTACCTATATCATCCATCTCGTGAGCTCCCCTCAACAATTTTGTGAGGTAGATGCTATCATTATCCCTATTTTTACTGAAGAGGAGAGAGAGAGGCTAAGTTATTTGCCCAGGTTCACAAAGCTTATTAAGCATTTAAGGTAACATTTGAATTCAGATCTTCCTGACTTCTGGTTTGGCACTCTATCTGCTGCATCACCTCACTATCTCAGGGACACCTAAGTTCAGTATTCAGTGATTTTGTTAAGATGAAATAACAAAATTACTGCAGAAAAAGGATTAGAAACTGAATCTTCTTTTTCCTTGCTGAGGACAGGAGATTACAAAGTTGTTCCTATGTTGTTTATTTAAAACTTAAAGAAACTTTTGCGATTACAAATAGAAACAATGTGTTTTATACATACACACATATATTTATATCACCATAATTATACATACTAGGTTCCTAGGCTTACCTACAACAGGCTATTTAACCTACTATGCAGCTAAACCCTCCCAGAGGTTGGGTTTCTAGGAGTAGGACCAAGAAGTGGAGAAAAGAAGGAAGTTGCTCACTGATTTTGTGGATACAGAGCCCATCATAGAAACAATTTTGAAATAGAGGTAATCTTCAATATCCTCCCACCTTTCTTTGTACACCTCTCTTCTATTCAATCTCTCAGATGATCAGGTTCCCAATCCTATCTTGCTGGCCTAACCACCTCTCTCCAAAGTATTCCATGCTTCAGAATTAATGACCTTCCTTCTATCCTGTCAAAACTTTCTTTTCTTTGGTCCCAGTGAGCTCATTTAGGTATTAGGAAGAAAGGAAACAAAATAAACTAATTTACATTAAGGTAAATGACTAATGACTATGAATACTTGCCCAGGGGTATTCTCAATTTTTAAAAGAGGATGCTTATTAATTCTAATGAATCCCTAATTGGTAGAATTTCATGTTGAAAAGATTAAAGTGGGAAAAAAAGGGAATTATTTTGGGGTAGACAAACCTCAGTTGGTTAGACTGACCCTGCCCTGAGGTTTACTCTCCCAAGGCCTACTCTACAAAAGGTATTATTCCTTCCCTCCTCCAACCCCCCCCCCCACCCAGTTCCTTCACTTTTCCCATTCCTGACCTCACAAAACCTCTAAAAGTTTTAAGTTTAACAACAGGGCATGTAAGTAATGGACAACTGACATGTAGCCGGCATTTTATAGATGTATGGGCCATTTAGAAATTAAGGATTGCCTCTATATTCTCTTCCCTAGAGAGTTAAAAAGTAGTGAAGGTTTGAGATGGGGGAGGGGGCATTGGACTGAAATATAACTGCCAAATATAGGTATCATAGCCTAAATCATCATCAAACATTTCAGAAGGCATATAAAGAGAGAGGTATTATAAATCTCAAGGTTTTTCCTTAAAACATATAAGGGAGGCAGATTTTGCTTCCAAAGTTAAAAGAGGATAGTGTGTTATGTTTTCTTAACTTCATTCCATTTGCACTTAGGAAAATAGCAGCTTTGAAGCTTCTCTGTTTAAATTCATTATGAAAACCATCAATGACTGATGCTTTCATGAAATCTTTGTGAGAGGAATTAGTGTTAGGAGAGAATACGGATCAATCTTCAAACGTTTCTTCTATGGAAGCAGGAGGTCATTATTGGCTGCCTTTTTTCAGCTGCAAAGTTAACATAAGCAAATGCATCACTTAGAGACAAGTCCATGGAATTAAAGGCATTTGATATTCTACCTCCAGATTCTTCTCCCAAAGTCAGCTATTTCTTTCATAAAGAAAGTGAAAGAATGCTCAAACTAGTGGGGAAAAGTTCTTGCCCCATAGGGAAAACAAGATAAGGTTGTTGACACTGTGTGGAATCTTAGTCTCATGCAATTAGTAATTTTATTGTGCAAGACAATAGTATTTAATTAACAAAATTGGCATGAATATGGAAGAGTATATGTCTGGGCACGTGAATTCCTGTTTTTTTTTTTTTTTTTTTTAAGGCCACATTAATCTTCCTTACCAAAGTGAACACAGATCATTCCTTTGAATTCTGTCAGCTGGGTTAACTAGAGTATATTCAGTAACTGGTGTGGGATAAGAAGAGGAAGGGGACGACTAGAGGAAAACAGGAAGACTAATAGATTGCAATAGGAATACCCTTTAAATTGCTCTAAGCAAAAGTTAAGCACAAATTTGCAGATACAGGGAACCTATTAAGTAACTGGCATTGTGAGAAATTACATGAGAGGGCAGATTGAAGTAGACTTCCCCTCCCCCCATTTTGGAAATTAAAGTTTCTTACAGGTATTAGAGAAATTGTCTTTGGCTAACTTAAAAAGAAAGAATTTCAGTTAAAAAAGAGTCTGTATTATAAGATTCACTCATGCCATTTTTTCCCCTGCAAAAGCCTAAAAACACTTTCTCCCCCCTTAGGGAGGAATGAAGACCTATTACGTAAAAAAAAAAAAAATAGAAAGACTTAGAAAAGTCTTAGAAAGACTTAGAAAACTATACAGGGCAAGGATTCAAAGAACAAGCTATAGTTGTCTTCGTAGTTCTTTGCATCAATTACAGAGGAATTTCAATTTTTTTCAAATTTATTTAAAATATTTCAAAATCATTTCAATTTATTTCAAATAAAGAAACAAATATCCACATGGGAATGATGTTCTTACAATTGCTTCTCCCTTATTTTTTGAGAGACCATTGGGGGAAAAAAGTGGTCTCTGCTTGGCTTGATGAGCACTAACAAATTCTTGAGGAAAATAGTCATTACTTATACAGCTATAATGTAAACATGTCAGAGCTTGTAAATCAGTAATCCTTCTATTGCAAAACAGATAAATAGATTAATGCATGATGCAAAGAATGGGTAAAGAAATCGATTGGGCTACCAATTCTGACCATGGACTTTCTTCTCAATATACTATTACTTAACTTTTAAAGGCTTAGGAGAACCTATAACATTTTGCTCACACATAGAGCTATATTTTACTTAGGGCAGAAATTGGCTAGTCTATAAAAATTAAATTATACCCCTTTCACTGTATCTAGTCAAGAGGAAAAACTCTAATTACAAGATTACACTGTCAAGCAAATGCAAATTCACATTCTTTATACACTGGGTTAAAAATTCAAATTTGGGGAGTATACTGTGAAATGAAAATCAATATCTGAAATACTTTGCAGCTTTCAATAAGTGTGAACTAACAAAATGACATAATCAAATGCATTAGTAAGGAGATGTTAACTTATTAAATATATTATATGGGAGAATCAGTAATTTATTATGAAAAAATGTAAATACCAATTAGCAAAAACAATAAAAATGATGAACCGAATCTTTCCTTTGTCTGATCTTGTGCCACAGTACCACCAGACTCAGAAAATGAGTAAAGGGGGGGAAAAGACCAGGAGGAAAAAAAAATCCCAACACCTAATAGGAATGTTATTCTGGGGAATAGGTAAAGGTTAACTTTAATTTCAAATATACTTTCCAAATGAAAATGAAATGTCCCTGCTTCAAAATTCCTAAGAGCTGAGTTTGCAGACTTAATCCAGACAGGACTAACCGAAGGCTTCTATATATTGCATTAGTATTTTTTGAAAGGGAAATTCTTTCATTTCTGCTTAATGTCAAATCTGCTTGGTTCATTACAGTCTTCCACTTTCCTTCTATTTAGTCTACTTAGAATCTGAGCCTCTGTACCTAAGAAGACTGCTGTGTACAACCAATTTCAAATCGTTTTGGGGTTGCTTATTTTCTTCTTTTTCTTTGCCACATCCTTCTTTATGCCAGACAAGTTTCATCTGCTATATGTACTCAAAAGGACTAAAAACCCAGTCAATTGAATAAATCCAGGGGCCTCCAGGTTATAGAATGCTGAACTTCTCCAAGTTTTCACAACTTCATGGTACAACACGGCAGATTTAAACCAAGTTGCTGGCAAAGTTTGTGGACAATTCAGAGTACTATAGAGGGCACTTGCTAGACTGAGTTCTAGCACTTAGTTGGTCATTAGCTATTTGGGTGACCTGGGGCAAGACACTCTGGGTCTCAGTTTCTGTACCTGTAAGACTAGAATGGAGGATCTCTAAGGAGCCTTCGAATTCTATGTTTTTTTTTTTTTTTTGCTTTTTGAAGGGCAATTGGGATTAAGTAACTTGCCCAAGGTCACACGGCTAGGTTTTTTTTTGTTTGTGTGTTAAGTGTCTGAGGCCAGTTCCAAACTCTGGTCCTTCTGACTCCAGGGCCAGCACTCTACATACTGCTCCACCTAGGTGCCCACATTCTATGGTTCTTAAAGCAGTGTTATATGATTTTCATGTGCTATTTATCAAGTCTTTTAAGATCTTGCTTCCTAACAGTGACAAAAAAAATATGTGTGAGTTGCAATAGATCCAGTGGTGAAAGGGTATGTGGGGTTAGACTGTAAGGAATTTAGTATGTAGAAATTGAAGTTAAGTTGAAATGAATGGCCTAGAAGTCTATGTAACATTTTCATTGCCTTTATCATCATTTAATGCAGAAAGACCAGATCTATTCAAGTTTCAAAATCAAGTCTGGGATGGTTCTAGAGAAGCTCCATTGTTGTGCACACAGACCTACCTTGTCCTGGCTTCCCCACTAACTATTCAGACCCTTGATTCCATTAATTTATTTTACTTTTCCTAGCTTCACGGTGGAAATAGATAGCAACACAAACCTTCTCTCACAGAATTTTCCAGTAGGTCACATGCTTAAGAATCTTAGAAGGAAGGTTTTACTTTTAAATTCTCATTCTCTCTCCCTCTCTCCTTCCATCTGCCCCTCCACTTAACGGCACCTCCCCCCTCCCCAATCCCCTCCAGTTCTAATTCCCAAGGTCCACATCTATAAACCCAGGGAGAAATTCTATAGAACAACCTGGTTAGGGAAAAAATAGTCCTAGTATAGTATAGTGGAAAGAATGCTTGATTGGAAGCCAGAGGCCCTGTTCTAGTCTCAGGTCTTCCACATCCTTTTTGTGTGACATTAAGCAAGTCAATTCATCTCTCTGGCTCTCAGTTTCCTCATCTGTGAAAGGACAACGAACTAGATGACCTCCAAGTTTCCTTTCCAATCCTAAATCTATGATCCTGTTTCTATTGTTAACCATTCATGTTGGCAGAAAGTTGTATAACTTTCTTCTGGACCAGAGTTTCCATATCTTTAAAACATGGTTATAACACTGGCCTTGTTTTCTTTTTTGGGTGGTCATGAGAATGAAACGAAGAAACATATTGAATATCAGCTATAAATGACTATCCTTGGACATTCCTTTTTTGGGAATACCAACCTCTCACTGAAAGGGGATATCCCTGTTAATGTAGCTTTCTTCTCTTTTCTCTAATCTCTATCTTAACCAGACTCAAGGTAATAATACCTAAGGATACAATTCTAAAAAACTGAAGAGCTGCCTAAAGCTCTCCACTGGAGATGCCATTTTGATAGACTCTGAACTACTGCTCTAGGGGCAGCTAGGTGATGCAGTGAATAGAGCCCCAACCCTGGAGTCAGGAGGACTTCAGTTCAAATCCACCCTCAGACACTTACTAGCCGTGTGACCTTGGGCAAGTCACTTAACCCCAATTGCCCTGCCCTCCCCCCTCCAAGAAAAAAAAAAAGAAAGTAAACTACTGCTTTGATTGTTTATAAGTACTAGTGAAGAATCAGGAGCTAGTGATGCCATCTAAAGTTACCAAAGCCCCTTCAATACAAGAATGAAAAATTATTTCTCAAATAAAATGATCAATGACTAGTTAAACACAAATGACAAAGAAACACTTTATCAAAACCACCTATTATGCTAGAAACTCATTCTCAGTGTAATTTTAAAAACATAAAACAAAATCCTGAAATTGAATGCCACAAAACTCAACAGTCTTCCCTTCTTAGGAAAGGATATATTTCTTATATCAGCAATAAGGTCGCTAGAAACATTATTAATTTTTTTTTGGGGGGAGGCCTGGAACTTACACAGAATTGCTGGTACCCCAGATATCCCGGCTGCCTCCTGTCATTAAGAATAAGAATCAATTACTCGGCAAACTACACATGTACCTCATTATTTAAACTACAAGTTATCAACTGCCCAGGAAATATTGGATTGGGGGCACGACTGGACAAGAGATTCCTAAAGAATGCCTTGGAAGCATTCTTTTATCTCTTCTCACTCACCCCCCCCACCTTAGTTTTCAAACTGTTACCCTTTCATTTTCATTTGAAAGTCACATTTTTTCCTGTCATTCCATTCCTCTTAAATTTAGGGGCTACAGTTCTCAGAGAAAAACAATGTTATAAAGGGTTCAGTCAAGGAGATAGTAGCCAGCAATTTGATATAATTAATAACACATTTCTAAAGCACTTTAAAGCCTACAAAGCTTTCTCATAAAAGAATGGATTTGATGATATTTTTTAAAAGGCTCCAGGTTTCAGCATATGGATTTCACCTGGGAATTCAAAACCAGTGTCAGGTGCTCAGAAAAGAACCTCACCTAGTCAGCACATAGAAGCAATGTTTCTGTTAAGTTTTAGAGGATTTGGGGGGAATGGTTTTTAACCCAAGAGTGAATCTTTAACCACAAGACAGGTGGGAAAGATTCCCGCGCCGCCGCCCCCCCCAGTCAAAGGCTCCTCAAACAGGATTCTCCCTTCCCCCTTTCCTTTAATAACTTACAAGACTCTTTGCAATCAATCTATCAACAGCAATCATGGTGGGGCTGAGAACTGCTTTCCTTTGAAAGATCTTGGCAATTTGTGACTGGAAATTGATGCATTAGTCCTAAAATTAAATAAAGATCCTACAGCCTTCTTCAAAGAAATATTGTGTGTTTCTATGACAAAACTCATTTTTCAAGCACTGACCTCTGGGGAACTTCAGTTGGCTCTATATTTCAGCCTGACACTTCTCACTTCCCACTGTCTAGTTGCTCATGGAAGAAGCTGGGTCATTCATATATTTCCCTGACTTGTGATCATCCTTTAGTTTAAGGTGGCCACCTAAATAAATACCAAGATCAAAGAGCCACTAATTTAAATGAAATCTTTCCCAAGTCCCCAGAGGAAAAGCCCTGGTAATTAATTCTAATGAGATTAAAGTAATTTCCAACTATTCTTTTCCCCCATCTTTTAAAACCAAATCTGCGATAACCACAAAGAGCTTCTGGGAAGTTTGGATTCAGTCAAAGGGCCACACTTGAGGACCTAGAGAGCCACATGTGGCCTCGAGGCCGCAGGTTTCCCCCCCCTCCCCCCTCCGCCAGCTAGTTAAGTCAAAGTCAGTCCCCCTTCAGGTAATTTAAGAACTTCGTCTCGGGAGCCAGTCTTTGGAATCTTACCAGAACTTTGTTCCATTACTTCTTTCTGACAAGTGTCTTGGACATTGACGGTGCAGTTCACAATGAACTCTGGGGAGGAGCAATCATCCAGCTGGAATTCTTCACACTGATAACACTGAATCTGTAGGGCAAAACCTGTAGGAACAATCACGATCTAAGAAATACTGCAGGGTGTCTTTGTCACGCCTGAAAAGGATAGAGCCAAATAAACAAGAAAGTAATTCTCTCCTCCCCTAGGGCAAAGTAAAGGATCTAATTCCGAAGATCTTGAGGACCCCAAAGAAATAAGATTTGAGCCGCCAGGAGGCAGCCGGGATACCCGGGGTACCAGCAATTCTGTATAAGTTCCAGGCCTCCCCCGCCGCCCCCCCTCCCAGCTCCAGCATTTTGGCTCTCCTACTCCTTTCTTAAAGATAGACAAAAGGCCGTCAAGGGGAGAACCGAGGTACTGGAGCCCTGATAGGCCAGGGTGTGAGAAGACCAGCAAATCTCCACTCAGCACCAATTCATTTAACAGCTAATTGGTTACACATGACTTAATTATTCTTTTGGCCTTAGGTATAATTAATGTGCAGAACGACTCTTAAAAAATACATATGTATATACACACATATATGTAAATGTATGTATGCATTTATTTTTAAAGGTCATACTCAGGGAATTTCACATCACCACACCCCCAGGAACTAGCAAATAGACTTTAGGTTCCATGCAGCGATCTTGCAGCGCCCCCGTCGGTCCCCCAAGCCCCGTTGCCTTTCAGACCCCGTGGTCCCACAAAAGGGATTGGCTCTCTATGCTGTCCATTACTAAGAGATCTAGTTGATGTATTCCCCGGCATCCTAACGTAATCCAGCTCTTTGGGATAAGCTTACAGCCCAGGACCGGAGTGGGACTAGAGGGAGAGGGGGACATGTGAGGTGCATCGGGACAGCCTAGCCCTCCCCTCTTGGTGCCTCTAAGATACAGCCCCTCCGGTAAGAGCACGTTTGCTGATGGGGTCAGCAGTCCAAGAGACCAGGATCAAAGGAGTTTTTCTGCCGCTCCTCCATTGCAGAGGTTTGGGGAACGGGGTCATTGGGGGATTGGAAACGAAGTCATTTGGGAAACAGTTGTCTTGCAATCTCCACAGCCTAGCTAATTTGGTCAGGTCTGGAAGCAGCTACTTCGCTGCCCCAGGGAAAAAGATCATTGGAGCTATGGTTTGTTTCTTCCCCCTCCCCCCCCCCCATAAAGTAATCCCTCTTTCCCTAAATGCAATAATCCAGACAAGGAGCCTAAGGGGCAGGGGGTCCTTGGCGCTTTGCTCACCTGTCGGCTACGCTACTCCCACAGGCTGTTGAATGAAGAATAACTTTGCTACGGTTTGAGAATCTTGTGGGGTGGGAGGACTCTTTCCTCCCACCATTGCAGATGAGACAGTTTCCTCACTCCCAGCCTCACTCTCTCCCTCCACACCCCCGAACCCTACCCCAGATGCTCAGAAAATTCAACCCCAAACAAATACAGAGGAGCCCAACAGACTTCATTTCTTCTTTTTTCCTTTTCCTTCCCTTCCTTCTCTTTATTCTCCTCCCTCAATGAGGGAGTTGGAGACTTTCCCAGTCTAGCACCTCTGGACAACTGACGCGGTTGCAAAACTCCCTTTCTGAATCCGGAGCACTGAACGCAATCAGATAAGCAGGTGGGTGCCACTGGCAAAAGAGGGGAAGCGTCTGGAGAGAGTGTGATGTGTGTGTGTCTTACCTGGAAGCAAAAACAATCCCCCAAAAGTAGTAACGATACCGAGGAACCACATCCTCCCGGAGCCGGCAGACTGGGAATTGAAGGTGCATCAGAGACGGCCCCGGCTGTGGCGGCTCCTGCTGCTTTTGCTATGGCCCTCGCCGCTTGTGCTACCGCCGCCGCCACAGAGAGAAGCCCCAGGTGCAGCCAGCAGCGCCCGCATCGCCCGGCTCGGGGCTCCGGGCTCGCCGCTCCCGGGCTCCAAGATTCGTGTTCTGAGGTCGGCGCGCTCTGCTCGCTTTGGCTGTCTCGGCGGAGTGCCGCGCCTCAGGAGTTTGCAGCTGATAGTGAAGGAAAGTACCCGGAGAGCCAGAGCACCCAAAAAAAAAAAAGTCTCGCCTCTTCTTCCCACCTCCCACTACAAGTACCACGTGACGGCAGCGGAGTTAGGGTGGGGGTGGGGGCGCGGGGAGGGCTGGTGCCATCCAGCCCCAGCGCTATCCCACCCCTTTTCCTTCCTTCCTTCCTTTCTTCCTGCCTTCCTTCCTTCTCCAAAAAGGGAGGGGAGGGGGAGGTGAAAGTTTTTCAAGATAAAAAGCAAGGGGACTTGAGAAAGGATTGTATGAGTAAAAAGAAAAGATGCAGCAGGTGAAGCTCCAATCCATCAGTCCTAGTGAAGCAGGTGGAGAGGACAGGGAGGTCGCGGGTACAGAAAGTCGCGCACAAGCGTGTGTGTGTGTGTGTGTGTGTGTGTGTGTGTGTGTGTGTGTGTGTGTGTGTGCGCGCGCGTGTGCGCGTGTGTGGTGTGTTTGTGTTCGTGTTCTTACGTCCATATCGGTATACCATTTCGCAGCCCACTCCTTCACTTTGTGTGCCTGCTGGGCCAGCCCTTCCAAAGAGTCCCAGCCTGCCTTCCCAGAAGAAGCTCATCTAGAGGTGAATCACGGTTAGTTCGACAAACAGACGGGGAACCGACCGCAAACCAGGGACAAGCTTTGAAAAGGAAAGGAGAGGTTTCTACTCTGTCAAAGTTGCCCACCCCGCGTGAAGCTGTCTTGGTGTTACACGTTGCCGATCGGCCTTCACGATCCTCTCTTCCCACCCCCTTCCTCCCCTCCTCTTCCATTAGTCCTCTCCCCTGGCAGGACTCGGCTCTGGGGCGCTCCGCTGCGGAGCTGCATGTAGCCAGGCTATCCCCTGCCACGGACCACTGGCTTCTGTCCTCCCTTCTTTGAGCCCCTCGCGTTGTTCTTTGTCTGGGTACCCTCATCTCTTGGCTTAGGAGGCTGTAGTCTACCGACCCGAATTGCCTCTTGCTACCAATTAGATTGAAGTCCGCTGGCTGGGGACAGGGGTGGTGTAGAGTTGAGAATAGGTCATCTGAGGTCATTTCTCTTCCCATCACGCTCTCCCCTCCTCTTCCCTAAGTCTTTAGGGAAAATGGTCCTACTCCCTCTTTTTAGATAAGGAGAAGAACTGTAGAAAAGTGACTCTGCTTTTGTTGAGATGCCTCCCCCCGCCTTTTACTGCTCCATTTCCACTCAAGGCTGCAATTGATGAGGGTGGGTTGGTAATTCCGTGCCACTCTGTCCTGTGAGATCCTTCTCTCTGGTTCTCTTGGGGCTGGCTGGCTTCACCCAGCCCGTAAACTCCCTACACTCCCCCCCCCCCCCATCCCCCTTTCTGTGCTCTTGTCGCAGCACACTGTTTGAGGCCGATCTCCTCAATCTCCACCTCCTCTTCTCAAACCTCACGCACACAACCTAACTCATTCCCCCACCCCCGAAAACCCCAGGGACATTCGATTTCCCTGGAAATAGCCTTTTTCTCTTCTACTATCCTCTCGTCCCCTCCGGTGATCTCTTGGGGGGGGGGGTGCCCACAACCTGTACGTTGATCGTTTATTTCCCAATCTACTGTGACCAGAAGGTTTTAAATTGGGTTTAAATTACTTTCGTGTAATTTGTCTGGGGTAACAGTTCCCACGTCTGAATCTGGCTCTTTTTTTTTCTCTTTGGCGCCCCCCACTTCCCCTGCCCCCTTTTATTCCTGGATGGTTAACCCCACTGGGAAATGGAAATTCATTTCGATATTAGCTCCATTCCTTTCTATCTCTGAAGCAAGATGGCCAGTATTCTTTATGGGATTCATTGTGAGGGCATGTGTGTCATCATTCAGATAGCTCCTGTCTGTTCTTAGCAGCCCTTTAAGATCCTTTTAAAACTCACTATGCAGCTGTGTATTATAGGCCTTTTTTATTCAGAAATGAAATGCAAAAGTTTTTTTTTTTTAATGTCAGAAAGACAAGAAAAATTACACAATTGTCACTTAGGATAAAATCCAAATAGAATAAATTGCACAAATTAACCAAATAACACTGATCGTACAATATATATATATATATATATATATATTTAAAATGAACATGTGCTAAAGTAACCACATATATCCTAGAAATATTTTCATTATACCTAGTTTACAGGTTCATGTACAAAAGCAGTTATAAATAGTTCACATCTAGAAAAAATACACATAACTTTTGAAATAGATTTTATCCTTACATATAAACAGTCTTTGTAGAAAAAATGGATATGAAAAAGTTTATTTTTTTTTAGCACCAACCATTTTTTGATTAAAAAAGTATAAATTGAAAATGAGTTTTCATTTCTGGAAGCTCAGAACTGACTGAATTGAGATAAAATTGGAGCTGAAGGTAAAAATAAAAACTGTTATATTCAGAAACATAGAAAAAAAGACTATGTTTGAGAGGCTGCAAGGAGACCTTAGAGGTAATAAACTATTAGAAACAGTACTAGGTCACTTCAGACATATATTCTTTTCAATCAGGGCCTCCAGAACCCTTTTCAAGTTCTAGTAGAGACAGGGATAATTATAGCAACTCAGAGCTTTATTTATCCAGTAACAACTTTGAAATTGAACAAAAATCAAAACTTTAACCAAATTAATATTTCAAAATGGAAATTACCATGTTTCTTAATGTGGCTTTAGGAGGCTCAGTTTTTTGTTTAAGCAGTGTCCCTACATACAGTTTTCAGACTAGAAGAATAAACTTTTTAAAAATCTCAACTAAAAGTTTTTGTTAATATTAACATCAGCTTAAGAAAGTTAGTAACCTGTTCTTTCAAGAGCATGGCACCAATTTATTGCTGTCATTTTTTTTTGCTACAAATATAATTTTTCCTCCAAAATTTACAACTTCTGTACAAGTATTCAAAAAAGTGCAAAATTAAGACTTTTGTATCCTGTGTGTATTTTTCTTTTATCCTCATGCACCACAACAAATGCAGTCTGTCTTTATTGCTGTGTCATGGAAGTTAGCCAGAGAGCAGCCTGCTGTGAATCTTAAAATTTCGGCTGTGTTGTTTCAATAGTGTATTTTATTTTTTATTTTATTTTTCCCAGTTCCTTAAGTGCTCTATTCACAGCCCACTGGGGGAAAAAGTCTTTTATACATCATTTGAACCTTGACTTGCACAGGAAGAGAAACTATCATATAAAGAATCACTTAAAGACTCCAAATTATCTACACCAGGTCTATTGGAGCTTTTTAAAGATGCATCTTCATTTTTTCCTTTTTCTTCCCTTTGTCTTTCAACTTTATTCAGACAGTTCTTCTCTTTTTCTAATAAAATCACACTATTGCTGTTAAGTTTATTGAGAGACTCCAGGGAAATTTTAGATAATCTATTCTCAGAATCTTCTTTTGTTTCTTCAAGTTGTTTCAATTTCTGCAATAAAAAAGGGAAATATTAGAAACATATTTCTTGGGGAAATCAAGTTATATTCTCCAATATTCAATTATTGTCTGGGCAAAGTACAGTTTTAAAGGGATAGATTGCACTTACAAGTCTTTAACTATCTCCCAACATAATTAGATGTAATAATGAAGTCAATTTTGGGGGATAAATCAGGGCTTTAATCATCTTACTGAGACAAATAGGTCCCAATTTGCAAAACAGTTAAGTGCCACTTAATTTCATTTTAAATGGCTGAATTTGAAATTTGTTCATGTAAATTGCCTTATTTTTCTTAATCAGAGTTTTTGACTTCTTTTCAGTTAATTTTATTGGATAACTATTTCCACACATGAAAGGGCGTTGGATTAGTTCCAAAAGTTAGAAACTTCTGTGGGTTTTTTTTTCCATAAAAGCACAAACTCTATAAAGCTGTCATAAAATTTAGATACATGTCCACTTTTCAGAAATAGCCTCTCATTTTGTGTGTCTAATATACCATGTCTGGCCTGTGTCCATGTGCTTGCACACATACACATTTAATTTCTAGTCAGATTCCTGTTTAAGTAGCCTCTAAAATGTTTTCCCCTCCTTTTCAAGGCTGAAAAGTCCCAAAGAAACCTTATTGGAAAGCATAGTAATGAGGCTTTGACAGGGCCCCTATCTTCTTTCAGGTCCTCTTAATTCAGCTAGGGATAATTGTGGAATATAATTGGAGAGTTCTTTCACTGCCTTTGTAAAAAATACTCCCCCTTTCAGTGAAATGCTCTAAATTTGAAGGAGATTAGTGACTCAACTTGAATAAAGTCAGTTACCCTTATGGCTCTTGTCTTCTGATGGGGGAGTGGGTGTGATGAAATAAAGTCATGGGGAGTCAGAATCTAGAAGACATTACTTGCTGCCCTCTTCCTCCCCTTCCTCTTGTCACCCCATCAACCACCTTTTTGCCACCTCCACACATGGGGAAGGGAGAAGTGGGGATGAAAGATCTAGTGATTAAAGTATTTTATAATTAAGAAATGTCCTTTATGAAAGCTTTGTCTAGGGATTCAAAAGTAATCGGGAGATGGGGAACCTGTATCCTTGAGGCCACATGTAGCCTTCCAGGTCCTCAAGTGTGGCCTTTTGATTGAATCCAAGTTACAGAACAAATTCCTTTTATTAAGGGGATTTGTTCTGTGAAGTTTGGATTCAGTCAATGGGCCACACTTGAGGACCCAGAAAGCCACTTATGGCCTTGAGGTCACAAGTTTCCCACCCTTCTATCTAGCTTAACACTCACCACAAAATTTGACTATCCTGTTCAAAGTTTCCCTTGCACACAAACCTTTCTATGAATCAGAGTTACAAGGTAAATGTAAGGGAATGTAAAGGTAAATGTAAGGGAACACTGCACAGCAGACCTGGAATCCATAATTTAGGCAGGATCTTTTGACAGTTAGGAAAAAGAAAAATGACCCAAGGCTTTGTATTTCTATGAGCCTAATAAATACAAGGAAAGGGCGGTGGAGTGACCAATGAGAACCCAGTCCTTATGCCATACTCAGTGTGCACTGCCTGGTGTAATCCCCTATGTGAACTTAAATGAAATTCTGCAGCCTTTTTTGTCTACTCACTTTGATGTGAAGAGTGGCTTTCTGATTGGCTGCTGTGCTAGAATTGTGTGTATATATCAAAGGTACTAACCAGTCTAATCTCTCTTTCTATTTCCTGGCTACATCTGAGTTAGGAGAATGAAATGCTGTAAACCTCCAGGTGGGGGAGCCATAAAAATAACAAGGCATATGATAACAAGATTTAGAGCCAGAAGAGATCTGTCTAGTTTATTTCCCTCCCATTTTGTATATGAAGAAACTAAAGCCTATAGAGGTTACAATGACTTGCCTCTGTATGTACGAGTAGTGCATGGTTGGGCTGGGATCTGAACCTTTGTCCTCTGGCTCCAAAGCCAACATCTATTGACTCAAAGAATTCAAGTTTCAAGGGACCTTGGAAGTCATCTAGTTTAACTCTTAGTTTACAGATGAGGAAACCTAGGTCCAGTTCTATTAAGTTACTTGACCAAAGTCACACTGCAACTAAATGGCAAGGCCAGAATGTGAATTCTGGTTCTTTGATTCCAAATCAAGGGATCTTTCTACTGAACTACAACAGAAGAAAGGTGTTTTTCATACCACCATGCTTTTCCCCACTAAACAGGTCCAATTTTCAGAAACCATAACCAATAATGAAATAGTTAGGTCTTCTTAGTAAGGTTGTATGTTTCCATAGGAAAAAAAATTGAGCACTGAGCTGGATATTTCATGATTCTAATAATATATAGTAAGTAGTATTATGGAAAGAGCTAATTTTCTCTCTCAAATGGCTACCTTGAAGCCAGAAGAAGGTTCACAGAACAGCTTAGAGAATTATAGGGTAATTATAGAAAAGCAGCTCAGTAATCAGGAAGTAACTTCACTTGAATCTTTTAGGGGTCACTAATATTTTTGAGGTGGTTTAAAGGACTTTTTATCAAAATACATATACATCTTTATCAGAAGAATTAGAAAATTCTTGTGATGAATCAAATATTTCACTTATAGAACTATATAGTTTTAAAAGTGTTTTTTCTTCCATTATCTTTTTTAATTCTCTTACCAACTCTATAGCTGATTAGTGCTAGTATTCTTATTCCTATTTTATAGATGAAGACACCAAAGTTCAGAGAAGTCAAGTTAATCTTCAGAATTATATAATTAAAAAGTGACAGAGCTGAGAAATTACATGTCTTCCAAGTAAAAAGTTCACTGTTTCCTTCTATTACAGAAGAGAAGATATTCCTCACTAATCACTTTACCTGTTCCTTAATATTATTTTTCTTCTCATGATTTTAGTACCTTTCTTGAATAGCCATGCCTTTTATTTTATGTATATTTAATTTCTCTCTCACCTCTGGAAGATTTTTATCTGCTTAAAACAGATTCAGGCCTCCCCAATCATAAAAATACCCTTCCCTTGTCTTATAGACCTTTTCAACAATACCTCCAAGTTTTCTTCTTCCTTTTGCAGCTAAACTTCACACAAAGTTATTTATACATGGTGTGTCTCCTTCTTCACTATCTAATTTCCCTTTAATACCTTGAAATTAGGCTTCCACTTCTAGCATTTCACTGAAGCTGCTTTATTAAGAGTCACCGAGATCATCTAATGACTATGTCCAATGGCCTTTGCTTAGTGCTCATACCCCATTGACCTCTACAACCTTTGATACTGTTGACCCCTCCACTAGATACTTTTTTCCTCTTCTTCAGAGACATCACACACTTGGTTCCCTTTCTATCTCTATAAACATTCTTGCTCCATCTTCACTAGTTCCCAATTCTCTTTCTGGGTGGTTGGTTCCCCAGTGGTTTCTCTTTGCTCTTCTCTTCTATCTTTACATATATTATCATTCAACAATTTCATTTACATCAATAGCTTTGACTATACTTTCTTTGTAAGTCATTTCTATGTCTCTGTCTCCAGTCCTGATTTCTTTTCTCAGTTCTAGACTCATCTTCAAGTTCCTAATGAACACTTACCTAGATATTTCACTAATGACTCAAATGAAGTATGTCCAAAAATTAGCTCATCATTATAGCATGATGTATTTAGATATGGATGGGATCTTAGGATTCATATATTTCACTCCTTTCATATTAGTGCTGAGGAAATGGGCACAAAAAGTTTAAGTGACTTGCCCAAGGTCACACAGGTCTGAAGTACCTGACAGGTTTCGAACGAAGATTCCCTGACTCCAAATTCACCACGGTACCATGATTATCACTGTCTTCTCCATTTAACCCATTCTTCCCTTTTTCTTAGAAACCTTACTTTCCTTAGAAATGATATTTCTGTCTACATCACCACCATTTATCTTTTCTGTTAGGTCACTGTCCTGGAATTGCTCTTGCCTTTTTCTTTCACTTCCAGTGTCCAGCCATCAGGTCCGATAGTTCTGTCTCATCTTTTTCTTTTATCATCTCTTTATGCCCACTGTCATCACACCCCAGTTTATTGACATTTACTTAGACTTGTACTTCCTTATATGTCTTCTCTACTGTTTTCATCCCCATCTCTTCTTTATAGGATTAGCAAAACATTTTTCCCCCTTGCATGCAGATTTGGACTGCTCAGAAATCTTCAATGCCTCCCTATTGACTAGTGAGAAAATTTCAAACTCCTCTACCTGGCCTTCAATATTCTTCACAATCTCTGGACCACCTATCTTCCCAGTTTTAGCTAACAATTCCCTTGCATGCACTCTTAACTTTGGTCAAATTTGACTACTAACGTGTGACCCCAGATACCCACTACTGTTCACAATTCCCTACTCTTAGAATGTCCTTTTTTCCCTGTTAACTTGCTAAATCCCTGTGGGTTTTTTTTTTTTTTTTTTTTGGCCTACTTACCTTTAAAGCCCAGTCAAATGCACGGTCTTCAGGAAGCCTTCCTTGAGCTTTATTGTTGGTAACAGCTTTTACCCTAAGACATCACAGTATATTTTTTGACTCTTTAGTAAATTGACCATATGATATTGTATATTACAGCCACTTGTGTCTGTGTCTTAGTCTTCCACTATTTTGTAAGCTCCATCAAGAAGCTCAGGTCATAGGAAGACTTTATATACTTCTCAGTGTCTTATGCCTCATAGTCAAATTAAATGTTTCTGATTGCTGTTGCTTTTCCTACTACATCCTGCTGACCTGATATATCATAAATATTTATTGCAATTATTTCACCTCTTTATAATGCTCTCCCCCGACCTTTGCTTATTCTTATCCTACTTATTTTTCAAGACTTATATCAGGTCTTACCTCTTCCTTGAAGCCTTCTATACCTGTATTGATGTCCTACAACACTTATTGTCTGTATTCTTCAAATGTGTACATCATGATACAACTTTTGTCTCTAATTGTTTCATGAATATCTGTTACTTGTGGCTCCAATGGTACTGTCAGCTGTATGTGGGCAGGTCCCTAACCTTATATTCATTTGTATATCTTCCCCCAATATCACACACAGTGAAGGATGTGTTCGATAAACAAATTTTGATTGATTAATTAGAATTAATTTTAGTACCAAGAGATACTCCAATGATGGAGTATCATTTCAGAACCTGTGGGAATGCTTATGATCTTCTAGTTCATTATCCTGTTTCCAAACAAAACCATATACAAGCAATCCCCAATCAAGAGCTATTAATTCTTTGAAAACATGAAATATTTATATTAACCTGTACACAATAATAATAAATAGATTTATTATTATTTCTATTTCTACTCTATTATTTCTTATTTCTATTCAGACATGTGACTTCATTTGTATAGGCAATGTCAAGTCAGGAAACTTCTATTAGGGGCCCATTGTGATACTTATAGGCTGGTCTTAGAGTGGTATACAAGGGCATGATTAATCCAATCCTGGACTTTCAGTTAAAGCTGAAGATATGGGGCAGCTAGGTGGTGCAGTGAATAGAGCACTGGCCCTGGAGTCAGGAGGACCTGAGTTCAAATCCAGCCTCAGACATTTAACAGAAAAACTAGCCATGTGACCTTGGGCAAGTCACTTAACCCCAATTGCCCCTCCCAAACAAAGCAAAAATAAAAAGAGCTGAAGATATGTCCTATAGGTGGTCCTCTTACCAATTCACAGATTCCACACACTAGAAAGAACTAGGGAAGATCATTTAATTTTTTTTTTGGAGGGGGGAGGGCAATTGGGGTTAAGTGACCTACCCAAGGTCACACAGCTAGCAAGTGTTAAGTGTCTGAGGCTGTATTTGAACTCAGGTCCTCCTGACTCCAGGGCCGGTGCTCTATTCACTGTGCCACCTAGCCACCCCCTATGATCACTTATTTTTAAATTGTCTGGGACTGAGGAGGTAGACAAGAAACTCAAGATAAAGTCCCTGCCCAATTTCAAAGTTTACTCTAAATAGTACTGGTAGGGGCAGGCCATCCGTAAGAGTCAAGGAAGATGTAGCAGTGGTTGCTTCTCTTTTCTCATTTAATCTTCTCCCTACATGATCATTTATTGCCATGTTGGAGGTGCTGCTTTGGAGATGAGACACTAAAAAATGGAGTGGATGACCTTTGGTGACTGCTTAAGACCCTTTCATGCTTTTTACAAGACTGTAGCTTAACCCTGGCAACCTAGTCAAATTTCAACTTGTATAATTACTTTTGCCCTGTACTGAAATCCCTCTGTAACCTCAAATGGACACATTATTCTTCACTTGCCCTTCTAAAAAATTTATGTGTAGCAATGGTAATAGAGAACCACTATCTCAGTCCAACCACAGGGTGTAAGATGTGTTTCAGCAATGAGGGAACTCAGTGTTCCCTGGATGGATGGCTTGGGAAATCTTTTTCTGTCCTAGAGGACAAAACAAGAATGCTTTAATGATCATGATGAGATGAAATATTTGTTTTCAGGCAGGATTTACGTCTATGACTATTTCATTAACTCTTGCACTCCTTTGCCACTCGCTGCTCAACCCTATTTTCTCTTTCTGTTCGTTCCCCCTCCCTCAAAATGGATGGACATGCTTTGTCTGATATGAAAAACAACCAGAGAAAAAATGACTGAGATATTTTGATTTACTAGTATAAGCATTAGGGTTTCTACCCCTACATCACCTAATGTAATCAGATAAGACTAAGACTTCTGTTTGAATTATTCAGTCAAAAGTATCAACTAGGTGCAAATTAGTCCTTAATCAGTTTGTGAGGAATAATATGTTGTGATCATTGTATAAAACTGATGATGTCCTACAATGTAATTGGCTGAAAGAATGAAGCACTCTTTTGAACCTGTGCTAGTAACACAACACAACAATTTGGACTTATTCATTCCAGCAACGGTGGTGAAAGAAATCTGTCTAAGCCCATGAGAGGAAATTGAGGTGGTGGTAGTGGTAGTAGGAGAGAGGGAATGTGTTTCTTCTCAGATTACTATGTAAATTAAGAATTCCCATGACATCTATCAGAGGTCACACCACACTACTGACTAGAGTCCATTGGCACCAGTAGCAGTGGCTGTTAGAGCAGTCGAGGCTGCCAACAGATGAAGTCCCTGCAGATGGAAAAGGATCATGACCCCTCATGGTGGTCACATTGCCCATCATCTTGACTTCTGTCCTGCCACTGGACTTTGATGACTCTGGAGGAGAGAGTAATGCTGATCACTTTGTATAGCTTCATCTTACTTAAATCCAATTCACTCTTTAGTCAAGACATCACCCTTATGATGTCATTGGTCCTCTTTGAAAATGAAGGATGAATAACAAGAAGTATAGATTATGGATCCTACAAGGGTACCAGCTCTTAGAGCCCAGCAGAGAGCTACACCTAAGGGGAGTTTTGATTATATAAAGGGAGAAAAGGACTTCTAGTAACCAGGAGTATGAGGCACCTCCTTTGCTACATGTGTTTTCTACACATGTCATTTTTGCTACAAGAACAGTTTGACAAATTTGAGTCCACTTTCCCAAGGGACCTGAGAGAGTGTGCCCCCAGTTTTTAATGAATGAGAAAGTACTTGTTGAGCACTCACTATATAACAAGTATTGTGGTAAATGCTGGGACTGTGACCATAAAATCAATATAATTCTTGCTTTCAAGAGTTCACATTCTAATAGGAGACAAGACACTTCTTGTCAAATGAAAAAGGCCAATGATCATTAAAGTGGAGATAGCAGATGGTAATGCATCTTTTTATTGTAATTTTTATAAAAAATTCTCTTTTTCTGGTGTTGAACCATTTAATAGTCCAAATGATTTTGGCAGTGAAACCTTTCTTTTCTAGGTTTACAATAGCTATGGCTACTTCTTAAGTGTCCATCCTCTGGATGATGACTGAGGGAAGGGAGACTGGAAACAGGGCTAGTGACTTGGGGTTTTCTGCTATTTCCAAGCATTTTGGGAACAGAGTACTAGGTTTATCTCTATGCAGGTCTAAGATGTGGTAATATTTGAGGTAGTTCAAGTACTTTGACCTATGTGAAATAATTTAAGACATAATGCACATACACAAACCATATATTTCAGTATAGTCAGTGATTCTAGCTCATAAGAGCCAAGCCATCATAATTTCCCCGCCTAATTTATTATTGCCTTTATGAACAAAAGTAAATATAACCAACACTCTCTTGACTGACAGGATTGACTGGGAATGTTTCTTCAGTTACTTTCTCTATCACTCAGTATATAAAACCCATCTATCTACTTTTTTCATCACATTTGTGCCTTAGGTGATAATATGCTTTTAGCACACACTGTATGATAAAGAACACATGTGTACTATCTAAAGCAAATTCAGCATAAATACCAACTACACATTCTGATATTACAAAATCATATTTGCATTTTAGAGTGATGCATTTCCTGCTGCTTTGATAAGAACACATATAACATATTCTTTTCTATTTTTGAAGCAGATGAGAGGAGAAAAAAGATAGTTTATATAATTTTCCATAGGAAGCCTCTTTCCAAAAGAAATCACCTAACACATTTTTAATGGTGGACATCATAAAACCTTACCTGAAGGAGCTAAATTTTTATAGTGAAATATTATGTGGGTACCTAAAAGCAAGGAAAAAACCTACTATATAATTCATCAATCTGTAAATAGTTATTTAATATGGAATCACTTATAAGTAGACTTCAGGAGACCATTTAGAATTCACAGTGCATTATAGTTCCCAGTTTATTAGGCAGTTTACAAGAGCCATGGAACCAAATGGAATTATAAACCAATGCATATCCTAAGAACACACTGATCTATTGTGGACATAATGATGTTAGCTTTACTCATCTTTGAGCCATTCATCCACTAATGCAATTCATGTGTCAGGTCTAACACCAGCCAAGTGGCTTTGCCTATGGATAAGGTCTGTTCTTATGGGCACAAGAAGCATTGCAGCCTCAAATGTGGGGCAACTTTAAACTGGGATTAGGTGATTAAGTCTTATGTTGTCATTTCAAATAATTGAATTTGTACCAGAATACTCATTTAACTGGCTCCTTGGTAGCCTTCTTTAGGGAAAGGGGAAGTGAGCTCTAATCTAGATGTTGACAACAACATGGTCTTACACTTGAATGTTATAATCACAAAGCTATTGGATGTAGAGTGGTCATCTGGGCTCTCTAGTCTTAAACCAACTAAGACAGGGTGATCTATTCCATTACAAAAGTTCTCTGGAGGAGAAGATTCTATATAGGAATTATTTTAAAGACACTTTTATGCTTTGGATTTACTGGATGAACCTGGTGTCTGTTAGGATAGAAAGATGTACTATAGTTAGGAGAATACAAATCTATACTCAATTTCTTGGCTCTACCAAAATTTACAGTGAAATTTTGATTCATCACTGCAAATGTGGACCCTGAGTTTCGCAAAGATTTAATTTAGAATTAAGCTGCTGGAGCCATAGTATTTTGAGGATTCAGCATCCAAGGGTCATTGAGATCCTTTCAAGGATAGAGTTTACAAGGTCAAAACTATTTTTGTTGTCATGTCAAGATGCTATTGGTATCTTAAAATGATCCTCCCTTTCTCCCAAACACATATCTGTATGAAGCCAGATTTTCTTCATATATTGCTTAATGCAGTTGATGAGAATACAAGTAGATGAGAATCTTCTATTAAGCCAGACATTAAAGAGATTTGTAAAACAATGCCACTCTTTCCCCTGATTTTTTTTGTTGTTTGTTTGTTTTGGAAGGTAACTGTTTTTCATATTTTTTTAAAAGTTTGTGATGGGTTTATAGTTATTTTAAAATGAATTGATAAATATTTTAAAAATTCATCAATTTAATTTCTAATACAGTTAATATTGGTATCTATAACCCACACAAACATGCCTTTTTTGGATCCTTAATAATTTTTAAGAATGTAAAGCAGTCCTGTGACCAAAACGTTTGAGAATCACTGGCTTAGAGCAGAGGTTAAATGATTTCCACAGTGTCACACAGTCAATATGTACCAGAGATGGGACTTGAGCCCGGGTCTTCTGACTAGAACACTGATCTCTATTTAATAAGTCATATTACCTATCCCAAAGTATTAAAGTTAATCTTCCCCCCATCAACATGGGGGTGCATATTAATCTCCTGCTTGAAACTCCTAAATGAGACTCTCTATTTTCAATAGAATAAAATTCCAACTCAGCTGGGCTTGTAGGCCATATCCAGCATGGCTCCAAACCACTCCTTCAAGCTTACTTTTCCTTACCTGGGGTGGGAAACCTGTGGCCTTGAGGCCACATGTGGCCCTCTAGGTCCTTGGGTGTGGCCTTTGACTGAATTCAAACTTCACAGAACAAATCCTTTAATAAAAGGATTCGTTCTGTAAATCTTGGACTCAGTCAAAAGGTCATACCCAAGGACCTAGAAGGCCACATGTGGCCTTTAGGTTGCAGGTTCCCCATCCTTGCAGCTTAGTCCCTTACATAAGTCCTCTGTTCCTGCCAGATTGGTCTAATCATCATCCCTAAAAATTCCATAAGCTTTCCCACTTGTGTCTTTGCTTATAGAATGCTCCCTGACTGGAATTCTTCCTGATTCTTCTCTCCTGAATTCAATCCTGCTGTCTTTCAAGGCTTTTGACTTCCTCTGTTGTCCCAACATAAATTCTCTGTGTCGTCCAAATTGGGTGCCATTTGTATACATTTTGTCTCCCTAATAAGACTGAAAGCCCTCATGGGCAGGAGCCATGTTTTACATCTCTTCGTATCACAGCATCTAACATATAATAAAAATATGCTTTGCATATAGTAGATACTCAATAAAAGTATTTTTAATTTTTTTGCTCTTGTTGCTAAGTGTATGTTCATATTCTCTCTCCCCTTCATAATTTTATAAAGTATAATACAATTTTTTTAGTTTTCATCTTTCCATACTGAAAAATCACAGAGTATCTCCATTGTTTTGTCTGCTGCATTGAAGACAGTGAATATATAGCCCTGACAAAACTATTTAATGATGACACCCAAATATATTTGTCAGGCAGCAGGCTAAAGAGGGACTGAGGAGCTGCATCTCAGAATAAATGATATCTGACCATTTACTGCTTTGAATGGAGGCAGTTTTCTCTTCTTGCCAAAGGCCTTGACCTAAGAACTCCTATCACAGGGCCATCCTGATCTGTCCCCTCTGGTGGGCTGGCAGCCATGCTCTGAACCATCTGTGGTTTTTACATGTTCCTGCAGTCCAGCTTGGCCAGCACTAGGTAATACAGCAGCTGCCATTGTTCCCTGGAAATCTAGTAGGAATAACTATTGCAAGAGGCTTTCCAGGGGATGAAACAGTTATTGAAAAATGCAGGCACATGATAAATGGTCCAGACATTGCCTCTGCCCCCTTCCTTGAAATGCTTCCTTCAGCTACCAAACATTGCTTCTGTCTCTTTCAGGCAGAATCCCAGACAATGTGCTTTCATTCAGATCCCTATCTCATTCAGACAGTTGGGAAAGGGTGATATGTGTTTCAGTTGTCCAAAGTTAGAATGGAAGCACCATACTGATGACATTCCAAGGGGTACTAAAACCTGTGATTGTATGAAGATGATAAAATTACACCCATATGTGCACTAACAAATCTAGAAATTTAGCTGTGGGCATATTGAATCATCGTTCCTTCATTACAGCAGCCTACCATTGGTCATGTTGATAATTTTTGTCCCCTCAAGATCCATATTGGGGAAACAAACCATTATGTGACAAAATATATTCTTGGAGTCCACTTAAGCTGAGTTAGCACTGGTTTAGGAGGCTAAGTCAGCCACATACTCCTATAAAAATAAACTTCATTTCTGTCTCACATGCACAGAGCAATTTAAGTTTTTTAAATTTATGACCCCATTTGGGGTTTTCTTGGCAGAGATTCTGGAGTGGTTTGCCATTTCCTCCTCTAGTTCATTTTACAGATGAGGAAACTGAGGGTAAACAGGGTTAAGTGACTTGCCCAGGATCACACAGCTAGTAAGTGCCTGAGGCTAGATTTGAACTCTCTACTCTGGATGTAGTACTCTATCTATTCAGGTACATCGCTGCCCAGTTTTTAAATTAATGTAAAAGTGAAAGGCACAGTGCTCCCAGTGAAGTATTTCTGCAAAACACAACTGTGTAAAAACAACTCAATTGCTATGAGAATTAAATATGGATCAACAAAATCAATAGTTAATTGTGTAACTCAGGGTCTTTCCTCTCAGATCCAATCTTTAAGAGGAGGTCCAGGGTATATTTGCTTTTGCTTTTAAAAAAATAATATTTAAAATCTGGATGTCATGCAAAATGGTGCATGAGGCTTTCATATTCCAATTTTCCACAAGTTACTTTGCCTGCAAACAGTCAAGGTCATATTGATCTCAGTCTCTTCTGTTTACATTTAGAAATTCAGTGTCTTCATCAGTCAAGCTGTCTCATGCTTTCTATCTGCTTTGTGCTTATGCCAAACAAACTTTATTGTAAAAATAACACAGCATAATAGGTGTCTCCCTATGTGAAATAGATATGCTATTTGTATTATAAACTACTTCTTGGTATACTTTACTATATGCTGTCCAACAATTATGCAATTCCCTTCCCCTTAGTAAAATATATGCCTTGAAAGACCCATGATTTTTTTTCTGGCAGAGCAAGAAGCATCATGCTTTTGGAATCTGTTGATAGACAGGTGGGCTTTTCCATTAGAGGCCAGGAAAGAAGCCAGGAGTTGGCCATGATGGCTTTAGAGAACGTCCCCATTTTATTTACTGAAATGGATGAGAATGGAAGGTGAAATGGCAAGTTGCTACAGAGAAGAGAGTTGTACAATAGCATCCAAGAGATTAGAGGGGTGGAAGAGAAATCTATGACCTTTGTTACATTATGGTGGAGCTAAAAATGTAATGTTTGCACTTTTTTTTTTTAAAGCATAGGCTTTTATATAATAAGTTAAGTCTTGTTCTCCCTTCCACATTGTCAAAAGCCTTCATCCATTTTGGGGACTGAAGGTAAAATAATTCTTGAAATAATGAATCATTTTTCTTTTGCCAGCTTGTCCAGAAATTCCATGATTATTTTGCTGTAGCAGACAATGACCTTCTCAAGGGAGGCCTATCAAACTCTCAAGATATATAATGAAAGGTCTCTTTCTCCTGCCTCAAGGAAAAACTGCACAGATAGAAAATGTTTCTGAAACTACCAGTATGTTC
The DNA here is from genome assembly GCA_011680675.1 of Gymnobelideus leadbeateri. Taxonomy (NCBI): domain Eukaryota; kingdom Metazoa; phylum Chordata; class Mammalia; order Diprotodontia; family Petauridae; genus Gymnobelideus; species Gymnobelideus leadbeateri. The sequence continues at coordinate 62,522 of WOXC01011410.1, forward strand.
ATCACTAGATGGGCAATAGTATGCTCTACATGAATCCAAATGACATTTGTGGTTTTATGTAACAGGATAAGAAGATATAGTCTTTGGAGGGACCTAGAAGAGACACTTAAGGCTTATTCTGAAGAAGTTGGAGAAAAGATAGTTCTCAGGTAGCAGACAGAGCCCATTTCAAGTCCCCCCCAACCATGAGCTAATTACCTAAAATGACTGAAGCTCATTAAGGTGGGCTTTCTGCTGTTTATTTCCAGCAATTTGGAAAAACACAGCTTTGATGTGCCAGATTCCAAAAAGTTAGCCTGTCTTGTACTGACTAGCCTAACAATTAATTCTTAGACAGGAAGAAATCCCAAAGACGCAGGTCTCTTATGGAAAGAAAACAAAAAGAGAAGGAAAGCACAGAGACAAGTAAAGGAAAGGGAAGGATCCTTGATATAGTCAAACCCAGGAATTAATAGGATTTCCTTGGTCATTTCAAATGACAATACAGGGGCAGGGGTAGGGAAGCTATCTCAAAAGTAATCAGAACACAAATGATACAGGATTTTATAGATAAAATTGAAAACTGTCAGCACCATCCTAAAAAAAAAACCAGCAATGTACAAGATATGCATCACAAACATTATTTAGCCAACCACCAGAAAATTCAAAAGGAAGAACCTTGAGCCCCTAAGAGCAATTTTTATATAGAGTCAAATTCTTTTTATATTTCTTAGGTACTGGTCATGAATTTTCTAGTCATGAATTTCTTCACCTTCTTTAGTTTTCTTTGGGAAAATCAAGTTGCCTGACCAGTATGTATAATACTGTGTGGCATCATGTTCCCCCATAATGAAGTATATATATGTATATACATATTTATACATATGCACCTACATACATGTATATATACACATATGTGTATCTCACTTTATTATGATATATATATATCACTTTATTATATATACATACTAAAAGTTATACATATATATACATATGTGGAGAGATACGTAACTACATTATGTATGCATGTGTTCTCCATATTGTCTCTGTAAGCACTGAATTGGAGACAGATCTTAGTACTTTTTTATCAATGGGTAAGAAAGAAAAAGGGATATTTGGGGTACAGCCTTCCTTGAATATATTAAAAAGTAACAGAGATACTGATCATTCTGGGATGGTTTATATTTTATGCTATTTAAATGTAGGTTGATCAGTGAATAAATATTAATCAAAAGTTTACTATGTACCAGGTGCTGAGCATAAAGCTAAGAGCTGAGGATAAAAAGGCACCTCCCTTGAGGTGCTTACAATCTAATAGGGGAGACAATATATAAATATTATATACAAACAAGCTATATATGGGGTAAGTTGGAAATAGTCAACCGAGGAAAGGTATTAGAATTAAGAGGTATTGGGACAAGCTTCCTGTAGAGGGTGCAATTTGAGATGAGATTTGAAACGGGAAGCTTTGGAATGAGGTGGAGATGAGGGAGAACCTTCCAAGCATGTGGAACAGCCACTGAAAATGCCTGAAGTCCAGAGATGGAGAGTCTTGTCTGAGGAAAAGCAAGGAAGCCAGCATTAATGGATAGCAGAGTACTTGATGGGATATAAAATATAAGAAGACTAAAAAGGTAGAGGGACAGGTTATCAAGGACTCTGAATATCAAACAGAGCATTTCATATTTGATCCTGAAGATAATAATAAGTCCCTGGAGTTTACTGAGTAAGGGGGTGACATGATCAGGCTTTTGCAATAAGATGACCACTTTGGGGGGGCGGAGCCAAGATGGCGGAGTAGAAACAGCTCATCCAAGCCACTCTGGCCCCACATTCCCCCCAAACGATGTAAAAGGGGACTCTGAACAACTTCTGGAGCCCCAGAACCCACAGAACGAAACAGAGAAGCTAAACCTCCCGCTGAGGACAGCCCAGCAGCCCTGCAGGAAGGACCAGCGCAGTGGTCTGGGACCTGGCAGCGTGCAGCGCGCAGAGCGCAGGAGCTGAGCCGAGCCAAGCCCAGGTCCTCATGAGCCAAGGTTTTAGCCCCAGGGCGGCAGGGCCAGCAGCCAGCTGGAGGAACCCCAGAACACCAGGAGCTGTGGCGACTCCAGAATTATCAACATAGACTTGCCTGGGACAAAGTAAGAGGTTAGCATCCTATGGACTTTGGGACTGGTATTAGGGAATGCGTTGGCTTCCTCCCCTGGGGGCTAGAAGCCACTGTGGACAAACGCCATTTTGTAGTTTTCAGAAGCAGCTCCCGCTCCCAGCCTGCAAATTTGTAGGGAGATCCAGCGATCAGTCTTGGGGGGTAATCGCTCTTGCTTTAACCTCCCTGGATCTGGATTGTGATCTAGGGTGGAAGTTGTGGGTGGGTTTACAGCTTGCCAGAAACGGAAGTTGCCCCCCACACGTTCGGGACGAAAATTCCTCTATCTGGCCTTAAAGCCATAGTGTGGCAACAAGCCCAAAAGTCAAGTAATTAAGTGGCAACATGCCAAGGCAAAGGAAACAGAAAAATGCAACCCTAGACTCCTATTTTGGGGGCATAGAGTGGGAAAAGGACTGTGAGGTCAGAAGTCCTGCTCCAAAAGCCCCAGGGGAAAACATGAGCGGGTTGCAGGCCATAAAGGACCTTAAGAAGGACTTTAAAAATCAAATAAGAGAAGTGGAGGAAAAATTGGAAAGAGAAATGAGAAGGATGCAGGAAAAGTATGAAATGAGGGTCAACAGCCTGACTGAGGAAAACAACACCTTAAAAAATAGACTAACTCAAATGGCAAAGGAGGCCCAAAAGGGCAATGAGGAGAAGAATGCCTTAAAAAGTCGAATTTGCCAGATGGAAAAAGAATCTCAGAAGTTCACTGAGGAGATTCATTCCTTCAGAGTTAGACTGGAGCAAATGGAAGCTAATGACTTTATGAGAAATCAAGATGCTGTTAAGCAGATCCAAACAAATGAAAGATTAGAAGGCAATGTGAAATATCTCATGGTTTGAAATATCACTGACCTGGAAAATAGATCCAGGAGAGACAATTTAAAAATTATTGGACTACCTGAAAGCCATGATCAAAGAAAGAACCTAGAAATCACCCTTCAAGAAATTCTCAAGGAAAATTGCCCTGATGTTTTAGATCCAGAGGGCAAAATAGAGGTTGAAAGAATCCACCGATCACCTCCTGAAAAAGACCCCAAAAAGAAAACTCCCAGGAATATTATAGCCAGGTTCCAGAATCCCCAGATCAAGGAGAAAATACTTCAAGCAGCCAGGAAGAAACAATTTCAATATTGTGGAAACACAATCTGAATAGCCCAGGACCTGGTGGCTTCTACACTGAGGGATCGAAGGGCATGGAATATGATATTCCAGAGGGCAAAAGAACTGGGAATGAACCCACGGGTCACCTACCCAGCAAAACTGAGTATTTTGTTTCAGGGGAAAATATGGCCATTCAGTGGAATAGAGGACTTTCAAGCATTCTTGAGGAAAAAACCAGAGTTGAATAGAAAATTTGACATCCAGACACAAGAAGCAAGAGATGCCTGAGAAGGTAATCAGGGAAAAGAAATCAAAGGAACTTATCAAAGTTGAACTATTTACATTCCTATATGGAAAAGCAATAACTGTGAGTGATGATATCTTTCTCACTATGAAAATAATGGAAGAAGGGTGTGTGGTCATATGAATACATATGTGAATGTGTGGGTATATGGTTACAGTTATATATGGATAGAAGGCATAAGTTGAATTTGTTTGGAAGGGAGAACACTCAAGGGATGAAATTATGAGGTGAGAGAGGAAAGTGGCAAGAGGAGATGGGGAGAGACAGGGTAGTGTAAACTATCCCATGCAGAAGAAGCAAGGGGAAGTGGTTGCAAAAGAGGGGGAGAATAAGGAAGGCTAAAAAGGCAAAACCACATTCACATTGAATTTGGTTCAGGGAGAAAATGACATACATACTAAATGAGATATCTCAACCTGCAGCAGGATAGGGGGAAGGGGGATGAGAGGAGAGATGATGGATGGGAGGGCATCCTTGGGGTGAGGGGAGGTTGGAAGTACCCACTATAGAAGAGGGACAGGATCATGTAGGGAATGGACCAGGTGGGGAGTGGGATGAGTGGGAGGGAATTATAAGCAGCCTTGTACAATATATCTACTATGATAATATTTTGCATAGCTAGACATGTACAACATATACTGAATTACTTATCTCCCCAGAGGGAATGGGTGACAAGGGAGGAAGGAAATGGATCTGAAATTTGAGGTCATAACATTAAATGTTTCAAATAAAAAAAAAAGGAAACAAAACAAAAAAGAGGAAATAAAAAATTATATATCATTGCTAAAAAAAAAAAAAAGATGACCACTTTGGCAGCTGAGTAGAAGATGGACTGGAATGGGGAAGAGACTTGTTGCAGGCAGACTCACCAGCAGGCTACTGTAATAGACTAGGTGTCCAGTGATGAGGACCTGCACCAGCCTGCTGGCAGTATCAGAGGAGATAACGGGGCATATATGAGAGATGTTATGAAGGTAAATCTGATAGTTCTTGGCAAAAGATTGGACATAGGGTGGAGGGGTGAAAATCAGGAGTCAAGAATGACACCTAGTTGGAAAACTTGGGGAACTGGAAGGTTGGCGGTACCCCCAATAATACTAGGGAAGCTTGGAAAGGGGGAGGACACCTGAAGGAAGATAAGAAATTCAGTTTTGGACATTCAGAGTTTAAGATGTCTATATGATGTCCAGTTTGAGATATCTAATAGGCAGCTAGAGATGCCAGTCTGGAAGTCAGCATAAAGGTAAGAGGTAAGAGCTCACTAGGTCTGAAAATCATTAGTACAGAAATAGTGATTGAAACCAAAGGAGATGATGAGATCACCAAGTGAAACAAGAGAAGAGGGCTGAGGATAGAGTCCTACTGGACCCTCATGGTCAGATGATGTGCTTTGTATGAAGATCCAGGAAAGGAGATTCAGATAGAACAGGAAGATAGCTATGAGGAGAATCAGAAGAGGGTGGTGTCATGAAAAAACTAGGGAGAATAAAATATAAAGAAGATAACGACACTTTGACAGTGTCAAAGATTGCAAAGATAAAGAAGAATGAAGCTTGAGAAAAGGCCCCTGGATTTGGTGATTAAGAAATCATTAGTAATTTTGGAGAGAACAATTTTGGCTGAATGATGATGTTGAAAGCTGGATTGTAGAGAGTTAAGAGAACAAGAGGAAAGGAAATGAAGACGTTAACTGTAGACTGTCTTCCCAAGGAGTTTAACCACAAAAGAGAAGAAAAGTATGGGATGATAGCAGGAATGGATAGATCAAATTTTTTTTGAAATGAGGTTCACATGGAACTGTTTATATGTGGTAGGGAAGCAATCAGTAGACAGAGAGATGGAAGATAAGTGAAAAGTAGGGATGATAGGTGGGGATATCTCTTGAAGATAAGATGGAATGGGATCACTTGTACATGTAGGGGGGTTAGCCTGGACAAGGAGAAGGTCCACGTCCTCATGTGAAACAGGGACAATAGTGGTAGAAAGAATTTGAGTGATGTGGGAGTAATTTGAGAGAGGAGGAAAAGGGGAGAAGAGGGAACTTTTGGTGAATGGCCTAAATTTATTCAGTAAAGTGTGAGGCAAGGTTCTCAGTTGAAAGGATGAGGGAAAGGGGAACCATGAGAGTTTTGAGGAGGGATGGAAAGGTTTGGAAATTTTCAGGGTCAGTGCTAGAGATTTTGGAGTCAGTGCTCATGGTTTGCATCCTAGTCTAGTATAGCAGAATGAAAATGTCTTAAATTTTGTAAGCAACATGGGGACTGAAGCCTATTACCTTGACCTCTGTCCCTGAAAAGAATTCGAGTTCTACTTTGTCAAATACTAAGTAGGACTGCTATTTCATTCTTTCAAAGATGCTGTATATGGTCCAATGGAAATAAGAAGAATTTTATCCTTTAAATCATCTACAAAGATCTCTGCTTAAGAATCTGTGAACACATTCTATCCTAGTATTCCTGTTGGATATGTCATATTTCAGAAGTACTTTTAAAAAAGCTATAAAGCCAATTGACTTGCTTTTCACTTGTACCCTACCCCTGCCCCATATCCCAGGAGATTTACAAGGAAGAAGATTTACACACACACACACACACACACACACACACACACACACACACACACACTCTACACATCCATGACTGTCCCATAAAAAGGCTGAAAGAATCTCACCATAAGTAAAGCAAAAAATTACCCCCACACCATTTTTCTAAGTACATTTCAGGCTCTCTGCCTATGTCAATAAAGATCTCATACTATAAGTCATCTAGAAAATAAATGCTATGAAGGATGTTACATTTTATGTGGTCTGAATATGATTAGTGATTAGTCTTGGTAGTTTTGGTCACATGGGGATAGTAATCAAGGTTTCTCTACCGCGGCTCTGTAACAACTGAAAAACACTCCACTGGCTCACATCCCATACAATGATGGGATATTAACTGAAAATCTAATTAATCTGTGAATGAATTATGGCCTAAGAAATATACTGTTTTATAATCAATTTTAAGTGAGTTCCTAACAGAAGATAAGATGAAGAAAAAGCTGTAAAATTACCAGAGGTTGATAAATTCTGTTTACTATGATTGATAATTTTTAGGTGGATAATTTTACAATCAATCAAACTTTTGTCAGTTCAAAAATCATGCTTCCTAACGTATGCTGTAAATTAATTTTAAAATTTACATATTTATTAAAAATCATATTGAAAACAGCAGGAAGTAGGCCCTGTTTGAATAATAAAAGAACTTGTTATTCTACTAGAAAAAAAACTATTAAAAAGATTTTATTTTCTCGTAATGATCATATAAATTGCTATCTGAATTAGTTAAGTAAACAATTTATTATTCATCAGGCGTATTGACAGAGGAAGAGAAAAGTCCCCAAATTCACATTTTTTAAAATGAAATATATCCTGATACCTTAGCCCTTAAGAACACACACACGAACACACATACACACACACACACGATATAATTAAAGAGACCTTTTAGTAGAAAATCTGTTGTAGGGAACATTTATGGTAGTATCACGGTGACGTCTTTTGAGCCCTTAAAAGACAAAGAGTGGAGGGGATCCTCTGGGTCACATATTTGGAAAGCCACCCCCTTAAAAGTCAGATGCTTGTTGTTGTTGTTCAGTGACTGCCCCACCATCATCCACTACCACTACCACATCAGTAACTTGGTTTAATTTCCCTTTAAGAATAAAAGACTTTGGAGGGCGGAGCCAAGATGGCAGAGTAGAAACAGCATTTCCAAGGTGCTCTGCCCCACACAAATTTCAAACAATGTGAAAGGGGACTCCGAACAACTTCTGGAGCCACAGCACCCACAGAATGGCACAGAGAAGCTAACCTCCTGCTGAGGACAGCCCAGCAGCCCTGCAGGGAGCGGCCAGTACAGCGCTCTGAGAGCAGGCAGCACAGCACGCTGGGAACAGACAGCTCAGCCCGAAGAGCGGAGCCCAGGTCCGCGGTTTTAGCCCCAGGGCGGCCGGGCCTTCAGCCTGCTGGTGGAACCCCAGAACACCAGCAATTGTGGCAATTCCAGAATTATCAGCACAGATATGCCTAGGACAAAGTGAGAGGTTAGTGCCCTATGGACTTTCCAGTATTTGGGGAACTCGTGGCTGCCTCCCCTGGGGGCGAAAAGCTGCTGAAGAAACAGCTGCACAGAAGCCATTTTGCAGCGTCAGTAGTGGCTCTAGCTCCTGGTCTGCGAACTGTAGGAAGACCCAGCAATCAGTCTGGGGGTTAATCACTTTTGCTTTAAACTGCCTGGATCTGGATTGTGGTCTGGGGGGGAAGTTTGGGGTGGGTATCCAACTTGCCAGAGTGGGTGGAGGCTTTACAGAGGCCACCCAACTGGCAGAAGTTGTGAAGACCCCACGTTTGGGCAGAAGCTCCCCTGTCTGGTGGCACAGTCCTACTGTGGCAACAAGCCCAAAAATCAAGTAATTAAGTGGCAATATGCCTAGGCAAACGAAACAAAATAAACAGAAAAGTTCAACATTGGACTCCTATTTTAGGGGCAAAGAGGCTCAAAGCATGGAGGAGGACTGTGGGGTCAGAACTCCTGCACCAAAAGCCCCAAATGAAAATACAAGCTGGATACAGGCCATAGAGGACCTTAAGAAGCAGATAAGAGAAGTGGGGGAAAATTTGGGAAGAGAAATGAAAAAGATGCAAGAAAAGTATGAAATGACACTCAACAGCCTGACTGAGGAAAATAACACCTTAAAAAATAGACTAACTAAATGGCAAAAGAGGCTCAGAAAGGCAATGAGGAGAAGAATGCCTTAAAAAGTCGAATTTGCCAGATGGAAAAAGAATCTCGAAAGCTCACTGAGGAGATTCATGCCTTCAGAGTTAGACTGGAGCAAATGGAAGCTAGTGACTTTCTGAGAAATCAAGATACTATCAAACAGATCCAAACAAATGAAAGAATAGAAGGCAATGTGAAATATCTCATGGGAAAAACCATTCACCTGGAAAATAGATCCAGGAGAGATAATTTAAAAATTATTGGACTACCTGAAAGCCATGATCAAAGAAAGAACCTAGAAATCATCCTTAAAGAAATTCTCAAGGAAAATTGCCCTGGTGTTTTAGATCCAGAGGGCAAAATAGAGGTTGAAAGAATCCACAGATCACCTCCTGAAAAAGATCCTAAAAAGAAAACTCCTAGGAATGTTATAGCCAGGTTCCAGAATTCCCAGATCAAGGAGAAAATACTGCAAGCAGCCAGGAAGAAACAATTTCAATATTGTGGAAACACAATCAGAATAGCCCAGGACCTGGCAGCTTCTACATTGAGGGATCGAAGAGCGTGGAATATGATATTCCAGAGGGCAAAAGAGCTGGGATTGAAGCCAAGGGTCACCTATGCAGCAAAACTATCTTGTTTCAGGGGAAAATATGGTCATTCAGTGGAATAGAGGACTTTCAAGCATTCTTGATGAAAAAACCAGAGTTGAATAGAAAATTTGACATTCAGACACAAGAAGCAAGAGATGCTTGAGAAGGTAATCAAGGAAAACAAATCAAAAGGAACTTATCAAAGTTGGACTATTTACATTCCTACATGGAAAAATAATAACTGTTTTTGATGAAACCTTTCTCATTATGAAAATAATTGAAGAAGGGTACATGGCATATGTTCACAGGTATACATGGATAGAGGGCACAGGTTGAATTTGATGGGAAGGGACGATTCTTTTTTTTTGGAGGGCAATTGGGGTTGGGTGACTTGCCCAGGTTCATGTGGCTGGGTTTTTGTTTGTGTGTTGGGTGTCTGGGGCTGGATCCGGGCTTGGGTCCTTCTGGCTCTGGGGCCGGTGCTCTGCTTGCTGCGCCACCTAGCCACTCCGAGGAAGGGATGATTCTTAAGGGGTGAAGTCAAGAGGTGAGAGAGGAAAGTGACAATAGGAGATGGAGAGAGACAGGGTAGGGTAAACTATCTCATGTAGAAGAGGCAAGGGGAAGTAGTTGCAGGGGAGGGGAAGAACAGGAAGGCAAAAAGACAAAAGCATATTCTCATTGAAGTTGGCTCAAGGAGAGAATCACATACATACTAAATGGAATATCTTACCCTCACTCACTCTCCTGAGTAGGGGAAAGGGCGATGAGAGGAAGGATGATGGAAGGGAGTGCATTCTGGGGGGAGGGGGGGTTAGAAGTACCCACTATCAAAGAGGGACAGGATCAAAGTAGGGAATGGACCAGGTGGGAGGTGAGACAGGTGGGAGGGAAATATAAGCAGTCTTTTACAATATATCCACTATGGTAATGTTTTGCATAGCTATACATGTACAACACATACTGAATTGCTTATCTTCTCAGAGGGAGTGGGTGACAAGGGAGGAAGGGAATGGATCTGAAAATTGAACTTTTACAATTAAATGTTTCATAAGATGTCCAGGCATTGGGGCTCAGAGATTCACCTTGCCCTAATGGCAAAGTCGAACAGGGTATGGGAGAAGATATAGGAGAGAGCAGATTGGATGAGGGATATCTAGTGGGACTGCTATTCTGGGGTGGTGGGTAGGGAAAAAATGGGGGAAAAAGTAACTCATAATCTGGTGGAAATGAATGATGTAAACCAGAAGTTAATAAAGCATTTGTTTAATTAATTAAAAAAAAGTAGGGGAGCACAACTAGATTAGAAGCCCTCAATTATATCGTTTAATAAAGAATAAATAATGAAGAATAAAAGACTTTGGGCTCCACATTATAGCCCAACCCAGATGTTATCACTGGAAACAGCTGTCAGTGGGTCTTATCAGTTTGTTGGGTGGTATCTCAAGAGTATTTAGTGATATGAGGGGCATAAGGTTGTAATTAAATGGTGATATTAAATGGTACCACAGCTGGGCAGACATGACTGCACAATCTAAATTAAACACATAATGGGTTGTCAACTCAAAGATTTTGCCCCTGAGATATGACCCATTTGTATCATTCTACAGAGAAGATGGAAGAGTCAAAGGGAAGGAAAGGTTGAATAATTATCTGTGCATCTTCAGTAGTGGAATTCAAAGGCAGAGTAGATCCTTCCCAATGCTGACACATGGAGACAGTATCTTTAAGGTCCACCAAAGAGAGTGAAATTAAAAATCATATGGTCCATGAATTTCTGCTCAACTCTTGTCCTTATCTAGGTTTTTGAAATGATTTATAAAAACATACAAAACTAAAACAAAGTCTTGATCTAATGGTAAAAGAGATCACATTATGTAATGTGTCACATTCCCTTAGTATATACACTATTGTCTTAATATGTGTAATAATATATGTAATAATATATTGCCTCCCCACCCCCTTCCTTTTGCAGTGAGATGCTTTAAGTTCTCTTGAGGAAGCTGAGAGAACCAAAGTAGGAAGGCTTGGGCAATGAAGACAGAAGACAGAACTAATGAAAAATGGAAGGAGGTACACAACAAAGGTAGGAGGAATGAATTTCAGAATGGAAAATGGATATGGCATGCAGAGGAGGCTGCTCTCCAGTTCCATTTAACTCCTGTGTCTATTAATAGGAGATTTCCTCCCCTGTATTGTCCAGGTGATAGATTTTTGGACCTTGGGGCCACAGTGCCTCTCAGTTCTAGATGGGCAAATCATCCTCCACGTTCTGTTCCCCAGCTTTCAGCACTGTGCTGATAAGCCTAAGCAAAGATTAATGCATAGAGGCATATTAGCAGGTAGTTTCAGGAAATGGAAGATGGAGTGTGTGATCCTTATTTTAATTCCTTGTAATTTACCTCGTACTCTATTTTAAGTAAGTGTTCTTTTGCTGTACTGTGGTGGCACATATTTAATTCTTGGTAGGTCAGGAAGAGATCTGGAAAATGGGGACTTGTAAGCAATGGTTTTGAATATATGGTATAACCATCTATATCCTAGGAACTTAAGTATGGCATTGTTATATACAAATGTCCACTGTATATGTGACATAGGTACTGAACCTATGAATTCATTTGTTTTGAGAACTCCTGAATGAGGACCCTTTACGAATCATTTATTAATGCAGATCAGACATTCTTGACTACTTAGAATCTTTGAGGGTTGCCTAGGGCACTTAGGTTAAGTGACTTGTCCAAGATCTCACAGCCATTTGTCAGAGCTGGGGCTTAAATTCAAGTCTTTCTGACTTTGAGGCCAGTTCTCTGTTCACTAGTCTACACTGCTTCTCTGTGATATATATATATGTATATATATATATATATGTATATATATATATGTATATATATATATATATATATATCTTACTCATGTACAATATATGTTATGATGCATAGGTATTTATACTCTGAATAATGTATCATCACTGTAGTTACTATATGGACAGTTGTATGTGTCACATTGCTTTAATGGTGAATTTTATACTTTAATATGTCACAGTGTCTTGTTAGATACACTGAGTGGTGTGCCACTGTCTTCATATATGTGTATGCAATAGTTCACATTGCCTTAGTCTGTGCAGTGTATAAAACATTTATTAAACACTGAGTAGCATTGGCAACTAATTAGTTGTCCCCATTAGGTTGAGGAATTTATCCCATTTCCCCTAATACCTTTCTAATTAAATGAATTTACATGAACAAGGTGAAATCCCATTGAGAATTAGGATTTTGCTTATGAACTGGGGACTTGGTAGGTGATATCATTACCTAAGTTAATTAAGTTGATGAAGAACTCTAGTGTGAAATGTCAACTCCAGTGACTCTCTATTCTTTCCAAGGCATTTTGAAAATTTCTTCCGTCCCATGTTCTGTCAACAGAATTATCGATGTAGAATTGGAAAGGACCTTAAATATAATCTAGTCCAAACAAAAACCTAGCCGTGTGATCTTGGGCAAGGTACTTGACCCCAATTGCCCTCCAAAAAGCAAAAAAAAAAAATAATAATGTAGTCCAACACTGTAATTTTTCTGATGTGGAAACTGAGGCCCATAGAAGTTATATGATTGGCCCACTCACACAGATATTAAGTGGTAGAACTGAATTGAATCAACTGCCTGTTGAATTCCAAATCAAATGATTTTTCCTATAGCACCATACTACCTCTGTTCAGATTCTGACTGGTCTTTTAATAACTACATTTGGCTCCTTACTACACAGTTACCACTGGAAGCTTATGGGGAGTGAGACAAAGTGTATCACAGAAAATAATTTTCCTTATATTTCTGGAAATGTGCCTCCTAATTTCACCATCCTGGCTTGGAAAGCTTGCCCAGGTTCTTGTTTTCCAGTTCCCATCTTGACCCCTTATATTTGTCGTCCTGAGAACCTCTGAATTATTCTTTGGAGCTGATGGTCTTTGCCCCAGAAGAAGGTTTCCGCACAGGCCTAGTGATTTCCCTAATTACTAGCATGTGTTATTGCTTCCACCAACATTCTGCTGCCCATCTAAACAGCCTGCCCTAAACAAAGGCCAAGCTATTTGCCCCCCTGAAAATCTTCTAGTGGGGAGTTCCAAAGATACTGGAGTTTTAGGGATAATTAGAGTCAGTCTTTGAGGAAATGACTATACTCTGAAGCACATTTGCCACTTGGCAGAAAGCAAACTTCTGGCCCTGGAAACAGCAAGAATCATCTGTCTTTGCTATTGGCAGCCACGTAGCTCCAAGCTCTTTTGCTAGGAAGGCAGAGGAATTATCAGGAGTCCTCGTCCTATGTAAGTTGTTTATGAGTTTCCACCTCTAGGGGATCCCCAAGGACTGGGCCTAGGTAGCCCTAGTAGTCTAAGTCAATCTAAGTGAATGTGTTACCCTGAGGACACCCACTAGAATAAAGGCAATGGCTCCATGCTGGACACTGGGGAGGGGTTCATCACAAGAACTGTTACCAAGCTGTAGACAAGCATTTGATGAAATCACTCATGCTGTCCTTGTAGGAAAGATGTAGATTGGATGAAAGTACCATTAGATGGATATGAAACTGATTGAATGGTTAAACCCAAAGTACAGGCATAGATGATTGACTTAGGAATGGGTTGGAGCCAGTTTGAACCCAATTATGAAATTTTCAGTGTGAGCATTTAGACCTCAGAAATAAGCAAATGCTCCAAATTGGGGTTTGAGTCATTGTTTTGTTGATGACCTAGACTTAAGAAAGTGATGGTGAGGGGGCGGAGCCAAGATGGCGGAGTAGAAACAGCTCATCCAAGCCACTCTGCCCCCAGATTCCCCCCAAACTATGTAAAAGGGGACTCTGAACAACTTCTGGAGCCCCAGCACCCACAGAATGACACAGAGAAGCTAACCTCCCGCTGAGGACAGCCCAGCAGCCCTGCAGGAAGGACCAGCACAGCGATCTGGGAGCCAGCAGCGCACAACGAGCAGAGCGCAGGAAGCAGAGCCAAGTGGAGCCCAGGTCCCTGTGACCCGAGGTTTTAGCTGCAGGGCGGCAGGGCCAGCAGCTGGCTGGAGGAACCCCAGAACACCAGCAGCCGTGGTGACTCCAGAATTATCAACATAGACATGCCTAGGACAAAGTAAGAGGTTAGTGTCCTATGGACTTTGGGACCTGTATTTGGGGGAATGCGTCGGCTCCCTCCCCTGGGGGATAGAAGCCACTGAGGAGACACTCCATTTTGTAGTTTTCAGAGGCAGCTCCAGCTCCTGGCCTGCAATTAATTGTAGGGAAATCCAGCGATCAGTCTTGGGGGGGTAATCGCTCTTGCTTTAACCTCCCTGGACCTGGATTGTGATCTAGGGAGGAAGTCGTGGGTGGGTTTACAGCTTGCCAGAAACGGAAATTGCCCCCCACACGTTCGGGACGAAAATTCCTCTATCTGGCCTTAAAGCCATAGTGTGGCAACAAGCCCAAAAGTCAGGTAATCAAGTGGCAACATGCCAAGGCAAAGGAAACAGAAAAATGCAACCCTAGACTCCTATTTTGGGGGCATAGAGCAGAAAAGGACTGTGAGGTCAGAAGTCCTGCTCCAAAAGCCCCAGGGGAAAACATGAGTGGGTTGCAGGCCATAGAGGACCTTAAGAAGGACTTTAAAAATCAAATAAGAGAAGTGGAGGAAAAATTGGAAAGAGAAATGAGAAGGATGCAGGAAAAGTATTAAATGAGGGTCAACAGCCTGACTGAGGAAAACAACACCTTAAAAAATAGACTAACTCAAATGGCAAAGGAGGCCCAAAAGGGCAATGAGGAGAAGAATGCCTTAAAAAGTCGAATTTGCCAGATGGAAAAAGAATCTCAAAAGTTCACTGAGGAGATTCATTCCTTCAGAGTTAGACTGGAGCAAATGGAAGCTAATGACTTTATGAGAAATCAAGATACTGTTAAACAGATCCAAACAAATGAAAGATTAGAAGGCAATGTGAAATATCTCATGGGAAAAACCACTGACCTGGAAAATCGATCCAGGAGAGACAATTTAAAAATTATTGGTCTACCTGAAAGCCATGATCAAAGAAAGAACCTAGAAATCACCCTTCAAGAAATTCTCAAGGAAAATTGCCCTGATGTTTTAGATCCAGAGGGCAAAATAGAGGTTGAAAAAATCCACTGATCACCTCCTGAAAAAGATCCCAAAAAGAAAACTCCCAGGAATATTATAGCCAGGTTCCAGAATCCCCAGATCAAGGAGAAAATACTACAAGCAGCCAGGAAGAAACAATTTCAATATTGTGGAAACACAATCAGAATAGCCCAGGACCTGGCAGCTTCTACACTGAGGGATCTAAGGGCATGGAATATGATATTCCAGAGGGCAAAAGAACTGGGAATGAACCCAAGGGTCACCTACCCAGCAAAACTGAGTATTTTGTTTCAGGGGAAAATATGGTCATTCAGTGGAATAGAGGACTTTCAAGCATTCTTGAGGAAAAAACCAGAATTTAATAGAAAATTTGACATCCAGACACAAGAAGCAAGAGATGCCTGAGAAGGTAATCAGGGAAAAGAAATCAAAAGGAACTTATCAAAGTTGAACTATTTACATTCCTATATGGAAAAGCAATAACTGTGAGTGATGATATCTTTCTCACTATGAAAATAATGGAAGAAGGGTGTGTGGTCATATGAATACATATGTGAATGTGTGTGTATATGGTTGTTTATATGGATAGAGGGCATAGGTTGAATTTGTTGGGAAGGGAGAATACTCAAGGGATGAAATTATGAGGTGAGAGAGGAAAGTGGCAAGAGGAGATGGGGAAAGACAAGGTAGGGTAAACTATCTCATGTAGAAGAAGCAAGGGGAAGTGGTTGCAAGGGAGGGGGAGAATAGGAAGGGAAAAAAAGGCAAATCCACATTCTCATTGAATTTGGTTCAGGGAGAGAATGACATACATACTAAATGGGATATCTCAACCTGCAGCAGAATAGGGGGAAGGGGGATGAGAGGAGGGATGATGGATGGGAGGGCATCCTTGGGGGGAGGGGAGGTTGGAAGTACCCACTATAGAAGAGGGACAGGATCATGTAGGGAATGGACCAGGTGGGGGGTGGGATGAGTGGGAGGGAATTATAAGCAGCCTTGTACAATATATCTACTATGATAATGTTTTGCATAGCTAGACATGTACAACATATACTGAATTACTTATCTCCCCAGAGGGAATGGGTGACAAGGGAGGAAGGAAATGGATCTGAAATTCGAGGTCTTAACATTAAATGTTTCAAATATATATAAATACTATTATTAATACTCTTTTGCTTATAATTGGGAGATAAGATGTGCAGGCATTGGGACACAAAGATTCACCTTCCTCTAATGGAAAAGTCGAAGCAGGTATGGGAGAAGGTATGGGAGAGAGCAGATTGGAGGAAGCGATATCTTGTGGGACTATTATTGTGGGAGGTTGGGTAGGGGAATAATGGGGAGAAAATGATTATAACTCAAAATCTGGCGGAAATGAATGATGTAAAACAGAAGTTAATAAAGCATTTGTTTAAAAAAAAAAGAAAGTGATGGTGAAAATGCTTATTAAGCTGACAGATTAAACTGAAAAAGTGTGTTGTGAATGCATTTTTTTTTGTAAGGTGAAAGCTCATTGTTAATCATTTTCCAGTACATACTTGGATTCAACATCAATAGGGAATGAGGTAACTAGTGGAATGATCCAGGGATCTGCTCTTGGCCCTTTGCTACTTGACTTAGATAAATGTATAGGTGGTATGTTTATCAGATTTGTAGATGACTCAAAGCTAGAAGGGCCAGCTAACATGCTTGATAGCAAAAGCCATATTTAAAGATCTTGCCAAACTAGAACATGGTGCTAAATGTACTAAAATGAAAGTTAAAAGGGATAAATGTAAAAATCATATACTTAAGTTAAAAAAAATGACCTTTTCAAATATAAGACTAGGGAGGCATGGTTAGAGTTTTATTCAGCTGCAGAAAAAAAAAGGTTAAACTCCATGGACCAGATTCCACCATGATCACAGCCCATCATCCTATGAGACTGCATCAACTTTGGTACTCCAGACTCATCAGTACACTCCGTACCCTCTATGCCTTTGTTTGGAGGAATGGAGGGTAGAGGGAAGAACTCCTCCCAAAGTCTCCATGTAAAGAGGGCTCATGGGCTAGCCAGTCTTCATTTCTTACCAGCTGTACCCCTTGGACTAGACTCCTCACTGTACATTCTTCATCCCTTTCCAACCCTCCTTTTAGTTTCCTTTTGTGTGTTGTCTTCCCGATTAGATTGTAAATTCCTTGAGGGCAAGGACTCTTTCTTTTTATTAACTGTATCCCCAGCACTTAGCACAGTATCTGGCACACAGTAGATACTTAGTAGACATTGATTGGATTGGATTGGATTTCTATCCCCAGAACTTATCATAGTGCCTGGTAGATGTAACATGCTTCAGAAACTTCTTACTAGTGAACTGTGAGCTCACTATGAGTCAGTGGCACTCAAGGAAGCCGAAATAGTCTTATACTCTATTAAATAAGGCATGGTATCCAGGATAGTGGAGGACAGTTCCATTGCACTCAATCAAGATCAGTTTAAATTTGGAATGCTGTGTATAGTTCTGGAAAACCCATTTTTAGAATAGGCATGAATAAGCTGGAGGATGTCCACAGGAGGGCAATCAGGATAGTGAAGAACCTCATCATACATACTACTATTATTAAAAAGAACTGATAAGGGGCGGCTAGGTGGCGAAGTGAGTAGAGTGTTGGCCCTGGAGTCAGAAGGATCTGAGTTCGGATCCGGCCTCAGACACTTAATGCACACACAAACAAAAACCTAGCCGTGTGACCTTGGGCAAGTCACTTAACCCCAACTGCCCTCCAAAAAGCAAAAAAAAAAAAAAATAACTGATATATAATGCTTTAAACTTTTCAAAATACTTGGTGTACATTTGAACCCCAACAACCTCATGAGGTAGGTTCTACAATTATCATTATCTACATTTATAGATCAGGTACTCAAGTCTCAGGGAGATAAAGGGACTTGCCCATGGTCACACAGCCAGTAAGGATTAGTGGTAGGTATGAACCCAGGTTTTCATGATTCCAAGTCTAGCACTATCTATGATCTTTTAGAAGCCACTGATTACTGATGGGAAGGGGAACTGTTTACTCTAGAAAACATCAGAATTGAAGGAGAGATGATAGTGGTCTTGAAAATTTTGGGACTTTTATTTAGAGGGTGATTAGAATTTTTGTTTTTGGTTTCAGAGGGCAGAAGTTTCTAAGAAAAAAATTTAGGCTTGATGTAGGGAAAAAATTACTGACAGTTTGAACTATTTGAAAAAAATGGAATGGAATAGAATCCCTTCACATCAAAGGGCTTTCTTTGCCAGCAATCTTCAAAGAAAATACTGGATAACCACTTATCAGATGTGTTGAAGAAGGGATTATTGTTCAAGAATAGGTTAGATCATATGTTCTCTAAAGTTTTTTTTTCCCCAACTCTTAAATTTCTGTGATTTTGTGATATATCCAGATCCATAGATATAATTAACACTTGGATAACATTCCTCTTGTTATCAGAATAGACTTCCCTGCCTTGTAACCCTCCATTCTTGACTCCTGATTTCTTGCTCCTTCCTCACCTTCTCTCCCAACTCTTGATTATCTGGCCTTTCCTCCCTCCTTGTCAGCTGCCTTCTCACTCTGGAGATGCTTTCACCTCTGTAGACCTCCCTTCTTACTGATGAGTCCTTGGTGGGTACCACCATTATAGGAACTATTCAAGTAATCCATGTTCACTTCTCTCTTAGCTTCACTTTTGACTTCCTGGATTTTTTTTTCATCCTTTCTAGCAGTCTTCTTGTGTCACCCCTTACCCCCCTTTTATATATTGTTTTGCCTCATAAGAATATGATCTCCTTGAGGGTAGGGATTGACTTTTTTTTTGCTTGAATTTGTACTCCGAGAACTTAGCATTATTTCTAGCACAGAACAATGATTTAATAAATTCTCTCTCTCTCTCTCTCTCTCTCTCTCTCTCTCTCTCTCTCTCTCTCTCTCTCTCTCTCTCCAACCCTCCCTGTCCTCTCCATCTGTCTTTGTTGGTCTGTTTCTGTGTGTCTATCTCTCTGTCAGTCTGGCTCTCTGTCTCTGTCTTAGCCTGATTTTGTCTGTCTTCTCCCCCATTCCCACCCCACAACCTGGCTCAGACTTATTTCTCTTTTTTTTTAATTAAACAAATGCTTTATTAACTTCTGGTTTACATCATTCATTTCCACCAGATTATGAGTTACATTTTCCCCCCATTTTTTCCCTACCCACCACCCCAGAATAGCAGTCCCAATAGATATCCCCTCATCCAATCTGCTCTCTTCTATATCTTCTCCCATACCCCCTTCGACTTTGCCATTAGGGCAAGGTGAATCTCTGAGCCCCACTGCCTGGACATCTTATGAAACATTTAATTTTAAAACTTCGATTTTCAGATCCATTCCCCTTCTCCCTTGTCGCCCACTCCCTCTGAGAAGATAAGCAATTCAGTATGTGTTGTACATGTATAGCTATGCAAAACATTACCATAGTAGATATATTGTAAAAGACTGCTTATATTTCCCTCCCACCTGTCTCACCTCCCACCTGGTCCATTCCCTACTTTGATCCTGTCCCTCTTTGATAGTGGGTACTTCTAACCTCCCCTCTCCCCAGAATGCCCTCCCCTCCATCCTCCCCCCTCTCATCCCCCTTTCCCCTACTCAGAAGAGTGAGTGAGGGTAAGATATTCCATTTAGTATGTATGTGATTCTCTCCTTGAGCCAACTTCAATGAGAATATGCTTTTGCCTTTTTGCCTTCCTGTTCTTCCCCTCCCCCTGCAACTACTTCCCCTTGCCTCTTCTACATGAGATAGTTTGCCCTACCCTGTCTCTCTCCATCTCCTCTTGCCACTTTCCTCTCTCACCTCTTGACTTCACCCCTTCAGAATCATCCCTTCCATGGGGTGGCTAGGTGGCGCAGTGAGCAGAGAGCCAGCCCCGGAGCCAGAAGTACCCAAGCTCGGATCCGGCCCCAGACACCCAACACACAAACAAAAACCCAGCCACGTGAACCTGGGCAAGTCACTCAACCCCAATTGCCCTCCAAAAAAAAAAATAATAATCATCCCTTCCCATCAAATTCAACCTGTGCCCTCTATCCATGTATACCTGTGAACATATGCCATGTACCCTTCTTCAATTATTTTCATAATGAGAAAGGTTTCATCAAACACAGTTATTGTTTTTCCATGTAGGACTGTAAATAGTCCAACTCTGATAAGTTCCTTTTGATTTCCTTTCCTTGATTACCTTCTCAAGCATCTCTTGCTTCTTGTGTCTGAATGTCAAATTTTCTATTCAACTCTGGTTTTTTCATCAAGAATGCTTGAAAGTCCTCTATTCCACTGAATGACCATATTTTCCCTGAAACAAGATACTCAGTTTTGCTGGGTAGGTGACCCTTGGCTTCAATCCCAGCTCTTTTGCCCTCTGGAATATCATATTCCATGCCCTTCAATCCCTCAGTGTAGAAGCTGCCAGGTTCTGTGCTATTCTGATTGTGTTTCCACAATATTGAAATTGTTTCTTCCTGGCTGCTTGCAGTATTTTCTCCTTGATCTGGGGATTCTGGAACCTGGCTATAATATTCCTGGGAGTTTTCTTTTTGGGATCTTTTTTAGGAGGGGATCTGTGGATTCTTTCAACCTCTATTTCCCCCACTGGGTCTAAAACATCAGGGCAATTTTCCTTGAGAATTTCTTTAAGGATGATTTCTAGGTTCTTTCTTTGATCATGGCTTTCAGGTAGTCCAATAATTTTTAAATTATCTCTCCTGGATCTATTTTCCAGGTGAATGGTTTTTCCCATGAGATATTTCACATTGCCTTCTATTCTTTCATTTGTTTGGATCTGTTTGATAGTATCTTGATTTCTCAGAAAGTCACTAGCTTCCATTTGCTCCAGTCTAACTCTGAAGGCATGAATCTCCTCAGTGAGCTTTCGAGATTCTTTTTCCATCTGGCAAATTCGACTTTTTAAGGCATTCTTCTCCTCATTGCCTTTCTGAGCCTCTTTTGCCATTTGAGTTAGTCTATTTTTTAAGGTGTTATTTTCCTCAGTCAGGCTGTTGACTGTCATTTCATACTTTTCTTGCATCTTTTTCATTTCTCTTCCCAAATTTTCCCCACTTCTCTTATCTGCTTCTTAAGGTCCTCTATGGCCTGTAGCCAGCTTGTATTTTCATTTGGGGCTTTTGGTGCAGGAGTTCTGACCTCACAGTCCTCCTCCATGCTTTGAGCCTCTTTGCCCCTAAAATAGGAGTCCAATGTTGAACTTTTCTGTTTATTTTGTTTCGTTTGCCTAGGCATATTGCCACTTAATTACTTGATTTTTGGGCTTGTTGCCACAGTAGGACTGTGCCACCAGACAGGGGAGCTTCTGCCCAAACGTGGGGTCTTCACAACTTCTGCCAGTTGGGTGGCCTCTGTAAAGCCTCCACCCACTCTGGCAAGTTGGATACCCACCCCAAACTTCCCCCCCAGACCACAATCCAGATCCAGGCAGTTTAAAGCAAAAGTGATTAACCCCCAGACTGATTGCTGGGTCTTCCTACAGTTCGCAGACCAGGAGCTAGAGCCACTACTGACGCTGCAAAATGGCTTCTGTGCAGCTGTTTCTTCAGCAGCTTTTCGCCCCCAGGGGAGGCAGCCACGAGTTCCCCAAATACTGGAAAGTCCATAGGGCACTAACCTCTCACTTTGTCCTAGGCATATCTGTGCTGATAATTCTGGAATTGCCACAATTGCTGGTGTTCTTGGTTTCCAAGAGCCGGCTGAAGGCCCGGCCGCCCTGGGGCTAAAACCGCGGACCTGGGCTCCGCTCTTCGGGCTGAGCTGTCTGTTCCCAGCGTGCTGTGCTGCCTGCTCTCAGAGCGCTGTACTGGCCGCTCCCTGCAGGGCTGCTGGGCTGTCCTCAGCAGAAGGTTAGCTTCTCTGTGCAGTTCTCGCTCAGACTTATTTCAATTAACAATCATGCATTGGGCCTCCTTTTTTTAAAGACATTTTTTTCTCTCAGGCTCAATGACTGCCTGAATAGCATTCATCTACAACCTGACAGGTGAAGCTATACCAGAAGACCTGTCAGATGCCCTTCTTCTACCCTATGACTAAGCTGACAGACTAGTACCAGTTGGGTATAGAGAATAATTGAAGCCATAGTTAAAAACAAAACAAAACCAAACCTAAAACTTTGGGAAATAACTATGATTTAGACAAATGGTCACATCTATGGCAGTCCCTCAATTTGGGCTTCTGAATCTTCTAAAGATTTCCCTAGCTCAGAATCTCTTCTTGTTAACCTTCCTTTCTCCTTGCATCAGTCCTTGGATCTTCGTGCTTTACAGACAGCCCTGATAGAAACCCAACTTGAATTTATGATTTATATTTGTTTCATCCCTAATTTGAACCCCACATACTTGGCCTCACATGGAAAGAATACCTTCCAGTTTCATGTCTATTCACTGTGTTAGGTGGGGCATTGTAACTCTTCTTGCCAGAAGAGTGCAATTAGAACTAGAAGGGGCCTCCCATTTCACGTAAGAAGATGAGGCTAAGAAACCTTGGTCTCAATTCTACCATTAATTAGTTGTGTGGCCTTAGGTAAGTCACTTAACTTTTCTAATCCTCCAATTCTTCATTTGTTACATGAGGGGGTTGGACTAGTTAATCTCTAAGGATTCTTACTTTTCAAACATTTTATGATTCTAAGACTCATTTGTGACATTCAAGACTTGTAGGAAGTAGGTCTCTTTTTCCAGAAGTGATCTGGAAAGGGGAAAAAAGATGACTCATCCTTAACTTCTTCCTGTTGGATGTTTCTCCATTATGGTTTTTTAAGGGCCAAGATCTCAGAGAATTCTTCTGATTGTAAAGGTGCCAAGAAACAGAAGAAAGATCTAGACTTGGAGTCAGGAAGATCTGGGTTCAAGTTCTACTCTGATGATACATATTGGCTATGTGACCCTAGGCAAGTCATTTTACCTCTTATTGCCCTAGATAATTCTCTAAGAATGAAGGTGTCAGTGCACAGTAGTGGAAGATATTCCTAACTAGGAGCTGTCTAGACTACTGAAATCAGAGGTCTGGTAAAAAATAAATCTCCACCACCACACACTAGTGGCATTGCCCCAAAAGAAAACCCAAATAATAGCTACCCATCCTTTATAGTTCTTATTTCTTTAGGACAATGTTATCAGTAGAAATTTATAAAGGACTGAGAATAAGTATATTTAGAAATGATAATCTGTGGATAGACCAGACAAAGCACGGTAGAATGGAGAGTGCTAAATTTGGAGGCTGAAAGACCCTTCCTCGGATACTTGCTAATTGTTTAACCCATTCCCATGGCCTCAGTTATTCATCTGTAAAATGAAGGGCTTAGACTAAGTAACCTTCAAGGATTCCAGATGGGGGTGGTCCCTCTTATAGCAGATAGGGTCTTGAAAAAAAATACTCAGATCAAAGTTGATTCTCTCCCATTAGACTATGAACTCCTTGAGAGCAAGGCTAGTCCTCTGCCATTCTTTGTTTTCCTAGGGCTTAGACAGAGACTGGTACATAGTTGGTGCATAATAAGTGCTTATTGACTGATTGACTAACTTCCTCCCACTTTTAGGTTGAAGCTTAAAAGCTTCATTAAACAGCATTTAATTATTTCATCCTACTGCCTCTTGCTCTGTGTTTTTGGGTATATTCCAGGACACTCTTCTTTATTAATAATAGACATTTTAAGACACTTAAATTCCAGGTTTTCAGAATAAATGTATGTGAGTTTTGTTACTGGTGGGTAAAAAGAAGGCACATACTCATCAGTTAGACTTTTTCATTAGCCTTTTCTTTTTATAGGATTCTGAAATTTAAAAAATATTATTTAACTCAGTACCACATGAATTCATGAAATTATGATTTTGTTAATGCAGTAAAACACTTTAAAATCCCTCATTTGAAAAGGTAAAATAATCAGAAAAGAAACAAGATTATATTTAGAAACAACTTGTTTGAGAAAAGAATGTCATATTTAACACCCAAGGAAAAGTATCATTTGATACGTAGAGCAGCAAACTAGAGCTGGAAAGTTATACTAGTCGCCTTGTTTTACTTCTTCCTCTTTTGTGGGAGAGTCTCAATTAACATTTCCCTGAAAATGGGAACTCTGGCCAAAACTGTAAAGTTTGATTCCCAAAGTTTTTCTTTTTCTAAAAATGGGATCACACTCAATTTCCTAGTGAAATTGTTCGGTTTTGGATTAGGGCCCAGTGATCAACTCCCAGATAGACTATTTTTCCTAACAATATGCTAAGGGAGTGTACCTGGCAGGCTAGGGATATAAATGGATTAACTTCCTCAGCTCTCTTAGGGATCAGAACCAAACAAGCCAGTGAGCTACTGAGTAAACTAAACATATTCCAACTGTGGAACCATCTGGTGTAAGGAACACAATATGACCAGCCTTTCATTCTTGAGATTTTTCCAAAATTAAATATAATTTGAGATGGTTTTTCATGAAGTCATTATTTTCTCACAGAAGTTAGGTTGACTGTCCTGATCCAAGTCATAGCCTTCTTCCAGGGTCTAGTTAAGTCTTCAAAGGTAACCAAAATGCATCTTTTGGGGATAAGGATTTTCAGGGATCTGAGAAAAGGTCTAAAGTGAGATTTATTAAGTGCCTACTGTTTTCTAGGAGCTATGCTAAAGGTTGAGGTTTACAAAAATAGCTCAAGGAGCTAACAATATAATAGAGGAAACAACATGCAAATACCTGGTTATAAACAAGATATATATATATATATATATATATATATATATATATATATATATATATATATATATATAGGATAATTTGGAAATACTCTCAGTGGATCTGACTAGAGTGGCACTATTATTAAGGGGGGAATATGTTGGAATAGAGGTCCCTTCTTGCTACAATGTTCCACGGTTCCTAACTCTTAGGTCACTGGTCATTTTATTATTCTTCAAGAGATTCAAAATGTGCAATGCTGTTGTTTTCTCAAGAAGGTCCAACTAAAGTACTATCTCAGTAAAGGACTTGGTGATGTAGGAGGAATGGAAAAGATCATAGCATATAAAGTAATTTTAGAGAGAGTTGCCCATTTACTTATCTGTACTTTCTTTTATTCTTTTAGTCCCGACCATATTTATTTTATGCTAAGGTCATTAATTACCCTCCTGGTAAAGACAAAATTATAAGATATCAGAGCTGGAAGCAATCCATCTGGTTCAACTCTCTCATTTGATTGATGAAACTAATGACCATTCCAAGAATTAAGTGACTTCTCCAAAGTCATTCAGAAGGGGAGGAGGGGAGAGAAGGAAAAGAAAAACATATATTTAGTACCTACTTTGTCCAAGGCACTGGGCTAAGCAGTTTACAAACATCTCATTTGATGCAGAAGCAGGTATTGCCAAGACCAAGATGGAAAAAGCACTGAAGTTAGAGCTGAAAGACATGGGATTGAATCTAGGCTCTGATACCATGAATGAAGTGAGAGCATGGGGAAGTCATGCCATCAGTCTGAGCCTCAGTTTTCTCGTTTGTAAAATGTATTGGAATAGAGAAAGTTCTATCTTGCTATAATGTTCTAGGATTCCTAATTCAGTTCATTGGTCTTTTTACTCTGCAGGCATGAGAAATGGCACTCTCTCAGAAAGATCTGACTGTAGTACCATCTTAGGTCTCACTAATGTAGAAGGAATAGAAATATAGCATATAAAATAATTTTAGGAAAGAAATGACCTTTCAGTCTCCTATATTTCCCTCTATTCTTTCTTTTAGTCCTGGCCATCGATTGTAAATTACGGAGCTAACTAAGTTATGTTGTACTACAAATTATAAATGTGGCACATCTCTTAGAGGAGTGTTTTCCAGGTTACATTCTGTTGTTCTTTTGTACATAAGGGATGGTAGAGGAAAAAAAAGCCTTGAAAAGCAAAAAACTGCCTTTAATAAAAAGTCTTATGGTGAGAAAGTTGTACCTGCTTTGTATGAAGAACAGTAATGATACTTTTTATTGTTTCAGTTGCTCGAAGTCTCTATCTCACAAATTTGCATTTCTCCCATCTGACCCTCTGAACTCTTGCAAGTAGTTGCACACCATATAGTTTTATGCCCTTCATGATGATCTATTGCTGTTTATTTGTTTCAACTCCAGAAAATCTTTAAATGCATCCCCTTTTCAGAATCTTATGCCTTTCTTCGTAGTTTTGCAGCAAATATGTTGTCCCTCTGAAGATTAAATGCTGCTCATATAAAATGCCACATAGCAATGAGCTGTTAACTTTTACTGACCTATCCTATCCATCCATGTTAAAACCTGAATTAAAAAAAATCAGATTCACTGAAAGTCCTTTATAGTGAATGTGACTGTGCATGTATTTTTCTCAGACCATATGTGAATGTTTGCTTATGTGAATGTAGATATAAAATAAAGTACACTAATTTCTACAAGCAAAACTGAAGCTATTATTTTATGTGATTTTTTTTTCACTAGTGGGGGTGAATTTACATGAGGTCACTTGAACTCTCATCGGGACCAATTGAATATCTTTTTATAAAGCTTGCTGAGTAGAGGTTGAAATCCTGATCTGTGGACAGAGCCACACTGATTAGCCCACACAGAGATCAAACCCCTCATTTTGTCCATGTTAACGTCATACTCTAACCAAGTTAACTAACCACATACACGTTGTTTAAAGAGGGAATAAAATGAATCTTATTAGACACATTTGTCAGCTCCTTATATAAGCAAACCAATCATTCTTAAGCAAAAGTGAATAGAGTAACCAAAGAGACACTTCAGTAGTGCAGTCATCACAGTGAGTGACTTCCATCTAACATGACCTTGAGCATGTAACTTAACATCTCTCATCTTCAGTTTCCTTCCCTGTAAAATGGGGATAATAATAATCCCTATGCCTTAGGGCTGTTCCTTGAGGGCAAAACGAGAAGACAAAGTATTTTCAAATGCTAAATCACCTTAAAGAAATAATAGTTATTATAAAGAGTGCTTACTTTGAAGTAAAACAAGTTCCTTCTTGTTAAACCATCTAGAATTTTCTTCAGTTTCAATTATTGCTCTACCTAAGAGAGAAGTAATCTGAAGAAGCCAGACCTGGAAGTCTAGCTGTCAGGATGCCTCTTGGTGATGAATGGAGGTCAGTTCAGGCTGGTAGGACTGTGAAATGTGCCACTAAAGTTTATATCACTCTTCTGAGTTTTTGTGAAAGGTTATTAAAAGGCATTTAAATTGCATGGGTGTAACTTACAAACTCCCCAAATCATCTTTGTCATTCAGTGCTATTAAGACTGCTCAATCCTCTACAGGCATGTCACATTACATGATCTTCTCTGGCACCAGTAACTGGGTGATTTAACAAGGAACTGAAAGCAATGTAGTGAACCCTAAGATAAGTAGAAAGGGAAGCAGCATCACTGTTTTACTTTGAGGCTTGGTGACCTTTCCAGTAGCTTTCATGGGTTAGCTTGAGGTCTCTTTTCTATTTCTATGTCCTAAAGGAATCTGAGTGGTATTTTTCACTCTGCCATAGTTGACCTCTTTCCCAGATTGTATGAAACTAGGAAATCCCTTTTCATTTAAATTAAAATTATTCCCCTGAGAAAATGTAAAAATGGAAATATTATTAGTTCTAAATTTTCTGATTATTGAAAACACCTTTAGTCTCTTTCATAAATAATTGATCACAAGTTGTTTTAGGGTAACTTAAGTGCAATGATATATATATACATATGCATATATGTACATATATTTATATATGAGTAAGCACATACACATGTGTGTATATATGCATTGTGTATATAGAGAGAAATAGACAGTTTGTACAAGTGACTTCATAAATGTAGGAAACACTCAGTATGGGAACTGATGCAAATCAGTCACTCATGTGTAACATAATCTTAGAAAACTTCTAGGATAACTGAGAAATAAAGTGATTTGTTCATGAGCTAGAACTCAACCTTATATCTTATTGACTCTAAGGTCAATTTTCTATCCACAATATTACATCATTTCTCATTTCTTCCACAAAGAAATAATAATAATGGTCTGAAATTCTCCTGAGGAAATAACACTCAACTCCCTAATTACCACATTCTTTTGATGCACACTGTTAATACTCCACACTATGGGAAAGAGATCATTCTCTTCATTTCACTGGGTAGTTAAATAACAACTGGATCACAAGACCCTTTCATTATTATAAATTACTGAAAAAAATCTCCAAAAGTAGAAAATCTTCTCAACAGTCTCTCTCTACAAAAGAGAGATGCAGTGATATATCCAGAGAAACTAGATTTAAATCCCAGTTTTGCCATTTGCTACCTGTGTGAATTTAGGCAAATCATACACCCTTTTTTCTGGACCTCAATTTCCTCATTAATAACATGATGGGTTGGCATGGTCGACCTATCCATTTTCTTATGGTTCTAAATCTATTTCTTTGTATGATGCTATGCTTCTGGAGTTTATATATTTTTAAACCCCAGCAAATAAGAATAATCTATTCATTCCTCAGCTCCAAGCAATACTGAACTAATTTTTAAATGTGTCTCTATGTGTGTATATTTAAATTACATACATCTCATTTGATCCTCAAAATAATTTTATGAGATAGATATAACAGATATTGTAATCCCTATTTTAGAGACGAAGTAAAGCTGAGAAAGAGTAAATATCATGCAGCTTGTAAGTCACAGTGGGGATTAAAACCCATGTCTACTTATTTTGCCATCAGATTATAGACAGGTTATTTGTCTACCCTGTTCATCAATTTTCCTACTTTTAAATGTAATGCTAATATCTAGAAGCTTCTAATGCAACAATGCTCTTTATGCATTCAGATATACTACCAGTCAAGTATTTAGCTCTCCATTCTAGTATACTAGATGCAATATTGGCCTGCTATCATGTTGCTTGTCTTTCGTATAGGCATTAGTACTATTTTAGATACCTTCATTATGAACTATCTGCCTACCTCCCAGTTTTGAGTTAAAGGTTAACAAGTATACAATCAAAAAGGGCTTTGCAGATCATGTGTGGAAATAATGGCCAATTATATAATTATAGACAACACAGAGCTGGAGAGCAAGATCACATGGCTGTATACTCACTGTAATGGCAAGCACAGAAGTAGTTAACACCTTGTTTTAGCTATTGAGTTAACACCTTGTTTCAGTGTGTTAAGAAGCAGAACATGTGAACTCCACAATTTGTGAACTCCTGGGGAGGAGTTAATGACTATATAAGGAGAGCCCCATGGCTAGAGACAGCAGGAGCCAAAAAAGAGGACTATTGTGGTGGCAGAGTCAAGGGGAATACTTGTGGTATCCCGGGCACTCTGTCTGTGTTGATATTTATGATACTTTGTACAGAATACCTGGGACCTTACTGGAAGCCCTGAAAGAGGATTTTCTGTTTGTATGGAGGAGGGTTTTGGAGGTCCTGGGACTTTACTGATGATTTGTGCTGACCTCATGGACCTTATTTTTGGGTCTGTGTTGATTTCTATGTTGATGATTTGTGTTGAGTTGTCAGACCTTGTTGGTGGGTCTGAGTTGATTTCACAGGCAGATAGTGAATTGATGATGGTGCTGACAATGTGTATGAATGTTATTGTGGCTCTGTTAAACTTTGTCTTCCCAGAAACAGGAACTGTGAAGGATATGAGGTGGACTGGACACTGTGAGCTTCAATATGAAATGGGAACTGGACGAAGAATTGGACAAGGAGCTAGACAAGGAACTGGAAGCTGCCTTCCTTTGAATCCAGGTGACAGTTGGAGCTGGGACCATGGAGGAGGAACCATGGAAACTGAGAGCCAGCCTCAGTCAAGCTGAAAGAAGACAACTTGGATATCATTTACTGACTGAGAAGATTGTGGTTTACTTGTGACCAAGGGGAGGGTGGCCTGTGTATTTTCTACTACCCCAAGGAGTAGTAGAGGCTCCTGCATGGTGTTACACTCACCTAACTGGTGCCTTGACCCCCACCCCTTCCTCCTTCATTTTTAAGATAAAGTAATTGATGCCTAGAGATGTTAAGCAATTATCCTAAGTTTAAAAAAACTACTCATTATTAGAGTTAGGACTAGAACAAAAGTCTTCTGATTCTCAATTAAATGTTCTTTCTGCTATACCATCTGCTTTGTTCCCATTGGATCGGGAATTGGTTAAAGAAAACATTAATGTATTATCTATGTAAATTGTACCTATAAGATGAGGGAACCTCAAGCAGGGAAATAACAAGTATTTGTTCTAAAGGATGATCAAAAGATAGAAAGAAGATATGCTAGACAGAAGAGGAGGAACAGAATAAAGAGGCAGTAGGCCATGGAATATGGCCAGGGAATGAAAAGAGAATAGGATAGAAGCAGCATGTATATTGGAAATATAGCTAGATATCATGTAGATTCTTCTTTTGCTACCAGCATAATTGACATTAGTTAGTGAAACCACTTTAAAAAAAGAACCTTAAAACAAAACACTGAAGCCTTCTATAGTAGAGATGGTGACCTGTAAAATGAGGTGTTTATGCAGGACAATCTTCAACATGCCTTCTAGTTTTAAATCCTTTGATCCTATAAAGTCTTCTGAGGTTAGTGGTGGTTTTGAACTTACCAGGACTCTATAGATTCTTTTTCTTTGCCAGTCTAGGTGGTGAATACTTCTGTTTGAGGGTAAAGTAGTAATTTTCTCCTATATCTAAGTCATTTTTGTGGTTACGAGACTACAATGGGAGAGAGACTAGAGCCCACATCTTGACATTGTCAAAAGTGTGATACTAGGGTAACAGTCCTGAAGCTCAAGGTTTTGTCACCTGCAAGATGAATTCCATTGGCCTGACATTTGAGTTAGGCCAGAATGATGAGGTTTTCACTTCAATCATGGCCACTATAAGAAGTCAAGGTCTGGGGGCGGCTAGGTGGCGCAGTGAATAGAGCACCGGCCCTGGAATCAGAAGGACCTGAGTTCGGAGCCGGCCTCCGACACTTAATCCGCACAAACAAAAAAACCTAGCCGTGTAACCTTGGGCAAGTTACTTAACCCCAATTGCCCTAAAGGGGCGGCTAGGTGGCGCAGTGAGTAAGAGCACCGGCCTCCTCGGAGTTTGGATGACCCGAGATCAGATCCGGCCTCAGAAAATGAGCACCCATGCATAAATCAAATGACTAGCCATGTAACCTTGAGCAAGTTACTTAACCCCAATTGCTTTAAAAAAAAAAAAATTAAAAAAAAAAGTCAAGGTCTGTTCAGGGGATCTTTGGGAATAGGCAGAGGGATTCATTCTTTATGTTTAAGATGAACTTCCAAAGGGAAGAAGAAAAGAATACTTTTATAGGCTCTCGGAGGAAGTAATTGGTGAAATAAGAATGTGCTGCAAGTCATGAGATGGCAACAAAATGTGTGTGTGTCAATTCATTAGAGGCATCATAGTAATTTTCAGAGCTAATTCGAAATTGAAGGAACAAACAGAGTGGGGAAAACAAACAAACAAACCTAGAGTGTGCGAAAGGTGATGTGGATATACCTGACACTAGAACTTTCTACAGAGGGATGAAAAAATTGAAGTATCTACTTAAAAGTAAGATGGGGAAATCTTAGAGATTAGAAATTATATATTTTATGTTTTATAACAATTTTATGTTTTAAAGTTGGACTTATGAAAATGGAATAATGCTTCTAAAGATGTGGAGGGGGGAAGCTAGGTGGTGCAGTGAATAGAGCACTGGCCCTGGAGTCAGGGGGACATGCGTTCAAATCCAGCCTGAGACACTTGACACATTTACTAGTATGACCCTGCGCAAGTCACTTAATCCCAATTGTCTTGCCTTCCCCCCTCAAAAAAAAGATGTAGGGAATTATGAAAGCAAATAGTGCTTTTGAGGGCCCCAAACATTTCTGGAAAGGGAAAGGAGTCATCCTAAGGATGTAAGGTTGATTACATAGGGGCTGAGATAAAGGCATAATTTTAGAAAAGTTGATTCCGTTTTTTATGCTGAGGAACTATCAAGTTTTATATCTGTCTGAAGAATTTTGTCCCTTCCCTCAGGCAAGTGGTTACTTTGAATACCTTTATCATTCAATGTTAAATCTATGTTGATGTATGTGTACCCAAAAAATACAACCAAAAAACAAAAATGAAAATGTGAATTTATGAATCCATTTAAATGTATGTACGCTAAGGCAACAGAAATTAATTTGATTTGGGAAACTATTCGTCTATCTGAAAGTATCAAGACAAGAGTGAACTTGGTATATTAAAAATGTTAGGTTTCAGAAAATGTGTGTGTGTGTGTGTGTGTGTGTGTGTGTGTGTGTGTGTGTGTGTGTGAAAAGGAGAACAAGATCAGTATCTTTAGTTAAAAGAGAACAAAAATGAGATTCTAGCAGGCTGGAGAGAAAAAGTAGGAAACAGAATGGTTATATATTTGAATTTTCAATTCATTTGTGCCCTTTGTATAAATTTTATACAATATGCAATGTACACAATATATAAAATTATATACAATAAATTATATAAAACATATACCCTTTGTATAAACAAATTGGTTTGGTGATTAGAGTTTCAGCATCTTATGTCTTGCCAATGCAGGATGATAAAATTTAGTTCCCAAATTAATCAACTTAATAATCTACATAATTCTGTAAGTCTGTGCAATAGAATATAATCATAGGCTCATAGTTCATAGATTTAAAACTGGATTGAATTTTATAGATAATTAATCCAGCTCCATTATTTTACAGATGAGGATTAAAGAGATGAAGCAACTTGCCTGAGAGCTTGCAGATAGTAAGCAAGTGAGCCAAGTACTCTGACTCCAAAGAAAGTGGCCTCTCTTCTATTATCATTCATTTATTGAAGACTTTCTGTTTATACAGGACATAGAATCAAGGGATATTGAGAGCCTTATGTAAGATGGGAGAATGGCTTGACAAATACTTTCATATTTTCTACCTTTTCACCCTACATTGTAATTGGAATGATTTCATGATTTGGGGATAAAAAAGATGATTAATAATGAATGAATTTCTTTGATAAGAAAAAGGGATCTCCTCCATGTGTATAAATATTAAATTTGATTCTATTTTTTATATTGGTTTTTAAATACATTTACAATGGACTGGTAGAATGGGGGAGAGAGGCATGGAGTAACCATTCTTTGTGAATAATTGGGACTGTGTATGGGTACATGTATGTAAATTGGGTGCTCCCTAGGATGGTATGAAGGTTGTCATTTTTCAGGTGTGCTTGACTCTTTGTGACCCCATTTGGGGTTTTCTTGGCAGAGACAGTGGAGTGTTTTGCCGTTTTCTTCTCCAGTTCATTTTACAGGTGAGAAAAATAAGGCAAGCAATGTTAAAAGACATGCCCAGGCTCATACAGCTATTAAGTGTCTGAGGCCAGATTTGAACTCAGGAAGATGAGTCTTTTTGACTCTAGGCCTGGAACTCTATCCATTATGCCACCTAGCTGACCCTGTCTGAAGGATAGCAATCCACCTATTGATGGATTCTGGATCAATGACCAACATCCTAGTTTGACCAAATTAGGAATGGATGAATCCTAGATTTTCTGAGCTGAAAAGGACTTCCAAAGCTAGCTAGTCCACCTAGAAACCAGCCAAGAATCCATTCATTCCAATTCAAATCCAACATTACTGATGCTGATTTCATGTCACCTTTGTGTGAAAATATTTAGTAAGGGAAATCCCACTGAGTTAGTGGGAAGGTACATATTCTACTTCTGGAAAGCTATATTTTTACTAAATGTTTTTTTTTTTACATTGAGTGAAAACCTGCTTCTTTGCAACTCCCACCCATATTGCTCCTAGCTCTTTCCTCTGGTACCTCTCCTTCTTATGACAACCTTTCAATTACTTGAAGAAAACGACCATTCTCTTCATGCTTTTTCTTCTCCGGTCTAAACAGCCTCAGTTCCTTCAATCAGTTTTCACATGGCATGAACCAGAGGCCTTTTGCCAACCTGTTTGACCTCCTCTGGACATACTCAAGTTTGTCCTTGTCTTTAACTAAAGTACTAAATAAAATAATCCACTGATAGTCTGAGTGGATCAATGTACAATTTGCCTTTATTAATATAGTGTAGAAGAGCATTAGCTTTTCTGGCTGCCATATCATATACTTTACTCATCAGGAGGATGTAACATTTGGACAAATTGTATTCCAGGTAGACACTAGTGAGATTGCTGAGCCACTTAAGACAGACCGAGATTTGGGATTATGACAGAAAACATGTAATAGAAAATGGTGTTCTGGTGGCACAGGAACATTCTGAAATAGTCAGTGATTTAAATAGTAAATGGGTGAATATAGTAGGATAAGGCTATAGAGTAAATTAAAATAATATATGGGAGTGACAAGAGTGCAACTAAAAAAGAATTCTCTCCCAAAGACTATTCATTGGATTTGAGAGGAATGGCCATCATTATCCTCTATAGCAAGAGTTTTACGTTGTTCCAGTGTCAGGTAAGAGCAGGTAGACAGACCCTGTCTCTGGCTCTGCTTCCAAGGAGACACCAAAAGGAAGAAGTCACTGGGGTAAGAGAACTGTACTAGGTCAGATGGTTGGCAGAATAATCCCAAAGTGGGGAGAGAACCAGGCCTCAATTTTCTTTGAGTGGTCATACTCAGATGGAAGATCTCTTTTATATACTTTGTTACCATTTTTTTTCTGGACAGACATGTAAAGAAGCTGTCAGGACTAAGTGTTCTACTATTGGCGGTATGCTTATTATGTTTTCATGTCCCTTTTAGGTTTTGAGGGAAGCATTACGATCGGTCAAATGAGAATTATATTCTAAGCCTGCTCCATTCTGCCCAAGATGAGAAGCATTTTTTCAGTGGTAGGGCACAACACTTATTAGGTCAAGGCTTATTGACAGGGAAAGATAATGTGACCACTATTAATCATTGATGAATCCTTTCAATTCATGGGAAGTGCCTGTGCTTGATTCATGACCCAACTTTTACCAAGAATGTAACAGAACCATTTTCAGAGATCTGATAAAAGTAACTAGCAGTTTTAGATGGCCTACCACACACAATCATATAGGTAAATTAAACTACATACATGAATTATAAATTACATACATGAATTATAAATTACATACATGAATTATACCTTGAAGGTTGAATTTTAAAAGCTATATGACTTGTCAGGGTCATACTTGGCCAGAGTTTACCATTCATGTAGGTGAAAATCTACAGGTAGAAACCCTATATTTCTCTCCTTAGGAATTGATGTGTGAACAGAAGATGCCAAAGTGGGAAGCATAAATGTAGTATAATACTGAAGTATCCAGTGTTATGAAGGAATGAGAATAGAAGATCACCTCAGATTATGATAAATGACTAAGAATATGGTCTGGAAACTAAAAAATATAGTACAAAGACTGAGGAAGCCCTAAGAAAAGATCTTTATGTTAAGTGGGATGGCTTTTGATTTTAATTATAAATTCACAAGATAGACTATAGGCTGGAAAGAGGGTGGAACAAAAGGGAAGGGATAGTATACGATGAAAAATGTGACATGAATAGGTGTGGGAAAGAGGGTTTGGATGAAAAGCCCTTCAAAGGTGTTGGTAATTTTGACTTTCTGGGTTGGAATTCATGATCGTATATTTCTACCAGATAATACAGTGAGAAGAACACCAGATTTTTAGTCAGAAATCTTTAGGTTCAAATCCCACCTCTTATACTTCTTATTACTTGCGTGTTTATGGGAAATTCACTTACCATATCTGAACCTCAGTTTCCTTATCTGCAAAATGAACCAGTTGGACAAAATGGCCTCAAAGGTCCTTTCCTTTCTAATCCTATGTATGACATCTCTCTTTCCCCCATCCCCTGGTTTTGAATAACCCCGTTTGATGCTAAGACAGTTATCTTCTCCCACATCTAAGTTACTGAGACACTTCTGGATCATTATGGGAAATAGGCCAGGATTAACATATGGAACTTTCATCTTTAATTTTTTTAAACTTTTACTTTCTGTGTAGATATGACTAAAAAAGGCACCATGTAGTATTGTGTTTTCTTTCGGAATGTGACATGGCCAGAAACAAAAAAGGAATATTTGAAATGAAGTGTTCCAGCAACTCATACCGCCCTCATCAACTGTATCTTAACTACTGAATGGTAATTCCCCTTAAAAGTACTTTTCTCTATTCCTAGTGTTGACCAACTATTATGTTAAAACATACTTCTGGTTTCCAGGTAGCATTAGAAAGAATACAGAAAGCCAACCTAAAGTTCCATTTGGAAACTTTCAAGAATGAAGAATATATGATGACAAATGACATGAGAATGATTGTACTTTGTGCTACGGTATAATTCACAACAGCCACGTCTGTCAGGTTTTTTGATGAATAGTCTAGAATGCTCTTCAATTAAGTGAATCTCATAGTAAATTTAAAGTCACAGTGACTTTAACAGTCCCTTGTTTCAGGGAATCCATTTACTTGAATGCAGACAAGGATGGTTGATCTTTAAAAAGTGTTCCCACATAACACAGAAAATAAAAACAGACATTCAGCTCATGCGATGGTAGCACATTCTCCAAGGACCTCACAGCCAGCATCAATTTGAAATCATTCATGGTAGATGGTGCTTAACAACAGCAGCAGGAGCCTGGCATCCTGGCCC
The DNA here is from genome assembly GCA_011680675.1 of Gymnobelideus leadbeateri. Taxonomy (NCBI): domain Eukaryota; kingdom Metazoa; phylum Chordata; class Mammalia; order Diprotodontia; family Petauridae; genus Gymnobelideus; species Gymnobelideus leadbeateri. The sequence continues at coordinate 99,238 of WOXC01011410.1, forward strand.
TGCAAGTCAAAGGGTTCAGAAAGAAATGAAGCTCTAGTCTCCGGTTCCTTCTGTTATGGGATTGAAAGGCCATTTATATGCAACCTTGAGGGAAAGGAGTGAGAAAGCAAGAATAGCTAGCCTTGAATAGGTTAACCTAGAGAAACTTGCTGAATTCAAGAGATACGATTATGCCCTAAAACTATCCCCCTGAATGCAAGTGCTCCCAGAAGATATGAATGATTTCACATTTACAGGGTACCTGCCATGTCTTAGTTCCCTAGCCTCCTCCATAGTTTTCCAGACTTTTATACGGGCTCATCTGCCTCACAATTATTTGCAGTCCCATTCCTACTTGATGGAAGCCTTTCCCCCCTAACCTGTCCCATTACCCTCAAGTTCATATGCTAAAGAAAAAAATGATAAAGCAAAGGCTGAAATGTAAGATAGGGAAGGCTAGGGGAGGAATGGTTGTGAATGACAAGAGGCAAGGGTAAAAGGAAGCAAGAGGAAAAGGCAATTTAGTGGTATACTATGGAGTGGCTTAGGCATAGTCAAACCTTAAGTATCTTGGGCTGTAATTCCATAAGACTAGCCTACTGCCTCTTTTAAAAAATTACTCAGCAAAACTAGCCATCTGACCTTGGGCAAGTCACTTAACCCCAATTGCCCTGTATTCCCCACTCCAAAAAGGAAAACAAAATTACTCAGCACCCCCTAGAAACTGACTTTCTTTAACCCTTAATTTTTTTTAAAATTTGCATCATTTCAAAAATTATATTTTTAAAAAATGACATATCTTGAATTTAATAATTTATTGTAAGTTTATGTTTTTTCCTGCATTGAAATTTTGATAATGCAATGTTGTGTCATGTAACTGTATAGTATCATATTGTAAACAAGTCATAACATGCATGTATTCCTGCTGATGAATGCTGGACTTCCCAACACTGTACTACACACTTGCCTATCAACACTTGCTTGTTAAGACCTGTTGGGGGACTTGACCACTGATCAGTTAAAACTTGCATTTTGTGTGTTTATTTGGAAAATGATTTAATCACTACAACTTTAACTGTTATACAACAGATGAAACATGGATGAATGTTTTTTTTTCAGATTTTTCTTCTCTTCTTTCCTTATACTTACTTCCACTGCTCCCTTATTTTTATTCAATGCCCCCAGTTGCACTTGAGGCTACTACTGCCCCTGGATCATTCCAGCAAACCCCCAGGGTGGGTGGTTTCACCCACATTGAGAACCTACAAACTAGACCAAGAAATTCCAAATCATGTTATCTACCAATGGTCACATTTCTATGGGGAATGCTGCTGTTCACACAAAACTCAAGTTTTTTTCTCTTATTAAAGATATAAATCCTTTTAATCATGATATACTATTATGTCATTTGCTCATAATCTTTCTAAGTAGTAGTTCTAAGTACCATGGCATCCTATTCTGAGTAGTCAAAACCTCAGAAGCTTTTATCAAGTTATTTTACACTCAGCAGTGTACTGTATAGCAACTAATTCAAAGGGGGAAGAAAATGAAAGTATATTTAATCTATTTGTAAACCCATAAGTATCACTTAGATTAAATATCACCCCACTCCATAACTAAGGAATTAAATTCATTTTGCTTTTTCTTCTTATAAAGATGGAAAATTTCTAAAAGATGTTGTTAATTCCATATTTTTGTTCATCTTGTGATTCAACTGGCATTATATAGCATAACATTTGTAATTTGACTGTATTATGTGTATGAAACATGTGCTCCAAGGGGAGCCAAGAAAATGTTATGTAGTATTGCGATAGTTTTTTTTTTTTTTTGTAAAGGTTCTTTTATTTCTTTCACTTTTAAACAAGAGACCAAGAATTTATCTTTGGTTTGCTCTGGACACATTCTTAGGTATTCAGTGATGGAAATTATTTTCTCCAGGAACCTTACTTCCTGTATTGTCAATATTGTTAGGTACACTGGGAAGTGATAAGATCTGTGGTAGGAACAGAAAGACCTAAAATACTCTTTGTATATTTTGGTACTAAATTTCGAAGTTGAGCCCCACTTTTGCCTGGTTTGGGGCAGTTCACTTCCTCTTTCTGTGCCTCAGTTTTCCATTATACAAAATGGGGATATGAACACTTGCACTATTAACCTTTCAGACATGAGGAAAACACCTTGTAAATTCAAAAGTATTATATGAAAGGTGAACTGTTATTATTATTTTCACTTGACAACTCAAAATGTTTCTATTACTCTTTCAGGAACAGAAATTGAGTTCTGACAAAAAATATTCGAGGTAATGTGGACCTGATATCTTCAGAGCTTCAAAGGCTCCACTTTCCAAAAGGAGTAGAGCCTTCATCACTATTCTTTAGTAAAAAAAAAAATCTTTCTCATTCATTAAACAAAGAGGGAGTAGAATTCTAAAGAAAAGAATACTCAGGAATTTCCCCAATTGTGGACTATCATGAAACCAAAAACAGACCAAAAGAGCAGCTTGGTATATGGTAGAAGAAAGTATAATATAAAGGGGAAACTTTGAACAATCAGAGTTAATGTAATCCTAAAATGAATGGGCTGCCTTCAAGCATGTGATCTTCCTGTTATTGGGGGTGTTCAGGCAGAGTTTGATTGACTAACTGTTAGAGATGCTATACAGGTCATTTTTGCTGTTGAAACAGGTAAATCTAATGTGGTCTAATGGAGTAAGCACAGTTACAGACAGGTAAAATAGTAAAAGAAACCCATAGAACTCTGAGTCAGAATTCTTGAGGTAGAGAACCAGCTTTGATACTTACTAGCTATTTGTGTGATTGGTTGTTTCAATTGTGTCTGACTCTTTGTGATTCCATTTTTGGGTTTTCTTAGCCAAAGATATTGGACTGGTTTTTCATTTCCTTTTCCAGGTCATTTTAGAGATGAGGAAACTGAAGCAAATAGGGTTGTGACTTGCCCAGGGTCACACAGCTAGTAAGTATCTGAGGCCACATTTGAACTCAGGAAGATGAGTCTTCTTCACTCCAGGCCTGGCACTTTATCCACTACAACCTAGCAGTTTGATCATGGTCAAATTACAGCTTCTCCAAGCCTATTTGTAAAATAGGGATATTAATACTTTACCTACATCAGGATATTGTTGTGAGGAAAGGATTTTTAAGTTCAAAGTAATATATAAATATTTACTGTTATTATTGAGCACCTGACTAAGGGATGTGTTTTTTAACCAACTCTTTGATATTGTGTGTACAGGACGGGAAGGGGAGGCTAGGTAGAGGAAGCCCAGCTATTGGAAGTAAATAGAAGTAGGAGGGAATCCAACTGAGGATGAGAACAAAAGTGGTAGGGAAGTACAGCTGGATTTAATGATTGCATTGTGGTGATACCTTTCAAAAGTTTGAAGACAAATGGTCATATGAACACTAAATCTCCTCAGTAAAAACATATCAACTTCTTTCATCCTCTCTTCATATGAAATAATTTTGAATCCTTTCACCATCTTGGTCATATTTCTCCCTGTAGGCATTCCAGCTTGCCAATACTCCTCTTTATTTTTTAAAATTAAATTAAATTTTTATTTAATGAGCACTTATATCCTTTTTCTTCTACTCCCTCCTCCCATTGAACAAACAAAAATGGAAAAATAAGGGCCTCATACTTGCCAATATTATCCCTTAAATTATGAGAATATAACTTCATGCAACATTTCCAATGCAAAGTGAAAGGTACTAAGACCTCCCCTGGTATGGATATTATATTTACATGAATTCAATCAAAGACTGAATTCTTTTAGGCAGCCGCACCAGAATGTTACCTGATATCAAGTTTGTAGTTCACTAAACTTGTTAGGTTTTTGTGGACAGCATAGTCATCTTATCTCTGTAATTGTACAGTTTGGTTTTTTATCCCCAATGCAGAGACTTATATTTATTCTCTACTAAAGTCTATCTTTTTGCATTTTACTCATCATTCTACCTGTCAAGATTCACTACCCAGCTTACCCATTATCATTCTCAATATCATGTCATCCATGAATTTTTATAGGCATGCCAACTATTTCTTCATTAACTTAATGAATGTGATAAGCATGTGAGCTATGGTTTCATTATATCATTAATGAAAATATTGGACACAATTAGTAGGGTGTTAGCTCCTTGAGAAGAACCATTTTGTCATTGTCTTCATATCCCCAGCACCTAGAGTGTAATAGGAGTTTAATAGGTATTGGAATTTTTGATGAATAGAATAGAATAGAACAGAATAGGTCCAAGGGCAGAGCCTTGTAACCCTCTCCTAGGAACTTATCCCAGATTTATGTTGAGTGATCTATTAAACAGTCTTTAGGTTCAGTCCAACTCACTTTTTTTTTTTTTTTTTTTGCTTTTTGGAGGGCAATTGGGATTAAGTAACTTACCCAAGGTCACACGGCTAGGTTTTTTTGTTTGTGTGTGCATTAAGTGTCTGAGGCTGGATCCAAACTCAGGTCCTTCTGACTCTGGGGCCAACGCTCTACTCACTGCGCCACCTAGCCGCCCCAGTCCAACTCACTTTTAATTCACCTAAATAACCTACCCCACATCTCCTCATCTTATCCATAAGGGCAGAATGAGAAAGTTTGTCAAGTGTCTTGCTTAAATCCGGACATATTGTGTATGCATTTCACTGATCTAGCAGTTTAATAATCCTGTTTAAGAAAACTTTTAAAGACTTCATCAAGCACAGCTATAAGCTGGACTTTCCTCCAGTGCTCTGGATCATCTCAATAGCCTTCCTTCCATTTGTACCAACCAAAGTCTAGTTGGTCAATAATATGAAAAGGATGCTATCTTGCTTCCTAATTAAATTCCTCTAACAGTATGCTGATTTATTCATGTTATAATAAAAATTTTGGTCTAATTAAAAATGAGACTTTTCTTACCTAATAGGGCTTCATCATATTTCTGATTCTGATGTAATTGAATTTGGAAACAATGACACTGGCAGATAGTTTGGGACATTGCTACTTATCATGAGGATAAATAGCATGCCTGGAGAGTGATCCTATATTTATTTCTGGGGAGCTTGTATCAGTTCTTTCCAAATTAAATTCAAATTTAGCAATACAGATGGAAAGAACATCTAGCTCATTTTCAAAACAATGGGTATGCAATGGATTCTATAATAAAAAAGACCCAATTTACATGAGAGATTTACATGGAATATGGCTTTGGCTTCCCATTTTCATCCTGGCCCATGGTTCTCTATTCATCAGTGCTTCCAACTAACCAAAAGTAGGAACAAGTCTTCCTTAGGTCTCAGTGTATAATTCATCTAGTAATAGAGTACCTCATACTGGTTTAACATTCTACACTTTACAGAAGCACTTTCAAATGCATTAGCACAGTGGACATTTACAATATACAGAAATAGGCAGAACAGGTATTTATATTTTACAGATAAGGAAACTGAGACAACAAAAAGTTATCTGATCTGTGTAATGTAATATAGTCAGCTAATAAGAAATCTAAACCTACAACCCAGAAAATTAATTCTAACTCTAATTCAGCTTCCTTTCCATTATACCAAATCAAATGGCCCTTGGCTTTGGGTTTTGTGAGCTCCCAGATTTCTACTGAGAAACAGTGATAGTAAAAATACCTGAATGGGGCTTAAAAGTTAATTGTTAAATTCCTCTGGCTTTAGGTTAGGAAAATGTGCTTTTTCCTTTTTTCTTTTTCTATCTTATTTTTTTTTCTGACTCTGAACTCTTTCTGTGTTCGTATATCATTGCAGCAGTTTTTGAGTGGCAAAAGGTGAGGAGAGAAAGAAAATGGGAGGAGTTTCTGGTTTCCTGTTCTTGGTCCTTCTCTCTTCCACCTGGGAACTTGGGGTCCACCATAGAAATTGAGGCAACTTTTCCCTAAATGTAAGAAATTCCTGCCATTCTCCTGTCCATGATATTTTATCTCCAGGTTCATTTAAGCTGTAGCATGGGACTTATATCTTTCAGTAAGTCCTTCCTAAGTCACCAACTCAGTGTCCTGTCCAGCAACACAACAGTAATAATAACATAATGATGATGATTTGAATATTGATATAGTACTTCAGAATTTGGAAAGTGCTTTTACACCTACATACATCTGTATATGTATACTATCTATGTATCTCTCTCTGTATATATAATATATATAGAATATGTAATATACAATTAAATTATATACATAATAGTTATACTAGCAACCTCAAAGAGTTGTTGGTGTAAATATTATTATCATTTTACAAATGAGATGACTGAGTCTGAGAAGTTCAATGGATTGCCCCAGGTCACCGAGGTAGTTAATAAGTGGCAGATCAGGACACCAAAACCCAGGCCATCCATTTTTAAATCCAAAGTTCTTTCCATGACTCTCTGACTACCATACAAGCCTATTCCTCAACAGCACTTTCCTAATTATATCAGTATTTATGTTAATGGTATGCTTGTTTGCCTTGTGTTGTCCATTTAGAAGCCAAGGGCATAGGCCATGTCTGAGAATTACTTATGTACCGCTAAGCCAAATGAGAAACTGTATGACCCTGAGAGAGTTCAATAAATACTTGTTGACTTTTTTCTTTCATTTTTTTTGCATGTAATAAATTTAATTGCAATTTCCTTAGTTCCCTAGAGCCCAGTGAGGATTAACCATCCTCAGGTAACTTTCAAGCTTGTAAAGGATTTTAAGCTCTTCAGGGCAAATGTGCTTGATGAGACATAAATGAACCGCTAAAAGACAATGCACAGCAACCTCAAATGATCTCAGCCCTTTGTGTTAACAATCCAAATGTCTGCACTTCTAAGTCATTCTGACAAAGGTCCTGGGGAATAGCACCAATAGCAAAGTTTGAAATCCCCCACCAGTTGGGAGGGTGAGTTTCCCTTGCAAAACCCCACTGAGCAACTGCTTCCTAACAGCCCAATTAAATAGCTAGAGAAATGCCTGCAACACCCGCTCTGTGCTCTGTATATTCATATGGGTGAATTTGGCCGCTGGAGTTTGGAGGCCCAGGCTTTCGGTGTTCTGTTTCCTTTACTGTGAAGGTAAAAGGTAATATTTTCCTCTGGGATAGAGGAAAAAATTGAACTACATTAAGCCATCACTTAGATCAAGGGAAAACCTTCGGGAAAAAATGCTTCTGCTTTAGACCAACTTTGGCCTCTTAAGAACACTCTGAGTCCACAGGGCTTTGAGAAGCACTGAAACCCATGCTCTACTTATTTCCCAACTACCAAGGCCTCTTTTTGCTGGCTATATTCCGCTATCTCCTACCACTCCCCAGCTTACTGGGGCAAGGTGACAGGGATGTTGGCATTGCAAGGGACCCATCCGGAATCCACTCCATGAATTAAATGTCATCTAGTTTTGTTGCTCAAGTTCCTTTAGTTCTGTTCCTTGGTTCTCCTTTGACCCTGGTAGCAGAACAGATGCTAATTTGCACGGCTTTTTTAAAAATGGCAGACAGTTACTACTGCTTCCCCAAAAGTGTTATTTTTTTCTCTCCATCTTTATCCCCTAATTTGTTTTCAGCTTGGAAATCCGGCTTCCTACCAGTCTTTCTTCAATATGTCTCCGGCCTTGTATGTGAGTATGAGCTCAGAATGTGGCCCGAGCACTGATTTGGTTGGGTAGGGGAAGGAAAGAGTCAGAGGGCCCATCACTGGTCGACAATTCTAGCTTAACAGTTCTTCCCTCCAAAATGTCTCATTAGGGCACCTGGGCTGTAGCCGCCATCTCCTCAGTGCTTTGGAGTACAATTTAATTGAGCTAAGGGCCAGCCACGCCACACTGCTCTTTCGACAGCAGGGTAAACTCATTCTGTCCATCATGACATTTGCTTTCTTAAGGGCCTCACAATATGCTGCTTAAATAATTAAATTTAGATCACACTCCAGCCTCCTTCTTCAAAGCCTGTCTGGAGATACAGTGGGTCCTTCCTGGGAGTTAGCTATTAGACCTTTTGGCTTTTAGGTGCCATTAGAAATGCCACTGTGTTTGTGTGTGTGTGTGTGCATGTGTGCTTATGTGTTTACAATCTTTCTGACTCTGTCTCTGTCTCTCTCTTAAAGGATCAGCCTGATTCAAATGGAATAGGCTGGAGGTCTGACGATGAGAAGGTAGGATAGGGGAGAAGCATTGTTCTGGCAAGTAGCTTAGGGCCAGTGTGCCTTTCATGGTCAGTGCTCTTCATTTGTCATCCTGAAAAGTGTAATGTTAATAAGGAAATCCCTTGTGTTTTATTCTACTTGTTCCATTTACTCCAAGCTGTAACAAGCTGACAGAAGTATTTTAAATCTTAAAAAAAAGGCAAACCATTTAAAAAAAAAAAGAAGGAAAGAAAGAAAGAAAGCCCTGGTCAGTGCTGTGGAGGAATCTTACCTACTAACTAACAGGGGATTTCTCTTTGGTTCTTGACACCATTATGATAAGTTTAGTTTCAGTTTAACCTAATGCTGATTTTGCACAATATAGAGATTTGTCAGTTTAAGTAATGTACCAGATGAATGCTTTAAAATAGATGCAACATTGGGTGTGTTTTCTATAATATGGCAAAAACTGATTGTTCTATTAATAACCAAAGTCCTTGGCCTTGAGAAGACAGGATGGCAGCAATTTTTAAAAATTCATCATCTCTGCATAATTAGTTGTGAATCTCTAAGTATTCAAGCTAAGGAATTAGATGGGAGGTAGAACTGAGATCCCTCAGAGTCCCTTTTTAATATTGTTCCATAGTTATCGTTTTCTTCATTTTCCTCATTACCGTAAAGCCAATTGTTTTTATCTCAGCTGACTTGGTTCTTTACTCTGTTGTAAATAATCATTTCCAGATGAAGAAAGCATACTTATTGCTCAGGAAAGTAGAGATGGATGATGTATGGGGGGTGGTGGTGTATGTGTGCACCAAGAGTACTAAAGCATGTTCCTCCTTCCAGTCTTGGATAATGTGTGAATATTGATCAGCAAGTACTCCACCCTGTTGACACCTTTTTGAAGATGAAGTTCATGAGGACTTGATAAGGCCAAGGACTAAGTTTTTTTGGGCCAGCTGGGCTGAGGATTTCCTAGACAAGGAGTGGGGAACCTGTGGCCTCAAGGTCTTTTAGGTTCTTGGGTGCAGCCTTTTGACTGAGTCCAAGTCCTTTTATTAAGGGGATTTGTTCTGTGAAGTTCAAATTTGGTCAAGCAGCTCCACTTGAGGACCTACAAGGCCACATGTGGCCTCAAGGCCTCAGGTTGTCCACCTCTGTGCTAGACTAAGTCAAAGACTTGGTTGAAACTGAAATATATCATAGCTGTGGGACTTAAAACTGAGGAAAAAGGAACTATATAGCTATGATGGGCAATTGTGAAGCATTTAACCTAGAACTGTCTTTGTTGATAATATGAATTATATGGACTCTGTAAAACTCTAGTAATCCTGAGTGCTTCCACCAGTCTGGGACTCCAACAATAAGATGTAAGTACCTAGAGAACAGATGGTCCCTTGGTTCTCCACAGAAGCTGCAGCATGTGGGGCTTATTGAAGAAAAAAAGGTTACTTGACTTGCTAGCTACCCCAAGTGTTCTTCCTCTTGCAGGGGATGGCAATGAGTACTCAGGGTTGCACTGTTAATTTGAAGGACTATATAGGACCCTGGGGAAAGTAGAAACCCACTGAAAAGGAAAGAGGAAGTATCTTAATTGCTTATGAACCCAGGAATGAATCTTGCAGTTTTTATTTGGTTAAATAAATCCTGCTCTACACTTATAATCTTGTCAGTCTGAGTGTTTATATGGAAGTTAAGGGCTTTCTATCTCACCTCCTCACCACCCCTCCCACTTTCCTTACCCCCATCCCCCATTTTTAGTATGGGCGTGTATATAAAACTGGAAATGAGCTAAACTTTGATGTCCTTCCCTGGTAGGATGTGGAGTGCAATCTCGGTAGGAAAATTAAAAAAAAGAGAGAGAGATTTGCTTGTCTCTAGGACCAAATCAGATCTATTTAAACCCAGAATTGCAGTTCTGAACCATGGGTTGCATTTATTTGATTTGTAAGGGGCCCTGGTATTTCCGCTGAATTTTAATGTCACATCTCCAACTGCATATTGGGCATTTCCAATTGACTGTCCCAATGACACTTCAAACTTAACAGACCCAAACCAGACCTTATTATCCTTTTCCTTTAAAACCTTCCCTCTTCCAAATGTCCCTGTCACTGTTGAGTTCACAATCTCTGTATCCTCCTCAAGTTATCCCTTATATTGACAAAATAGAAATGACAGTTCTTGCCCTTTCTATCTTTACAACATCTGTGAGACATGTCCCTCTCTCACCACTCACATAACCACCACCTCATTTAGGACACTATTATATCTTGACTGGACTATTATAATGCCCTTCTTCTTTTTTAAAGGATGCTCAAAGTTTGTTAGTTTCCCTTGACTACAAAGTAAATAAAGTTACTAAGGCTGTTAGAATACACACAGATGACGGATTTAAAAAAATGTGGTTTCTTGTATTTATTTTTGGCATCTTGCTTTTGTTTTCCTTTACACACCCATACACACAAATACTCACACAATACAACTGCTTCTACACTTAAGAAGTCTGCCTAATCTACCAGGCAATTGGGAAAAGGAAAGTTAGGGGAAACTAGCGAGGAAATGTCCTTTGACACTCAGCATACTTCAGAAGCCACAGCATCATGGAAGTTGCTACCATCCATGCAGAAAGCCCAGTACTGGTTTTGCTGGGCTCACAACATGCCACTTCCTCATGGTCTTCTAAACCAAGTTACAGATATTCATACCATGAATGGCTTGGGAAGTTCCTGAATGCTCTGGGGATTTCAATATAGCTGTCATGAATGGATGACTTGACTTTGGAAAGAAGATGCTTGCTCACCAATAGTCTGGGTCTGATTTTGGAAGACTAGGATGGTGAAGGAATAACTTCCCCAGAGTACTCAGCACCTCCCCAGTAGCTATTGATGGAAATGAAACCCAGATGCCTTTGGTAACAGTCATGGGTTGCTACAAGTGAACTGCTGGATGGGATTGTTGCCATGTTGCTTCTTCTTGCTTCCTGTGATGATATACACCTTAGTAGCAGCTTCTGAGTGGCTGCTATGAGGCAGTTGAGTGTAATGGAAGGAGGAGGGATACAAGGCCCCAGAGCCCTTTTGTACAGGAGATCATGAGAGGATATTCTATGGCAATGGAAAATGCAAGAGTTCTTTGGGTTCTATCATAGCCTTCTAATTAGTCTCCTTATCTCAAGTCTCTTTCTGTTCCTATCCATCCTCCACACAGCAGCCAATGTGATTTTCTTGAAACATAGGTCTGATCACGTCACCTTCCTTCTCTGTAAACTTTAATAACTCTTTCTTATTTCCAAGATCAAACATAAAGTCATCTGTGTAGCATGGTTCCTCCAAACCTGGTCACTTTCCATGTTTCTAGTCTTCTAAATTTTTTTCTTTTTCTTTTTTGGATGGGGGAAGGCAGGGCAATTGGGACTAAGTGACTTACCAAGGTCACATGGCTAGTGTGTCAAGTGTCTGAGGCCAGATTTGAACTCAGGTCCTTCTAACTCCAGGGCCAGTGCTCTATTCACTGTACCAGCTAGCTTCCCCCTTTCTAGTCTTCTCACATTTTATTCTTCCCTGCATCTCACAGTCCAGTGACACTGGCCTACTTGCTAGTCTTCATATGGAAAGATCTCCATCTCCCAACTCTGTGCCTTTGCCTTGAATAGTCTCCCACATCATTTCCCTTTCTTGACATTCCTAGCTTCCTATAGAAACTCAGCTCAAGGCTATTTTCCAAAATTCGACCTTTTCTGGCTCCCATGGACACCTAAAACTTTCCCTCTAAGGTTAGGCTCCTTCTACTCACAGGATCATGGAATCATAGACCTAGACTCAGAAGGGAACCTAGCATCCACTTGGTCCAAGGGATTCCTTCTGAAAATGAGGAAACTTAAGGCCAGGAAGACTAAGTGATTTGCCAAATATCCTACAGCTATTAAGTTGCAGAGGCAGGAACTGAAGTGAGGTCCTCTGACTTTAGAAAAAGTACTCTTTCCATTGCACTTTGCATTTTCGTATTTATTTACATTTTTTTTGTCTCCTACATTAGTTTTTAAGCTGCTTGAGGGCAGGATTTTTTTTTCCTTTCTTTGTACCCCAGCACTCAGCACAGTGTCTGCATGTAGTCAGCATTTAATAAATACTTGCATATTGTTTATTTGATATCATTGGGCCTAGTCTGCTTGCTATATGGAGGCAAAGATTAGGACAGACTTCTCAAAATTATGCCACAGAAGCTACGTTTTGAGAGCTCGTCCAGGGCATTTGATTTTTCTGCACTACATAGTTCACACTGAAAAGCATGTCAAATGTTTGTGTTCCTGGGTATTGTACTCTTTATGAAAATTATGCATCTTTAGATGATGGAGTTGAAAGTTAGGGTCCCATATTTAAGAATGCATTCTTCTTCATGTTGGAAACCTATTGAGCTTTTCCTTCCTGATAACTTGCTGTGCTTGGCAGTCATTTAGCAAGGTAAAAAGCATTATGTATATGGAGACTTGTACTAAGTTTTGTGTGGTTATTCTATAGAAATAAGAAGTATAGACCCCACCTGTAGACCTTCTTGAGTAGGTTGGTACAGTGGTGACCTTTGGGGAAGAGTAACTTTTATCATAAAATTTCATTAAGGACATGTTCTATTTTCTTAACAATACTATAAACTCCTTGAGGGCAAAGATAATGTTTTATGTTGTTGTTGTTCAGATATTTTAGTTATGTCCAACTCTTCTCAATCTCATTTGGGTTTTCTTGGCAAAGATACTGGGAGTGGTTTGCCATTTCCTCCTCCAGATCATTTTATAGATGAAGAACCAAGGTAAACAGGTTTAAGTGTTTTGCCCAGGGTCACACAGCTAGTAAATGTCTGTAATGTTAATGGGATATAAGATCTTCCCTCCCCATTAATAGGCCTCTGGTAGAGTCCATTAAGGGAAGCTTGCTTAGGAGAGGCTTGCTTATAGGAAGGCTTTCACTCCTTTTGCTAATTTCTGATTAGGCACTGAGTCACAAAGGGTTGTGATGCCTTCTGACTCAAAGAAGTGTATGTATGTATACACACACACACACACACACACACACACACACACTCTGAGCTGGTAGTTTGCTTTGGGGGTGTGCTTATGAGAAGGATCTTGTGATTTCCTGTTCGAGATTCTGAGTGGCCATATGTTCAGAGTTTCCTGCCTGCTCAGATGTAAAGGCTATCTTTATGCAGGGATGTATATAAAGTGTATCGTTGATTCAGGCAGTCAGAGCCCTGTCTGTTGGTCTTTATTTCTCTGCTTGTATTTTCTCTGAAGTTCAGGATGCTGACTTTTCCCTCTGAACTATTGAATATAATTTAAAAAAAAAGACTGTTCACCCCTTAAACAGTTACCTTCCCTACTAAAGCAGATCTAAGAACCTGTGCTAGCAGCCATCCTGGGTATGCCAGTATGGTTGCCATTACAGTGTCTGAGGCCAGATCTGAACTCAGGTCTTCCTGACTTCAGGCCAGGCACTCTATCCACTGTACCACCTAGCTGCCCCATCATGTTTTATACTTCCTGTCAATATTTCCTGACCCCAGGACTGCCCTAATCCCAATGTGTTTCATATAGACCAACTCTGGGAATAGGCGCTTAAGAAAAAAAAAAAAGTGTGTGTGTGTGTGTGTGTGTGTGTGTGTGTGATTTTTTTTTCATTCTGAATAATATCATGTCTACATGTACCTGGTGTATATTACTAGAGAGGAGTCAACACAAGAGAAATATAAGTGTTATCAGAATTTAAAAACCATTTTAATCCTTACTTTCTACTTTGCTTAGGTCAATGCTAATTCCCCTACTTCCCTGGTTGTGCTGTGTGCTAATTTCCTTGATAGGTTTCCCTCTATTCTCGATTTATCCAGAGGCTGGGGTCTCATTGTTTCCATTCCATCCCCTAAATTGCCCTTCCTCTTTGACTTGAATTTTTCCCAAGGCTCCCACAAAGCTCTTCTTTCCCTGTCAACTTTGTCTAGTCCTACTCCACCTCTGAGTTCTGGCTAGCGGGAAGAGGGAGGCTGCATTTATTTTCTTCCCCCCAGCCTGGCAAATTAGTGAGGAAATGAAGCCACAAAATTAATTTTCCCTGCTATCTCACCCGCTGGCTTCCCTACAATAGCTCCTAAATTCTGCTCTCTCTGCTGACTTGGTGTTAACAACCTGGACTTTTCCAAACATTTTTCAAAGTGAAGCTAAAGAAGCCAACCTTGAAAGAGAAGACAAGTATCTACCATTAGTGTTTTATGAGTTAATATTATGTGTGGTTTGGGAAAACAGGTGACCTAACCATAATATGCTTAATGTAAATGAGCAGACAGATACTGAACGAGGCACTTAATGCAAGGCAAAAAGCCACTCAATGCTTGTAAATCAGGAATCCTCATTTTTTGGGGGGTTGGGGGGGAGGAAACACGGCTGACAAGAATTAAGTGCCTACTATATGTTAGGTTTCAAGCAAATACTTTACAAATATTCTCATTTCATCCTCACAACAACTTTGTGAAGTAACTACTATTATGATCCTCATTAACAGTTGAGGAAACAATAAAAGTCAAGTAACTTGCCCACGGTCACACAACCATTAAGTGCCTGAAGACAAATTTGAACTCAGCTCTCCCTGACTCCAGGTGCAGGGCTCTATCTACTTTACCACCTACATGCCTTCCACCCCCTCCACCCTCCAAAAGCATCAGGGGAAATGGTGACAGTAAAATCCCAAGGGAGGGATTAAAGTAGGGAAGAGGCAAAAATGGCAGCAAACATTCCCTTTTCCACTAAAATTTCAAGCAAATAGTGTCTCTGTGACTGAGCAAGGTCAGTGGTAACAACATTTGCTCATAGATCTATGATGGAAGACTATAAAAGACCTACATTTGCATAAAGCTTTAATGTTCACAAAGCCCTTCATACATATCATCCCAATCCTGTGAGATAGCTACTACAGCTTTTATTATTCCCATTTTAGAGATGAAGAAACTGAGGCTCATAGAGGTTAGTTATGTTACATAGCTGGTTAACATAAGAGGTAGAATTTGAACTTAAGTCTTCATTACTCCCAATCCAGCATTATCCACAATACCATGCTGCCTTTCTTTCCTTGCTATAATGTATTTTAAAAGGACATAAGAACGGGTTCTGCAATATATTCGGAGTTGGAGATGACCATATTGACATAAGTCAGAGAGAGGAGATTCTTCCATAAATTATATATGACTTCATAGACTATTTTCTGCTCCCCAACTCCTACCTCCAAACTTCAAGGGACACACCATTTCCATTCAACTCTTAATTACTTCTCAGTTTTGCCAATAGTTAAAAGAAAAATTAGTAAGAGGGACTAAACCTACAGAACAATCCATATTAAAATATACTTTACAATGCAATCACATATTTACCAGTTTAGTGTTGAAAATATTTTCACCTAACATAATCAATCAACATGTATGAAACACTCTCTGGGATTCTGGGGCAAGACATTATAAACTTCAATAAAGCCCATTATTTAAGATATGTAGATGGGATTTCTTTGACTTTAAATAACTTTTTAAAAAGCTGAGATCTTACTCTTGGTTAGACAAAAAAGCCTTGCTCATCCCTCTTGGTGGGGCTATCCCATTCAAGCCTTCCAGCCTTCTCTCAAAACTGAACCATTTGCCTGGATGCCAAAGTAGTTAAATTAAATGAAGCCAACCATTTTCCTGTTCTTTTCAAAGAGAGACTGTCATAGTTCTGCGGGTAGCATGTATGAAAATGGGCTATTCCCCTGATGGATTTTAGGGCATCTGTTTATTGGCCCATGAAATAGAAAATGGTGGGGATGGGGGAAATGATTACTAACCATTGGGTCTGCACCTATGTTTTGCCTATAGCTATAACACCACTCTCTAGAAAGTCTTACCCAGTTGACTGCCAACACAATAATTTTCCCAGTCATTGAGCACAAGTATTCTAGCCCTGTCCAAGAATATATTGGTTATCATTCCTTACACATCACCCTAGTTAGTATAAACTATAGAATAAATGAAATTGGCCAAATGTGCTGGAATTTGGTGCCTTGCATGTGGTAGGTGATTAGTGAATGCTCTTTATAGGAATAAATAAATGAAATAGCTGTAAACAATTTCCACATGCAACATTAAACATAATGGGTGACATGTTCTGAAGCAGGTAGATAGAGGAATAGATAAAGCACTAGACATGGAATCAGAAGATCTGAGTTCAAATCTTTAGACATGACAAGCTCTCTGTGACTCTGGGCACGTCAGTTAACATCTTTATCTCAGTTTCTTCACTTTTGTCTTATTTGTGTCATTTTTCAGTTGTATCTGACTCTTCATAACCCCATGTGGAGTTTTCTTGGCAAAGAAACTAGAACAGTTTGCCATTTCCATTCTCCAACTAATTTTACAGATGAAGAAGAAACAAATAGTGACTTGCCCAGGATCACCCAGCTAGTAACTATTTGAGACCAGATTTGCACTCATGAAGATGCATCTTCCTGACTCCAGGTCTGGCACTCTAACCACTGAGACACCTAGTGCTCCATCTTTAAAGTGGGGATATTAATAGCACCAACTTCTTAGGGTTGTTGTGAGGATAAAATGAGTTAATATTTGTAAAGAGCTTTGTGAACCTTAAAGTGTTATATGGAAACCAGCTATTATTTTTTTTCCTGTAAATCTTCCCTAAATGGCGTTCTTCTACCATATTAATCATGCCTTGGTTTTAAAACTAAATTTCCAGTAGAAAGAAGGCTATTCACCAGCCCTTTGGATGAAGTAGCCTCAAGAATATGAGGGAAACAGGAATTTCCAAGGGGGAATATCATGAACCTTGTGTTCATTTATGTTAGGCATCTTTTCACTCTTCTGATCCTCACTTGAACCTCCACTTATGCTCAAAGAAGCTGTAATAAGGAAACATGTGTTCTGGCCTGCACTCTCTAAACTAGATATAAAGACTGTGTTGGTGGTAAGTCCAAGATGGACACAAGCTTTCTCATACAGGATTTCCTTTGAGGATGTTCTTTGTCAGCTAAAGAAAGTTATTTAGTGATATCACACAATTTTTGAGTGTTTCTCTAGTGCTACTGGACAAATATTTCAGTCGCAGTGGCAGAAAGGACAGGTCAACAGAATATTCTTATAAAGTTGAGTCAAGTGGAAAAGTTAAGTGTATCAGTGGGGAAAATGAAAGAAGAAGTTCAAAATTTTTCCTAGAATTGACTATTTTGGAAAAAGAGAAGAAAAACAAGTTCATTACTATATGTAACTAAGTGCTCTGGCCATGATTTAACATCCATTTAAAAAAAAAGTAATTTTCATCAACCCATTTTACATGAACTGCTTAATAGGAAACTTAACTATTCTTCTTCTTTTTTGCTTTTTGGGGGGCAGTTGGCATTAAGTAACTTGCCCAAGGTCACACAGCTAGGTTTTTGTTTGTGTGGGTTAAGTGTCTGAGGCCGGATCCGAACTCAGGTCCTTCTGACTCCAGGGCCGGCACTCTACTCACTGCGCCACCTAGCTGCCCCTTATAAATTATTATTATTTTTTTTGGAGAGGGGAAGGTAGGGCAGTTGGGATTAAGTGACTTGCCCAAAGTCACATAGCTACTTTTGTGTCAAGTGTATGAGGCCAGATTTGAACTCAGGTCCTTCCTGACTCCAGGCCCGGTGCTCTGTTAAACTTAACTATTCTTGATGCAAATACTGATGTTATTTTCCATCTTGGGGTACCAAATTTTTCAAATTTTCCTTTCTTTTACAAGGTTGTTTCAAATTGCCTTCAGATCCAAGAACATTCTAGAATCAGACATCCAACAACAGACAAGGAACTATTTTCAGGGTTCTGTCTTATTCTGCCTTTAGTTAGACTGTCATAGAATCCTAGGATATTTGAGTTGGAAAGACCCTTCAAGATCATCTACTCTGGTATTGTTCAATTTAAAGATGAGCAACCTAAGAACAATTAGCTTGCCCAAGGTTACATAGTATGTTACTGAAAGAATTAGGACTAGAACCAAGGTGTCCTGTATCTTCGTCAAGAAAGCCTTGTGATGACAAATAAAGTTTCCCTTCTTTACTCTCTTGAAAATATAAGTAGAATATAAGCCACACAACTAGGAAATATGAATAGTCAAGTCCAGAGCCCTCAACCTCCAATCCCTAATCAATAGTATGAGTCCTATGGGTTCTTGTTACTTTACTAAAGTCAGGATTTAAGAGATGTTGCTTGGTCTGAAATAATTCAACCTGTTTTGTTTTTTTTTCATGTTACTATAGCTAATTTGTATGATTAGCCAATCAGGACAACTCCTCAGATGGATGTCAAGATACAAGAAACAAAGTAGTGGCTTTGGGTTAGTGGGCCACTAATAACCTCAAGTCATATCTTTGTGGTGTTACAAATACCCAGAATCTTTGCACATTGGAAACAAATGAGAAAGACGTTGTTATTTTTTCCCACTCAAATTACATGTCACATCTCATTTGAAAAAGAAAATCATAGTTATATTTTCCAATTTTTAATTTGGTAAGCTAGGAAAAAATTGAGTGACATATAATAACTATTGCCTATCATGTCACTAAAAAAATTCCTCAAGGTTCACCAATGTATTTGGAAATAAAGGAACACAGTTCATATTTTGAGAAAGCTTTCTTTTTCCTCTCCATTATATCTGTAAGGAGTTGCCAAGTGGGTCTCATAATTTTTTTAATGTCTCTGAGTGAAGATTTTGTCTGCCAATTTCAGCCCAAAGCAAAGTATAGTGAGGGAGCTTCAACCTCATAAACAGGGCCATTCATAAAAGGGAGGCTAACAGGCCCATAGCCATAGTAGCATGACTGTAATATAGAGTTTAGAAAGCTCTGTCCATAGTTCATTGGATGATTTAACCCACCAAAGTATGTAATTAAGAACTAAGTTATCTTTATAGTCATCCCTTTATTACTAAGATATCTCTACTGGGGACTCCTTTGGAAATTCCAGGCTCAGGAATAAACTCCTTACAGACAGAATGGCAGTGTCAAAAGCATGGTAAGGGAAATGTACTGATGTCCCTAGGTAATTTGCACCTATAACTAATTACTCCACCCACCAGTAGACTAGATCTCAGGAGTAACATGGAGCTAAAATGTAAATTTAAGAGGCTCCAGCTCAATGACAGGTATCATTAGCTGTTCCTCATACAGACAGATGCTCCCCATATGGACCCAATGTGCTCACTGTTTGTTACCTGGCTTGCTGCTCTTCATCACATGCCCTAACTTCTCCCTTCCAGTTCCAAAATCATTATTTTCATAATCCGGTTCACTGTCACTATCACTGTTACTGCTGGTGGAGTAAGTACCCACTCTGGGTACCTTGTCCTAAACAAGTAAAACAAGGTTGTTAAGATTATTCACATAAATCCAAATAGGGCAGAACATTCCATAAGAATGGGAAAATATCCTTTGCATCTGTCACTGTGTCCAAAGAGTTCCAAATTCCATTCCTTACTGACCCCCCATCTCCTCCCTCTTTTCTCCTCAGAAAGAAAAACTCTGGTGAGCTGGTCATTTCCTTCAAGATAAGTTGTCTAGAGTGTTCAATTAGCAAGGTTACAGAAATGACCAGTGAAGTAATTAAGCTATCAACCCCAAACCGCCATGGTGCTTGGTGCTGGGAAGTTCCCATAGTTACCAGCTCAGCATTCTGTACATTTCTTTAAAGCCACCAACTTTTCCCAAGTACCTTTTATTTGTGCTCTTCTGAGGCTGATGGTTTGTTTATTTAACTGTCCTCATTAGGGACTCTTAGTACATCAAAAGGGTATTTAAAGTGGAAAAAAGAAAAAAAATACTAATTAACCTTGGGAACAAAAAAAGTAAACATTGACCCACTTTATCACTTTTCTTGGCTCAACATTTTTTTGTCCTTCTTATATAGACTAATTTGGGGGTTCGAGGTGGGATATGCTGAACCCTAAGATGATAAGAGCTGCCAGGAAAATAATGCTCTCTTAAGAACTTGGAATTGGCAAACTAGGTATAATCTATGACCCTACAGACTGTGGATGAATACAAGTTGCTTGACTGAGAAGCCTTCTCTCCCTCCCAATCCACAAACACACATCTCTGATTCAGAGAGGATGCAACTGACAGTGATAGCTCCATGTGTGTGGAGGTGCAGCTGAAGAGAGCTATGCCAGATGAACAGTCTTTCCTCACTGTGCACACGGGAAGATTGTTAGATTTGTGACTACAATTCCTGTCTACAGTCTGTTACTCTTTTGGACTCTGTCTCATGCAAACAGTGTGTCTGAAGCCCATACACTAAAAGAGCCTCCCCCACCACCACACCCCCCAATTATAGATAGTGCAAGGCAGCTGGCTGGCTTGTCTGCTCCTGTTGTTTCTCAGCTGTCAAAATTTTTATACTTTAATGAAAGCAAAGGATCCAATGTTGGGCCAGCTGCAGTTTTCCCAGCTACAAAATGGGGACACCATGCCTGCCCTATCTATCTCTAAGAGGTGATGTAAACATAAATGAGAAGAAGAGAAATCAGATCAATACTGTAAATGGTACCCTATGGAGCTTCCAGTCCCTAAACTGTTCAGGGAAGACTTTGTGCTTTTCTGGTTTAAGGACAGTGAAAATACTCCAGGCTATCTGGAGTGAGATTATAGAAAACCAAGATGTTACTATGATTTGAATGCAGGGGGAAAGAAAGACTTTTCAATGATATTGAAATAATGGCTATATTGTTCTCATTGGTTTTTGTTGGTATTTCTCTTTGCCACCACCAGAGAATGGAGTATTGACATTGATTTCAAACTAAAACACATAATTTAAAAAAAAATGCTAAAAACCCTTTTGTTAGAGCTTCTGTACTTTTTTCATTAGGCTTATTGGTTATAGCAACATTTTCTTTCACTCTTCATCTTACCTGCTGTGGAATCTTGGTTGTTTTGTCACTGTTCCAGTCAGGGAGATTTGTCTCATTTTCCATTGTTTTCCCAGTATATTCAAATGATGTCTGAGGACTCAACTCTGTTTCATTTTGCCTTTGCAAGTTATTTATTCCTGAATGAAGAAATTGATATTAAAATTATAGGTCATTAGATTATAAACTCCTTGAGGACAGGGACTACCTTTTTGCCTCTTTTTGCATCCTCAGTACTTAGCATAATGCTGGCTCATAGTAAGCACTTAAGGAATGTTTATTGATTGTTTAATTGAGGTTGGTATCCATCTTATAAATATCTTTGAAAGAGTTAAGACAGGAGTTAAGGCATAACAAAAAAGTCTACTTACTACTAAACTAGCTGGCTTATCTGGCATTTTATTAACTGTATCCCTAGAAATTTTGCATACTTAGGGTATAGCAATAACCACTATCCATAATGATTCTATTACTCCAAGTTGGGCTTTGAGGATACAAAGACAAACCTGAAACAATCTCTGTCCTCAAGGAACTTACCTTCTTCTCTGGAAGAGGGGAACTAATACAAAATGAGGATAAGTATAGAAGAAACAAATTAATACAAAGTGATAACTCAAGGTACTGAAAAATCCTAAAGTGTCCAATAAGCCATCACAGAAAGATATACCATTACAGAAAACAGACCCTAGAGATCATTATTTCCAAACCCATTATTTTACAAAAACTGAAACCTAGAGAAATTTGCTGAAAGTCATAGCAATAAACCAAAGATTTGAACTCAAGAGTTTTGGTTTTTAAGTCAATATCCTTTTTTTAAAATAAGCTTTTCTTTTTTATTCAACAAAGCTAACGTCTCTGGGGATTCTTGTCCCTGAAAATATCAGATGAAAAAATTTACTGCCTCCCTTTCTACAATCATCAAGATGAAGGGTTGTGAAAGTTCTTTCTGAAGGACTTTCTGCATGTAAGGGGACATTTAAGGGATCATGCATGTAAGAACAATCTGCATATAAGGGGAAATTATAGTAATTGTGTTTTGAATACAATCATAAGATTTGTACAGTGACTACAAATACTGATATGGGGAAAGATAAAAATCAATCTGAAGGCAAATACACAAACAGGAAGGGAGAGAGCTCTCATAATAACACACATATGTATGTATGCCTATACACACATATATACATACATACATATATATATATATGAATTTATACACACACAATCAGCAATGCTTCTGGAATTCAATGGTAATTTTTATTCGGTGGAGAGCAAGGGCTGGAATGGGTAAGAAGAAAACATCTGGAGAATGTGTTGACCTAACATTCTACCATATACCACTTTTTAACATCTTCTCATGACAATTTAATTAAGACACAAACCTTAGAATGCCAGTGCAGTGAATTTTAGCAGGAAGATCAGAACTATCTCTCTGCTCTCCCCTTCTTATGAAGCAATTCAGTGCTTGAAGTTTCTATTCAATTTGTTATAATGACAGTGTTTAATCATGGAGTCTAGTCTACAGCACACTGCTGAATTGAGGTCACATGTGTGACTATTCAAGCATGGAGCACATAATCTATAACTGAGACTTCTTCTTTGAATCTCTGGAAGCTGTGCCATTAATTAACTGCATTTATTTTTTTTTAACTAATACACATTAAAACCCTCTTAAGTGGGGCTTTGGGTTGAAATGAGCAGAAGAGTTTGCAGTGAAGCAGAGATGGAGTTTTTGCATTCTTGTAGACGGGCAAGATTCTGTTCAGGGAATATTACCGTCAAATTTACTCAAAGATGTGTAATTAAAAGCTTTCTCTTCTAATTTCTCACAAACCTATGATGCAGTCTATATTTGTGGTTCCATTTTAATCACCAAATCATGGGTGAAACTCTTCAACCTAATACTCTACTTCATTTGCTGACTAGATACAATTACTTGTGTGAGGAATGCATCATAAACCATACAAGTTAAAAATCATTTAGTGTCACCCTGGGCCTCAATAAATATTTTTAATCTGTAATGTGTGATGAAAAAACTTTGAACCTTAAAACTATGCCTGTCTTTAATCATAACAGCTGGTTTCAATGGACTGCAACTTCTCATGGAACTACATACTTTGGGAAGCTCTAGTTTCACTTGGTTGCAGTTAATGCACAATCACTGTTGATACATCAAAACAAACCTTTTATGATCTGGTGTATAAATATATTTGTACAGGATAGGAACATGTCAGAAGACATATGTTTATAGTTAGAGGCCAAACAACATTTGAGTTAAATTTATGTCCTGAACCCAAACTGTTCCATATTCAGAGTTTAGTTCCATAAGTAAAGATTTGAGTGTGTATGTTTATCTATCTCTCTGTCTATCCATCCATCCATCCATTCATCAATGTTTATATTGTGTATATAATGCTTTACTCTTGTATAGTAGGAACAAATATCAAATTTTTACTTAATGGAAGAAATTTTATTTTCCTTAGAAGCTGGTGGCATGCCCTTATGCAAGCCATTTTATTTTACCCTCTAGACTATAGCTAAATTTTCTGAGCATCAACATTTCCATCTGGTCTGGGTCACCTACTTGTTCACCTTAGACAAACATACTGGGAACCTTTTCTGCCACATATTTTACATTTTTGTCAACGAGTGCATTATTATGGTATATCTGCTAATAACACCAGACACCAGGGCAGGAAAGCAGCCTAATTTGAAAGGTAATTGGCATTTTTACCTGAGGAGGCTGGTTTGGGGAGGCGACTTTGAAAAGGTCGAATACCTTTGGCAGTCATGACCGGATCAGATGTGGAATGAACAATGATGCTTTCTAAGGAGCCCTGGCTATTTGCTGCAGAAGGCACTTCTCGTTCGAGGGTTTTGGCTTTGACGGGGGGAGCTGAAGGAAGGGTTTCCTGGAGAGACAGGAAGGATTCTGATTCCACAGAGGCATCTGGTTTGCATGCATGTCGTCCAGTGGAACGATTTCCCGAGTCTGGGAGTGGGAAAGTTCCTATCCCACTGTCTAATGTTCTCATCTGGCAGCTAGACTCTAAAACAAAACAGAATTGTGTGATGAGGAAGGTCAAGACAAAAAGAAACAGAGCACTGAAACACAGTAAAGATGATTATTGGGTGAAAAAGGCACCTGAGTAGAAATTCTTTCAGGAAAGTAAAATAATTAATATTCAGAAAATAATTTTGGTTGTAAAACTTATTTCCATTTTGATGTACATGAAGTAACCCTTTATGGGAACTTTTTACTCACAAAGTATTGAGGAAGTAAAGCCAAACAACAGTGAAGAATTAAGACTTTTTATGGTTCTCAGTTTTTCTACAGAAAAGGAAAATTAATTGGGGAGCATGAAGTATTTTGTATTCCCCTTTTATGATCTTGGAAAAATGTTGACTCTACCAATTAGATAAAACTTATCAATAAAATAGAGATGATAGCTATGTCTAAAGACAAATTAACTTGATGTGTGAATAAAAATAGTTGCATCCTTTGTACCCAGATTATTATTAATCATATAATCAAATTTATGGCATCCTTAGGCCTTCCATATTATTACTATCATTATTATTATTCCAAATCTCTTTGACCTTCCCTAGGTCAGCCCTCAGACAATACACACTCAGTCAATAGTCCAACACTTGGAGATTTCCAGCTCTCTAGGACTTGTGAGTTTGTGTGATTAGAATCCAGGGTCATTTACGTGTCACAATGAGACATCAAAACACTTCATAGATAGTTGTTTTACCTTGACAAACATGTTAAATTTACAGATACACACACACACACACACACACACACATATATCGATGTATACAGTATACATACACCTACATATATGTAGTAATATCCAAAACAGCAAATTTAATTTCCAAAATGGTGACCTTTTTTGTCCTGAGTGACTGGGTTAGTTGCTTCCAAGACCCAGCTGTCATCTAAGATGAACCTTGGATAGAAGAAACCCTTTGAATGAAGGATCTTATTTCATAAGCAAACTAGGAAAATCTAGTATTTGTATTGCTTGAGTTATCTTGAATGACATTTTAAAAATGATAACATTTAAAAAATGAATGTGAGCTCCTTAAGGGCAGGGAACCTTATTTTTGCATTCCCAGCCTTTAGTTCAGTATATGTTACATAAATGCATGTGGGTTGATTGACTGAAAATGGAAAATCAGCCACTTATTTGCTTGTAATTACTATGTGCTCAGCCTGGTGCTAGGCACCTTGGGACATATAACAACAGTATAAGACCTAGTCCCCAGCCCTTGAGACACTTAATGTCAATTAAGGAGAGAAAGCTAACTCACATAAAATAACAACAAATAGCACAAACAGAAAATAACTAAATTCTAAAATATGTGTCACAGTGTAATTGCTATAGAAATAAAGAGAGGAGGAAGGAAGATCTGTGAGGGCTGAGGAGATTAGGCCTTATGGACAAGGTGGGACTTGACCTGGGCCTTAAAGGATAGAAGGGATTTAGGAAGAGTGGGGGTGGAGAAGAGACTATTCTCAGGTGGGTAGATGAAAGGCTGGAACCTAAGGCTAGGGATTAAATCAACTGAGTATATTCCAGGACAGTGAGGAGATGAGCTTTACTAAAACAGTGGTAGATGTGATGGCTTGAAATGCAATTCATGACCTTGGATTCTTCGATGTCTTACCAGGTTCTAAGTGTTCCACAGTGCCTGCTTCAGTCTATTTTCATGGCTGTTGGAACAAATTGTTCGTATTCACCCATTCTCTAAGCAAGTCTTCACAAACTTGGGGTAGGCACCTGCTCCCCCCCACCAACTCACCAATGTGTTTGAGGCCTTGTGGTTTCTCTCAACCTAGTTTACAGCCATCTGCTGAGATGGTTTTACTGGGGTGTGGCCACTGCTTATGCTACAGCTTCTTGGAACCACAGATGAGGGTTGAGTGCCAGATAGACACCAAAGGTAGAAGAGCAGTCTTGAAAAGGACTCAGCAGCCCTTGCACCATGAGTGCTAGTCCCAAACTCAGAGTATGGGATCTTTAGCAGAGGATGTTAGGTCACTTAAAGTTCATATTCTTCAAAAGTCAAGTGCCCATATGGAGTGAATGAGATGAGGCAGAGGAGATTATGGGAGGAGGCAGACAAGCACACAATGTAAAAAAAAAAAAAGACTGCCTCTGGAGTCAGAGAACTTGGGTTTAAATCCTTCCTCTCACGCTTACCTATGTTGTCTTGTCCTTTTTGTAAGAGGACCATGGCATAAGGGAAATGATGATGTGACTTGCAGTTGACTTTTATTTGAGTGAGGGAGGACTGTGTAAGGTCACCAGTCTTACTTTCTCCTCCACAGTTATCTGGATCCAGTGACCAGATATTCATCAGGATGACTGGAGATCATGCAGGGTGCAATGCAAGAAACTACTATGTGACTCAGTTCCTCATCTATAGAATGAAGCAACTAGACTGACTCATATCTTTTTTTTTTCTTTTTGGAGGGCAACTGGGGTTAAGCAACTTGCCCAAGGACACACGGCTAGGTTTTTGTTTATGTGTGCTAAGTGTCTGAGGTCAGATCCGAACTCAGGTGCTTCTGACTCCAGGGCCAACGCTCTACTTGCTGCGCCACCTAGCCGCCCCATGACTCATATCTTTTCTGGTTTTAGATGATGATATTGAATAACCTGTTCTTAGTTACCTGGGTATGGATCATATGTTCTGTGTATTATCCAAAAGTGGTCTGACAATGGGATTGGTCTCAAGGAATTATAGAATATCAGTTTTATAAGGTATGAAGGTGAGGTTCAACAGAATTCTGAACTGAATCAATCAGAAGGATGGACTAGATGTGAAGAAAGTCTAGACATCCCCTAAATCAATCAATCAATGAATAGCATTTCAACCAGGTTAAAAAACTCAGTTATACCCTGTGGGTCTTCTATAAAATATCAAGTCTGTTTGAAATCTAGCATTTGATTATCTTGCAGTTTGGAAGAGAGAGCCATTCCAGTTAACCCTCTGAGAGAGAATTGCTTGGGGGGAGGGGAGAGGAAAGAGACAAATACTCATCTCTTCCCCCTGCTCCTTGATCAAAGAGAGCCTTTATGAACTTTGGAAGGTTGGAGGATTTAATCATGCTTTTCCCAGCATCTCAGCAAATGACTGGAAGTAGTGTCTCCTTTGAATGAAATGGACACACTGAAGAACACAAAGATTCAGGACCCTGTAGGAAGTCCAGAAGAAGGTTATACAGTGCCTCAAAGGATTCCACAAAGGAGAAATAAATAAAATCAAGAGCTATTAGTTTATTTCTTTGCCAAATGAGGTCTATAAATTTGAGCCCAGTTTTTACTAGACTATACATACTTGTGGGAAACTATATTATAGACTTTTTGTGGGGTCAGAATTTTGTACCAACTGTTGTTGTTACACAATTTTTTTTAACCTATAAAAAGTGAATTAAGTCTGGATGACTGATAATCAATGATGAAAGCACACCAATGCCAGATTGAGCTATAACTTTCACAATCTACCCCTCAGCAACTCATGGTCTCTTACAACTCCAAGTGGAGAGGTAGGTAACTGCCCTTTGTGACCCACCCTACCAGAGCAAATGGGAATTTGGGAGAGTAGCTCCAGAATCTGTGCTACAAAAGGATCTTAAAGAATATCTGGTCCAACTCTCTCATTTTACAGATGAGAAAACTGAGGTCCTAAAAGAGAAAATCAATTATGCTGGTGTATTTCTGGTAATTTTTCTGAGAGTAGGTAGTACAAGAACATCAAAAGTCTAGCATGCACCTCAAGGTCATTGAGGTATATTCCCAGTCTGGGATACTGTATCAGAGAGGGGCAATGGTCAGAGAGAAGCAAAGGAGAATTCTGTTCTAATTTTGATCCTCTTTTGAGGGTTCAAGACTTTCCTAGAATTTAAAAACATTCCTCCTCTCTCAAACTAGAAAACATGTAATATAGTTACAATGGTACCTGGCAAGACAAAAAGAAATGATTGGTATTCATAGACTCCCAGACAATTGTGTGCACTGCCATCAGGCTCAGAAAGAACCTGTGATTAAGGCTCATTTTTGTTACTAAAAAAATTTCAGATGCTGAAAGTAGTGTATGTGAAGGACTCTTCTGTAAGTAACTATGAAATGAGATATAGGAAGTCATTCTCAGTCTCTGACTACATATGCCAAGTTTCACCCTCAAGCAGATTTTTTTTCTCCTGAAGATATAAACCTCTGGAAATAGGAGTTTATATTGGAAATGCTGACACAGTTTTTATATGGAGTTTCTTGAAGGTGCTGTAGCATTCTTATAGTTCATGAAAAACATTCTAACTGAAAAAAATGTGGGATATTATGCTTTTGAAGGCAGTTTTTCTTGGGAAATTGGAGGGAACCATAAGATAATCACATAACCAAAGTGTGTGGGGGGGGGAACTGAACTCTTGTCATAACCATTTCTTGTATCCTGAAAGAATTTATTAAATTCCTAATCTTGCCAAGTATATAAACTCATATTTGTGGTTGCTGAGCTCAGTTGGTTAAACTGGACTAATGAAGTAAAGGTCATGGATTGGGTCTCTGTATGGGTCAGTAGGTTTTATGACCACAGACTGGACCTTTAGCCCTGAGCAACTATCTTGAGAATATATTGTCAGAAACCGGATCTTTCTCTCTTTTTATTCATCATTCCAGGCAGACACTTTATTTATTTCATTTTGTAGGATCCATTCCTCTTCTAACAGGAAGTGAATATAAATTTCTGGGATTGTGAACTATCAGTAAGGGGGATTTGTGGGTTGGAGAAAAGTCTAGACTGGGGATACATAGACCTGAAGACTAGATGGAGCTAGTTGGATGGGGCAGAAATTTAGAAAGGTTCTATCAATGTGTACTATTAGACATGTGTGGAAAGGTTAAAGAAAGTTTGGCCCTAGGAAATAGGTGGATATTCAGGCAGACAGAAAGTCAATTTCAGGGAGATCCAGCAAAAGGCAGCTAATGAGTGAGTAATCCATCAGGCAGGCAGAGGATGGTGTCATGGTGGTATAGTGATAGGCACTGATTTGGCAGAAGTTCAGGCAAACAGGGATACAGCATCACACTTGTCTGGAAAAAGGCAATGGAGACCAATCATTTGTTCTGTGGCTCATGGACATGTCTTCAATCTTTGGAAAGACTAGTGATAGGGAGAGCTGAGAAACCAGTTAGAGTACCAAGATAGAAATTTAGTCATGATGGAATGACAGTCAACACTAGTTTTTATAATAAGGGTAAGCAAGGATTTGATCACAGGCAGCATGATGGGTAGAGAGCTAGACTTGGAATCAAGACCTGAATTCCAATCAGGCCTTGGACATGTAGTAGCTGTGTGACCCGCAGCAAGTCAATTAAACTTTGTTAACCTCAGTTTCTTTATCTGTAGAAACAAGATAATAATATCATTTACAGAATTGTTGTGAAGATCAAACAAGATGATTTAAGTGCTTAGCTAGCTTTAAAGTGCTATATAAATGCAATCTATAGTAATAATAATGATAACAAAACCATTATTATTAGTAATAACTGAGACAAAAAGCTAGAGTGGGCCCTGTGAAATGCATGTTGAGTCATCAGAGCCATTTATCTTTCCATGCCCCCAGTTTAAATATTTGATTGACATCAGAATTCAATACGGAGCTAAGACTTAAGGTAGGGGTTATGTTGAGTTATTTGGAGAAACAAAGGGGGCAAAGAGCCATGATAGTTCAGAAGCCCAATATGAGAGTCAGAGGTGACCTTGGAGGTCATTTAGACCAGTCATTATAATAAATGCCAGCTTCAGTTAACAAAATTATCAGAGCTTTGCTATGTCCTGTTGCTTGTTCCGACCCTCACACATGTCTTAGGCTCTAGCTTTTCTCTCCTGTTCTTTTTAACTGCTCTGACCTCTGATTCTCTTTCTATTCCTGTTCCTGATTTTCTCTGGATTTCCAAACCATGTCCTCTCTGTCTCTGGAACTTTTCTCAGTATCTGGGGCCTCTCAACCTACTCACCATAGAC
The DNA here is from genome assembly GCA_011680675.1 of Gymnobelideus leadbeateri. Classification (NCBI taxonomy): domain Eukaryota; kingdom Metazoa; phylum Chordata; class Mammalia; order Diprotodontia; family Petauridae; genus Gymnobelideus; species Gymnobelideus leadbeateri. The sequence goes on from WOXC01011410.1 coordinate 129,294, forward strand.
ATCTCTCTGTGATAACTTTCCCCCTTCTCCCTTTGGTGAGTTTCTCCTGGAGCCTTCATTTTGTGGAGAGGCCAAGGATGGCTTACCTTCATTTTCCTCCCAGCTCTGTTCCTCACTTCCTCTAGACTACAGTAATTTCATTCTAATCCCATAAACCTTGCTTTTCAGAACCTTTTGGTGTATCGTCTACTCCACCAGAATGTAAAAAGTCTTTAAGGGCAGAGACTGTCTTTATTTTTGCTTTTACTTGTATTTCCAACTCTTAGCACACTGCCTGGTACATAGTAGGTGCTTATGGTTCAGTATGCCCAGTTCTGACTCTTTGCTCTGTAGCCAAAAGCCATTGTCATTTTTCAGTACTTCTTAAACTGAAGGGGTTGCGAGTGGAAAAAGTTTAAGAAGCCCTGATCTATATATATCCTAGTATGATAGCAGATATGACTTTAGTCATAAGAGGGATGAAGGAAATGCAAATTCTTCACCACTATCAGAAACAGTTCATGTTCTACCAGTGGGGAACAGGGGCTAAAGGAGAGGGACAAAGAGGATTCTCTCTGTATATGGAAGATGACTATAAATTGATTCTAATCACAGACTACTTTTTCTTTTAAAGTGGGAAGGGACCTCTGGCCATTTCCTAATTGTAAGGTTCCCAAATTTGTCAAACTGAGACTTCTTATGGTCAGAGTTCAAGAGCTTCCATAAAACAGGATGAACTCACACATATAAATTTATCCATTATTGAATACCTATTCTGTGCAAAGGCTCTTTCAGGTTCTGAGGGAAATAAGAAATAGGGACTGTCCTCGAGGAGCTTATAGTATAATTGGGGAGATCAGAGATACCCATGTGAAACAGTAAGTCATCCTATTAGCTAACATGGCTAAGTACCCACATAATTTCAGAAGACTGTAGGAGGGAGAAATCACTGTGAGCTGGAGCAGTTTAAAAAACCTCATACAGGAGTTTAGAACTGAACTGTGAACTGAAGAATAAGTAAGCTGTGGATAGGAAATTATACATGTCATTTGTAGTATTTTTCTCCATTTTGAGTAGTCTTGCCATAACAATAAGATGTCAATCAGTCAACAAGCATTTATTAGTGCAACCACTGAGGATGACTTTCTCGAAGTCACTTGTATAAGGCTTCTCATTGGTATGAATCTTCTGATGTTGAATAAAGTTTAAGCCATTATGTAAAGATCTTCTACAAATCATTAAATTTATAAGGTTTCTTTCCAGTAAGTATATAATCATCGAGCAGAGAAAAATTTTCCAGATAGAAGTTGTCTATCTGGAAGAAAGTAAGAAAGATTTGATGGATTATCCAAACAAAGTCAGAAAGGTTTGATGGATTATCCAGACTTAGTCCACTGTTGCTCCCCATCCCTACTTCTATCTCAAACTAAAAATTAATGTATCAAATATAGGATAACTTAGAGATTACTGGATACATTTTCTATTGCCTTGCAGGGGAATTTGACCCAGTTTGTTTCCTTATAGCAGAACTCTCCAAATTCTTTTAATCATTTATCCTATTGGTTAATATATATATATAATATTTAAAAAGTGAATTTTGAGAACATGTATATGTTTACTTATCTATAAATAATATACCTATACTCCTGCACTGTAATAATCATGTATATTATAAAACATATATAGAATAGAAATTTTAAAGGATGAAACAGAGCTGAAATAATATTGGATCCCAGAATGAACAGAGAGACACTAGAATTCACTGAGCAGAACATGGGCATCCACGGTCAGCTCTGCAAATTAGGAAAATTCCTTTGGCAGCAGTTTGGAGAAGAAATTTGAGGAATGAGACCCAAGGCAGAGAGACAAATTGAAGGTTTTTATAATAGTTCAGATAAGAGGTAATGAGGACCTGAATTGGGTGACTGTGAGCAGAGAAAGGAACAGTTGAAGAGAAATAGTAGAGATAGAGAGAAGATTAGTATGTGAGGTGAAGGAAAGGGAGGACTTAAGGGTAATACTCGGGTCCCAAATCTGTAGAACTGGAAGGACAATGATATTCTTAACTCTAGTAGGGAAGTTAGGAAGAAGAGTTGGTTAAGGGGAAGTGATGATGTAATGAGATCTGGATGCAGTTCACAAACTGACTATGCAAGTCCATCCCTTACAACCAACCTACTCTGCCCTACCAAAAATGAAAAAGGGCTGAATAGGGCTCTTATTCTTTGGTCGTTGCCCAGAGCACAGAATGCTGGATGGAAAAGCATTTATTCAATACTTACTATCGTCTTAGCATAGTGTTTTGCTGCCCTCAAGAAGCCCACATTCCAATAATGGAAGATAATAACCATAGAGTATTTTTGGTTAGTATGTTATAGGAATTGAGAGTAGGGTCAGAGAGTAGATTGAAAGACTTTCTCCATGAAGGAGTTGATTTGATCATGATCACAGAACTGGGGAGAAGGGGTATTTGAAAAGTAGCAAAGCTGCTGGTGAGATTGTCCAGAAGACTTTGGTAGTGAGTGAAATGAAGCATGACTCAGGTCTGCCTGAATTATTAGTCAGGTGAGGCATTTAGGACAGGATGGTCTCATGGATGAGTTTTCTAGAGCTAAAAGAATTAAAAACTACAAAGAGATATGGGCGACAGAATATAGGGTAAAGTATTTTGTTTTCATATCTTTAGATGCCTGGCAAAGTTATATAATTGCCTTAAGGGCCAACACTCAGGCAAAGCCATGGGAGGTCAAAGGTGGGAAGGGACAGATCATTAAGCAACAATGGATGAAGGGGTAGCATAGTTATGCTAGAAACAAATCTGTGACTGGCAATTGCGGTAGGTTGGGATGCAACTCATCTTCCCATTTTCTGAATGTTTAATCACACAGTCCTTCAGTTCATGCTGCTAGCTCTACCTTTGGAGATCAATCTAAGTGTGAAGAATTTCTTTCTGAACCAGTGAAAAACTAAAGACTATTTAAATAGAAATAAAGTCTTTACTTTGACTCCCATAGCATAAGAAAACTATAGCATGCACAAACTAATATAGCACGGAAGGATTATCTCTGCCACTTCAATGGTTTTTAGTCACTACTCATGAATGCTTTTGCAAGAGGCAGTGAATGCTTCCCTGGCACACTGCCCCCAGCCCCATATAATAAAAGATCAGGCTGGGTTCGCCACCTTCAGGCAGCTAGGTAGCATATGGATAGAGCACTGGACTTGGAATTTGGAAGTTTCATTTTCATGAGTTCAAATCTAGCCTCAGACACTTACTAACTGTGTGACCATGAACAAGTCACTTTACCCTGTTTACCTTAGTTTCTTCATCTATAAAAAATGCTGGAGAAGGAGGCAGTGAACCACTCCATTATCTTTCCCCCCAATTCCCAAGTGGGATCTTGAAGAGTCAGACACCACTGAAATGACTGACCAGGGTCACCACCTTACCATCTCATTTTTGAAAGGATTCACTCTACCTGAAATAGAATACTATTGAATAACAATACAACTAAACAAAATTAATAATGACTAAAAGTTTTTGGTGAGTCTGCTTTAAGGAAGAGATGATATTTGTATGTAATTAGTAGTATCCACTAACTTATAAACACTTTAAATGCTGTAGTATTTAGACAAAGCTGCTTTCTTAAAGGGCTTAACTATGCTTCTGGGAGTTGGGTTTACCTTATCATTTCACTGAGCAAATTCTCTCTTTCAAAGATAGCATGAAGGGAAAATTCATATATCAATAATCACAAATTCCCAAGTTAGTGGAATCAGTGTTAATGAGTTGTTTCTGTGTTTACATGTCACAAATTGTTCCTCAGCCTTCTTCAGATGAAAGTCCTCCACCTTCCTCAAACTTTTATCATAGGAACTATTTTATAACGCTGTAATTGATTTCACTGTTTTTTCTTCTCACATAAACTAATTCATCTAGCCAGAAGAATTTTACAAGTTAAACCAAGAATATTGGATTTTCTAAATATAATTAATAAAAAGATAAAAATAAATCAAGGACCCATGATTCTAAAGGTATGGAAACTCCCTCTTCTGAGGCAGATTGTAACTCATAAATATAACCTTGGGAGTTGTCTGTGGCAACCTCAGGGAAGCTGTGATTTGCATAAAATTAGTTAAGCATAAGGCAGGATTTGAACTCAAGTCTTCATGCCTCCATGTTCAACACCCTTATTTATTATTCCATGCTTTCTCTCTCTCTCTCTCTTTCTGATCTATGCTAGATCAATTAAATTGTATTTTTGGAACATTTCATATGAAGGGGAAAAAATAAGATCTCTCATTGTAAGGAACTATTTCCTCCTTCTGAGGAGGAAGCTATTAATAGAGGTATTTAAGTAGCAATCCAAAATGATTGCATGCTGCAGTTAACCCTGGGAAACTTTTGTTCCGTGGTCTTACTTTCTGGGAAGCATTTCATTGTTTGCAGCCCACTGTGAGAGTTCCAGGAGGTCAATGATGCAAATGCTGTGATGCAATCCCAGGTACACCTGCCTTATATCAGATCCTGTATCAGAGGGATTAGAGTGCTAGCAAGATGCCATGCTATGCAACCACTTTTGACTACTGTTTTCCCTGGTGGACAGTCAAGCAACCACATTAATGAACTCCTGCCAACTGAAGAGCATAGAGTTAGATGCTCAGTGGAGTTAAAACAAACAAACAAACAAACAAACAAACCAAACCCAGAGAAGACACTGGCTATCCTGAGGAAGCTAAATATCGATTTGTGTTGATGATAACACGCTCTTTCTCTAGTGACCTTAAGAAAAGGAGGTCAACACCAGAACACTAAAATCTCAAACTATATTTTGATTTGGAAACTTTTATCAAGTCTACAAAAAGTTCCAGCAAAGCATGCAACAGATGATATTGTATAGCCTGTTAGCTTCAAAGGGAGAACCTCTTGTGGATGATTGTTTCCCCCCCAATATTCATGCCAAATTACTAATGAGCTCTCTCTTCTCTTTCATAATATGATTTCCTATGTAAATCAGTTTTCGTAAGATTGTTCTGCAGGTCCATAAACATCTCTAGGTTACATGTGGTATTGGCAAGAGGAACTTAAGACTACAGATGGGAGAACAGAATTCTTTATTTGCACATCCTTCTCTTCATTTGCAGGATGGAGCCAAGCTAAAGAACTAAGCTTTAACAAAAAAAAAGTCAATGTCATTTTCCTGTAGATTGTTTATTCTATCTTTTTTCCATTAATATATCTAATTAGTCAAGGAAGAGTAAACCCTACATTGACCCTTAGAATCAGAAGTTTAACCAATATTGGGTACCATCCAGTGATTGAAATAAGAAGAATTAGGTGGTGGGTGATAGCTTTAGAATTGATGGGGATGTGTAAACTCTAAATTCAATTGGGTTAAGGCCTCCTCTACTTTGAATACTGATCATGATAGAAAATATACACATATTAAAAATAGGAAATTCAGGGGGCGGAGCCAAGATGGCGGAGTAGAAACAGCATTTCCAATGTGCTCTGCCCCACACAAATTTCAAACAATGTGAAAGGGAGCTCCTAACAACTTCTGGAGCCACAGCACCCACAGAACGGCACAGAGAAGCTAACCTCCTGCTGAGGACAGCCCAGCAGCTCTGCAGGGAGCAGCCAGTGCAGCACTCTGAGAGCAGGCAGCCCAGCGTGCTGGTAATGGACAACGCAGCCCACAGAGCCGAGCCCAGGTCCGCGGTTTTAGCCCCAGGGCAGCCAGTCCTTCAGCCGGCTGGTGGAACCCCAGAACACCAGTAATTGTGGCGATTCCAGAATTATCAGCACAGATATGCCTAGGACAAAGTGAGAGGTTAGTGCCCTATGGACTTTGGGACCAGTATTTGGGGAACACGTGGCTTCCTCCCCTGGGGGCAAAAAGCTGCTGAAGAAACTGCTGCACAGAAGCCATTTTGCAGCATCAGCAGTGGCTCTAGCTCCGGGTCTGCGAACTGTAGGAAGATCCAGCAATCAGTCTGGGGTTAATCGCTTTTGCTTTAAACTGCCTGGATCTGGATTGTGGTCTGGGGGGGAAGTTTGGGGTGGGTATCCAACTTGCCAGAGTGGGTGGAGGCTTTACAGAGGCCACCCAACTGGTGGAAGTTGTGAAGACCCCGCATTTGGGTGGAAGCTCCCCTGTCTGGTGGCAGAGTCCTACTGTGGCAACAAGCCCAAAAATCAAGTAATTAAGTGGAAATATGCCTAGGCAAATGAAACAAAATAAACAGAAAAGTTCAACATTGGACTCCTATTTTAGGGGCAAAGAGGTTCAAAGCATGGAGGAGGACTGTGAGGTCAGAACTCCTGCACCAAAAGCCCCAAATGAAAATACAAGCTGGCTACAGGCTATAGAGGACCTTAAGAAGCAGATAAGAGAAGTGGGGGAAAATTTGGGAAGAGAAATGAAAAAGATGCAAGAAAAGTATGAAATGACTGTCAACAGCCTGACTGAGGAAAATAACACCTTAAAAAATAGACTAACTCAAATGGCAAAAGAGGCTCAGAAAGGCAATGAGGAGAAGAATGCCTTAAAAAGTCGAATTTGCCAGATGGAAAAAGAATCTCAAAAGCTCACTGAGGAGATTCATTCCTTCAGAGTTAGACTGGAGCAATGGAAGCTAGTGACTTTATGAGAAATCAAGATACTATTAAACAGATCCAAACAAATGAAAGAATAGAAGGCAATGTGAAATATCTCATGGGAAAAACCATGGACCTGGAAAATAGATCCAGGAGAGATAATTTAAAAATTATTGGACTACCTGAAAGCCATGATCAAAGAAAGAACCTAGAAATCACCCTTCAAGAAATCCTCAAGGAAAACTGCCCTGATGTTTTAGATCCAGAGGGCAAAATAGAGGTTGAAAGAATCCACAGATCACCTCTGAAAAAGATCCCAAAAAGAAAACTCCCAGGAATATTATAGCCAGGTTCCAGAATCCCCAGATCAAGGAGAAAATACTCCAAACAGCCAGGAAGAAACAATTTCAATATTGTGGAAACACAATCAGAATAGCCCAGGACCTGGCAGCTTCTACACTGAGGGATAGAAGGGCATGGAATATGATATTCCAGAAGGCAAAAGAGCTGGGAATGAACCCAAGGGTCACCTACCCAGCAAAACTGAGTATCTTGTTTCAGGGGAAAATATGGTCATTCAGTGGAATAGGGGACTTTCAAGCATTCTTGATGAAAAACCAGAGTTGAATAGAAAATTTGACATTCAGACACAAGAAGCAAGAGGTGCTTGAGAAGGTAATCAAGGAAAAGAAATCAAAAGGAACTTATCAAAGTTGGACTATTTACAGTCCTACATGGAAAAACAATAACTGTTTTTGATGAAACCTTTCTCATTATGAAAATAATTGAAGAAGGGTACATGGCATATGTTCACAGGTATACATGGATAGAGGGCACAGGTTGAATTTGATGGGAAGGGATGATTATTATTTTTCTTTTTGGAGGGCAATTGGGGTTGGGTGACTTGCCCAGGTTCACGTGGCTGGGTTTTTGTTTGTGTGTTGGGTGTCTGGGGCTGGATCCGAGCTCGGGTCCTTCTGGCTCCAGGGCTGGCTCTCTGCTCGCTGCGCCACCTAGCCGCCCCAAGGAAGGGATCATTCTTAAGGGGTGAAGTCAAGAGGTGAGAGAGGAAAGTGGCAAGAGGAGATGGAGAGAGACAGGGTAGGGCAAACTATCTCATGTAGAAGAGGCAAGGGGAAGTAGTTGCAGGGGAGGGGAAGAACAGGAAGGCAAAAAGGCAAAAGCAGATTCTCATTGAAGTTGGCTCAAGGAGAGAATCACATACATACTAAATGGAATATCTTACCCTCACTCACTCTCCTGAGTAGGGGAAAGGGGGATGAGAGGGGGATGATGGAGGGGAGGGCATTCTGGGGAGAGGGGAGGTTAGAAGTACCCACTATCAAAGACGGACAGGATCTAAGTAGGGAATGGACCAGGTGGGAGGTGAGACAGGTGGGAGGGAAATATAAGCAGTCTTTTACAATATATCTACTATGGTAATGTTTTGCATAGATATACATGTACAACACATACTGAATTGCTAATCTTCTCAGAGGGAGTAGGTGACAAGGGAGAAGGGGAATGGATCTGAAAATCAAAGTTTTAAAATTAAATGTTTCATAAGATGTCCAGGCAGTGGGGCTCAGAGATCCACCTTGCCCTAATGGCAAAGTCAAAGGGGGTATGGGAGAAGATATGGGAGAGAGCAGATTGGATGAGGGGATATCTAGTGGGACTGCTATTCTGGGGTGGTGGGTAGGGAAAAATGCGGGAAAAATGTAACTCATAATCTGGTGGAAATGAATGATGTAAACCAGAAGTTAATAAAGCATTTGTTTAATAAAAAAAAAATAGGAAATTCCTTATAAGCACCTTAACACTCTTGGCCAGAGAAAAGGTCAGAGAGATAGGGAACCATCTTAATAGAAGCAAAAGTATGAGAAGAAAAATATAGCAAAGCAATATATGAAGGGTCTGTGACTGTGTCAACCTATGGATCTCCTATCTCTCACCTTACGCAGATAGGCAACTAATCTATAATTTACTAGTTGTCTTAATGAATTGCCCAAAGCATATGGGAGTTCAGTGACTTGTTCAGGTTTATATAGCTAATAAGTATCAGAGGTGTAAATTAAACCTACATGCTCCTAACTTCAATCCCAACATTCTTTCTGTTACCACTGTGAGAGCAGAGAATGAATATATGAAGAAATACTGAAGAAAAAGATAGGGAAACTTGAAGCTTCTCTGTAAAGGATTGTGTTACTATCTTATATCACACCCTGTATAAAGCACTATTTTTTTATGAGAACATAGGTACCATACTAGGTCAGAATCTTGGTTCACCTATTCAAATAACTTGTTCTGGAGAAGGGTATATGTTGTCATATAAAGTCTAGCCAGATAACTGCTTCTAGATGCCAATCATGAATCTACTATTTGTGAATTTATATAAACCCTCTTGACCTTAGATATATTTGCAGCTCCTATTATCATGTAGAATACACTCTTGCTGCTTTAAATACTCTTCTATTTTAAAATTTATTTAAAACTGTCTCTTCCAAATTTTTTAGAGCTATCCCAATCATACAGGGTGGGGATATTCACTCTTTTCATGTCTTTCATTATTTTATCTAATTTGACCATATCTTCTTTCAGCTTTCATTTTTTAAATGAAAAAAAAATCTTTCTTTAGTGGGGAGATAGTGGTGGGGATTATGTCTTCACATATAAACTCTTCAATCTGTGTGTTCTTACTTACCCTTTTAGACTGTCTTCAATTAGTCTATTTTATTTGAAGAGTAGTGACCAGAAAGGTAAGTAGGAAGGAAGGAAACAAGCATACCTGCATGGAACATTCTAGGTATTTTATAAGAGTAGCACAATTCCCTTTGTATTGTTTTCAATGCTTTGCCTATTTTTTGACCTTTTGTGGAGTAGCAAAGTAGGCTGGTGCCTTCAGAAAGAGCTCCACTTGGGTCTCTTGCCTGGCTAATAAAATATGGTTCAGAATTCATCATTTTATAACTAACAGAGATCATTTTCCAGTAAATATATTACTTTCTACTTGCTCACATTAACACTCATTTGCTACTTTTCTGCCCACACACCTAGAACTTGAAATTTTTCAGCCATTTATTTTCATCAATTTGGCATTTCACCATCGAAAAGTGCTTAATTTCTTCTGCAAACTTGGAAAATTCACTGTACATTACTTTTTCCAGATCATTTACAAAAGTGTTCAATTAAATTTGTCCCTAATCCAATCTCAATGGGACTCCATAGTTGACATTCTTCTATCAAAAGAAATACTTGTTTATCCTTACCCATTGTGTTCTGCATCTGAACCAGTCCTCCACCTACAACAAAACATTTCCTCTAATCCCATAATAACACATTTTTTTTTAAATTTTAAAGCACCTTTTGGTGTGGAACTTTATAAGAGGTTTTTAAAAGTCTAATGCATTATGGCTAATGGTTCTTCCTTGGCCATATGATTGTTTAAGGAATTTTAATCTGAGTAAACAGATTAGTAAGTCTTGATTTCCATTTACAGAAAGCATGTCACATTTACTTCCCTCCCTCATCACAAAAAAGAATTATGCTTGCTTATGTGTTCAATGATCCTACCCTTCCTTTAAATGCACCCTTACTCTATCAATATAGGCAATGTGAAATGAAATGGTGAGTAATATAGAATAGAGCTAATGAACAGAGATAACCAGTCTGACTAAATTCTTCCTAAACCTCCTTTCCCCAAAGAAGTGCTGCCTTAATTAGTTTGGTAATTTCCTCTGATTTTTTTCTTCACCTTTTGATCCCCTTTTATATTATTCAGGGAAGGAAACCTAGAAAACAAGGACAGAAATTTAAAGGAATTATCCTGAAAAAATGTTCATAATTAAAGGCCTTTCTTCAGCTGACAGTTGACCATATCTACCTAGAGGTCATGTAGACATTTGTTTTGGGAATGGGAATCTGAAGATCTTCCCTGCCCCTTGGCCCTTTGATAGGCTTAAGTGACTTTGAGAACCTTCCCTCATTTGAAAATATAATCTGCCCCTCTACTAGGCTGACTGTGGTCACCAGGAGCCTGTGGCTAGAGGCTTGTTTTTCAGGAATGCCCATACCTTGTTACTTTGTGATTGGGCTGTGGGTCAAGAAGGTTGTGACATTCTCTGAGGAGAAGGCTATATATTACCCTGATGTAAGGTTTTGCTTTGGGGCTCACTTTGAGAAGAGTTGTGTGATTTGACCAGATGAAACTCTGGGCAGTGGTTGAGCCCCCCGGCTTTGAAAACCCAGATGTTGGTTCTTCCCTCTCTGGTAACTAAGTATGGATGTAATGGTCAAACAGCTTGAAGCCTGGCAGCCGATGTTTCTCTATATTTGTTGTCTGCTTGTAACCTCTGAAGTTTGGGGAGCTAACCTTTATTCCCTGAAGTAGGTAAATGACATATGTTTGATTAAAGCAAGATTGTTAACCCATTTTGAGCTGCTTTCCTCTAGAAAAGCAGATCTAGGAACCAGTGCTAGCAGCCATCCTGGGTATGCCAGGGTGCTTCCTGCTACAATATCTTAAATTTAAGATGTCAAAAAGGTAACTTACTATCTGCTCCCCTCTATCCCCAATATACTTAAAAGCTTTCCCTCTTATTAGCTCCCCATTTCTTTTGCTTTTAAAATATATTTTTAGGTTTTGTTTTTATATCACATTCATTTCCAAATAGGTAGAGTACCTCCCATCCAGCAAGCCATGCCTTCCTAAAGGAGATTATATATAATGTTCTACACCCATATTCCCATATCGCTTTAACAAAAGGAGGGAGGTACATTTTTCAGCACTTCTTTGAGGCCAAGCTTGGGCATATTTATATAGCATTCTCTTTCAGTTTTTTGTTCTTTCCACTTACATTGCTGTAGTCCTTGGGTATAATGTTTTCCTCATTAACTCTTCATCAGGTCATATGTCTTCTTATGTGATTTCGAATTCTTTGTATTATTGGTTCTCATAGCTCAGTAATAATTCATTATATTCATGTACTATAATTTCTTTAGTCAAAGATGGGGACCTATTTTGTTTCCAGATCTTTGCTAAAAGAAAAGTGCTATTTTGGGTATATATAGGACCTTTAAAACTTTTTTAAAATTTTTTTCTTCTTTTGACCTTGGGCTGTACGTCTAAGCTTAACTCTCTATTTTTGTTGTGGACATGACTATACTTCCAATTAGCCAGGGTTACAATTTAAAGTGCTCCTCAATTCTTCACCCCATCCCCCATATCCAATTAGTTGTTACATCTTGTTGATTCTGTGTCTACATCCTCTCTTGAATCATTTCCCTTCTGGCCATCACCACTGTCATTGCTAATCTGGAATATTATTATAGTTACCTATTTGCTTTCCCTATATGTAATATTTCTCCTTTCCAATCCATCCACTTTCCACAAATGCCAAATTGATAGTCTTAAAACACAGATCTGGCTATATCACTCCTTTGCTTAAGAATTTTTTGTTTCTCCTTATGGCTTCTATGAGAAAATACAAATTCCTAGGTTTGACTTTTGAAACCTTTTAAACTCTGCCTCCCACATACTTATACCAGTCTTATTACATATTGCTTATACCTCTTAATGTACTATCTGTTCTAGACAAATTGACCTTATTGCTGTCCTCTAAACTAAGCATTGCATTTCCAATCTCCATGTCTCTGCATAGACTGCCCTAATGCTTAGAATGTAGTCCTTTATCTCGTCCCCTTCTTATCCTATCAGTCAGGTGGTGCTGGACACTAGCTGTGTGATCCTGGGCAAGTCATTTAATCCTATTTGCCTCAGTTTCCAAATCTGTAAAATGAGCTGGAGAAGAAAATGGCAAACCACTCCAGCATCTTTGCCCCCCCCAAAAAAAACCCAAATCACAGTCATAGAAAGTTGGATATAACTGAAAAACAACTTAGTATCCTTAGCTTTCTTTAAGGTTCAACTTAAGTATCACTTTTTATGAGAAGCGTTTGTTGTCTCTCTTCCCCACTCCAATCTCCAGTTTTTAGTGTTCTTTTCCTCCTCTATTTAACTGGCACTTATTTATATATGTTGTAGCCTTCCTACAAAACTTAAGCTCTTTGAGGGAGTCAGGGATTGCTTTCTCTTTTAATGCTTGAATTCCCAGTGATTAGCATGATGTTTCACAGGTATCAATCAGGCAACAAGCATTTCTTCAATGTCTTATATGTGTCAGGCATTGGAGATACAAAGACAAAAGTTAAGAAATTCAGGAAGCTTATATTCTATCAGGAGAGACATCATGTACATATAGAAGTGTTTGCAGAATATATACAAAGTGAAGACTTGTTTTGGAACAGAGAGCTCTCATGCTCAGGAGGATGAACAAAAGCTTCATACAGAATGGAAATTTATACTGGGTCATGAAGGAAAGTGGCTATTCCCTGAGGTGGAGGAAAGAAAGGAGTGCATCCCAGGTGAGGATATAGCCAGTACAAAGGCACAGAGATACCGAAGATGGAATGACCTAGGTGAGCAACAGCAAATAAGTATGGCTGAACCATAGCATACATGGATGGAAATATTGTGTAAGAGGACTGAAAAGGTAAGAAGAGGCCAGGCTGTGAAGAGCTTTAAACATGAGAGAAGTTTAGATTTTATTCTAGAGGTTATGGTAAGCCCCTGAAATTGATTGAATAGGGTGCTGAAATGGTTGCACCTATATTTTAGGAAAAATTCTTTGGTGGTTATGAAGAGGATGAACTACATAGGGAGATACTAGAGTCTACTGCAATAGCCCAGGTGAATAGGGATGAGGGCTTGAACTAGGGTGATGGTATGAATGGGGAGAAGTAGTTGTTTATGAGAGATGTTTGATGGTAGAAACCACAAGATTTGGCAATTGACTATGTGGGATGAGTGAGAAAGGGAGGAAAAATAAGGGTTACTAGTGGGGATACTGGAATAAGTTCCCCCCATTACAACTTCCCCCACCCCCCCAGATGTGGAAGACTTGGTCTTCTTTATAGGTGTCAGGAGAGAAACAAATGGCTAGGGAGAAACTAGAGATCAAAAAAGAGATGAGGTGATTGACAGGAAGGTTTGCTAGAAAAAAAAGAAGGGGGCAGCATCAAAAGCATACTGATAGGAGGTATTTAATAAATACTATTAAATGGAGGTGCCTTAAAAAGAGAGAGTGAAGTTTTGGAGATCCAAAGACAAAGATTCTGTAATTGATACAATTCTTTGAGAGTGATAATTTAAGTTATTTATATGAGCATTAACATTAAAGATTGCTACATGTTGTCTTTTAATCTTGTTTATTAAAATTTGCCAATTACAATTTCCAACTGCAAAGCAAATCTTCCTACACTGATGTTTTTGCTGCAATTACTAATTTTAATCAAAGATTTCAGGAGGATAAGAGTTTAGAGTTCATGGCCACCGTTCTCCTTTTCTGTGCTACTAAACATCAATTTTAATTATTTTTTTCTAAACTGAATTAGAATAGAAGAAAGAGGTAAGTCTTTTAAGTTTAGTCCATATATATATATGTATATATATATATGTATATATATATATATATTTGTGTGATGTGCTTTGACTTGCTTGACAAGGTTTATAATTGTAAAGGGCAAATTCTATGTGAATATTTAAGGGTCACAAATTTTGTCTGTTATACTATAGGAGTAAGAGCATGTATGAAGGAGAGAAGTTTGAAAATAAACTCATTGCTTCTTTTTGGACTACCTTCTTCCCTATCTAGTATCCTGAGGCAATCCCTACAGAGGATAATAGGAGAAAAAAATGAAATTCACCAGGGCAGGGGCATTTACAGTATAAGCAGCCACAATAACAGTATGCCCATTTAAACAACAAATATTTACTGAGTGTCAGGAGAGAAAAGCACTGTGGTTAGCCTGCAGGCACAGTAGAATTGTATCTTTCTCTGGTGTCTCCAGAGGTCATGGTGTGTGTCAGAAAGTAGTAGTGATGGCAAGAAATCTCCAGAATCAACCAGCAGGGTAATAATAATTATAGTTAGCATTTATCCATAGGCATTCCTTGTTTTATTGCCTTTTGCTTTATTGCATTTTGTAAATAATGGTTTTTTTTTTTGTTTTTTGTTTTACAAATTGAAAGTTTGTGGTAACCCTGAGTGGAGCAAGTCTATTGCACCATTTTTTTTTTCCAACACCATGTACTCACATTGTGTCTCTATGTCACATTTTGGTAATTCTTGCAATATCTCAAACTTTTTTTCATTATTATTGCTATCTCTCATGGTGATCTGTGATCTTTGATATTACTATGATAATTATTTTGGGGTGCCACAGACCATGCCCATTTAAGATGGCACATTTAATAAAAGTTGTGTGTGTTCTTACTGTTCCATCAACTGGTCATTTTCCCATCACTCTCCCTTTCCTCAGGCTTTTCTATTCCTGAGATACAACAAATATTGATATTAAGCCACTTAATAACCCTATAATGGCCTTTAAGTGTGCAAATAAAAGGAAGAGGCAAATGATAAGGCCAACTTCATTGTTGTCTGAGTTTAAGAAATTGCACCAATCACCTCAACCTTCAGCAACTACCACCCTAATCAGTTTGCAGCTATCAACACTGAGGTATGATTTTCTACCAGTATAAAGATTTTTGACTCATTGAAGGTTCAGATGGTGGTTAGGATTTTTTAGCAATAAAGTATTTACTTGTACTTTTTTTTGTACATAATACTATTCCACACTCAATAGACTACAGTATAGTGTAAACATAACTTTCATAGGCACTGGGAAATCAAAATATCTGTGTGACTCACTTTATTGGTGGTCTTTAATCCAGCTGCAATATCTCCTAGGGGTGCCTGTAGTTAGCATATTTTGTAAACCATAAAGCACTGAAAAAAATGCTAGTTGCTGCTATCACACTATGATCATGCTTCTATCATCTCTTCCATCATCCTGTCATTAAACCAAATCCCCAGTGCTGGCTCTAGAATTTAGACAAAAAGCCCACATAGATAAGGTTTTTAAGACACAGACTCCACAGATGTGCTTGAAATACATAATATTAATTGATACTCTCTTTATAAGTCAGAAAGGGACTCCCGACTATCAGGAATCTGGCTTGGGATTGGGCCTTCAGGTCACCTTTGAAGTAGGTGAAGAGTACTCTGGGATTTCTAGATGTTTGTCTTGCTTTCTCTTCACATAAGTAACCTGAACATTTTGCAATTGGATACCTAGACTGAGTCAAAGATTCTCCAGTTTCTGTTTGCTCTAGACCAGGATGTTTCCAATGACATTTAACCAACCTCGTTTTTTCATGATTGGTATCTTACTCTAATTCCTCCCTTCAGTTCAGAACCAACCTTCAGGATCATCTATTAGACACATTCTACTTTCACACTCCTTTCCACATTCAGCTTTTTCCTTAGACTCTTTTCAGTTCAATGATCACTTACTCAGTAGTTCTCCAACGACATACTACTGACGAAATACGAAAGCATTATTCCCATTTTCATTCTGCTTAGTTCCCTCTTCCCCACCATGGGCTCTGTATCATCTTCCCACAAAACTGTAAATTAGAGATTTTTAAAGTGTGGTCTGAGGTCCCCTGGATTACTTCTCAAGAGGTGTGTAAGGTTAAAACATACTAAGATGTTTTGATTTCTAGTAAGGTAACTATCAAAAGATTTAACTCACCTAAACAAAAGTCTTTTTTTTGGGGGGGGGGTGGGTATTCAGTAGTTTTTAAGAGTATGAATGGTGTCTGAAACGGAAAAGTTAGAGAGCACTGTTACAGACCATCAGAACTAGAAGAAAGCTTAGAGCTTATTGGTCCAACTCTTCATTTTATAAATGAGGAAGCTGAGGCTTAGCAAGGTGAAATAACTTGTTCAGGTTCACATTAGCTGACAAGTGGTAGCACCAGGAACAGAGCCCAAGTCTTCTGATTCTCTTAGCCTTTCAATTTCCCTGATTTTAAGTCCGAAAGTCTGTTACCTTCTAGCTGTTTGACACTGGGCAAAATATTTCACCTCTCTCAGACTCAGTTTCCTTTTATGTAAAATATCTATCTCACAGGGTTGTTCTGAAGATCAAATGAGATAGTATGTGTTAAATGATTTGCAAACATTATAGTGCTATATAAATGCTTATTGTTGTTTTTTTATTCAGTTGTTGCTGTTGTATTCAGTTGTGTCTGACTTTTTGTGACCCTGTTTGGGGTTTTCTTGGCAATGATAGTGGAGTAGTTTGACATTTCCTTCTCCAGCTCATTTTACAGGTGAGGAAATTGAGGTAAACAGGATTAAGTGACTTGCCCCGGGTCACTCAGCTAGTAAGTGACAGAGGCCAGATTTGAACTCAGGTCTTTCTGACTCTATTGGGGTGCTCTATCCACTGTGCCACCTATCTCTCATTATTTATCCTGCTTATGATTATTCTCTGTCATCATCCTGAAGCCAAATTCCCAGTCTTAGGTCTAGAATACAGACTAAAAATCCCCATGGGTAGGACTGGGTTCTGGAATTTCTAAATCAAAGCCTTCACAAAAGTGTGTGAAAGGAAAGACAGTTCTGGCAGAAAATGTCTACTTAAGTACCTGTAGATCTTTCTATGCTTTGACTATAGCCACAGGAGAGAGAATAAAGTAACAAAGTGCCTTGTGATTTCAGAAATCGGAAGGGTTCAAGTCATGTTTGAGGAATGGTTTAGAGGAACAATGCTAATGATTATTGAGATGATGACCATGAAAGGGGTTTATTTTTAAAAAATCTTTGACTGTGTTTAACATTATTTTGTGGGGAGAGCATTTGGGAGAAATTTTTATGAGTCGGAATATCGGTGTTCATAATCTGGTCCTGTTACTTATTGCCTTGTTACCTGGAGCAGATTATTTCATAAATGAAGACATCGATTTTCTCAAAATGAAAAATCTAGACTAGATGAGTGCTAGCATCCATTCTGTTTTAAATTCCATGCCACTTATTCAATTTATTTTTCTGGGATGGGGTTATTTAAATATTCTATTTCTTCTTCTGCTAATCTAGGAAATTCATATTTTTATAGATATTCATCCATTTCATTTCGAATGTCAAATTTACTGGCATATAATTGGTGAAAATAGCTCCTAACAATTGTTTTAATTTCTTCTTCATTGGTGGTAAATTCATCCCTTTTATTTTTTATACAAGTAATTTGGTTTTCTTCTTTCCTTTTGTAAAATCAAATTAACCCATGATTTATCTATTTTATTGGCTTTTTTATAAAGCCAGCTTCTAATCTTATTTATTAGTTCATTTCTTGCTTTCAATTTTATTAATCTATCCTTTGATTTTCAGGATTTACAATTTGGTGTTTAATTGGAGGAGGTTAATTTGTTGTTTTTCTATTTTTTTGTTGCATCATATTCTTGTATTGAGTGACTAATATTGAAGTGTTTTATATGACTGCACATATTTTATATATATTTTATATTTTATAAATATATATGTTATATTTTATAAATATATATTATATTTTATAAATATATATTATATTTTATATATATAGGATTGCTTTCCATCTAATGGAGGGGAGGGCAGGTAGAGAGGGAGGAATAGAATTTGAATCTAAAAACTTTTTTTAAAATGTTAAATTGTTTTAACATGTAATTCAGGAAAAATAATATATTATTTAAAAATAAATTCCATACCACTAGCTTTGGCTTTTGTTACTTCTTTATGAAAACAATCAGAACTTTTCAGAAAGTTTAGGGGGATCTGCGATATTTTTTTGACCTATGGGCAATAAATAACATTTCAATAGCATTGTTAGGAGCACCTGTTGGGACCATTAAGGTCAACCTTCACAAGCCTGACCTTTCAGCACAAGCTAACAATATTATATATCAAATAATGTTAAATGTACTCTTGATTCTCTAGGCAATTTGAATCCCACTGAGCAAAAAAAAAAAAGAGAAGGAAGTAAAGAGAGAGGCCCAGAAGAAGAATTTAGCTAATGGAGGGTTGAGGTAACATAGGCCCAAGTACAGAAATTTGTAATTAGTAGGGATAATGTGGTGCTACTGAGGGATCCTCAAGGGAAGAGAACATCATTCCAATTGAGTCAATGGAAAATGAAGTGAAGGTGTTGGAGGGTTAGCTGGGGAGGAAGGAGTTGGGGAAAGGCAAGTGAAAGTGACACAGGAGATTCTGAGTAAAACGTACATTTTTGGACACGGACATTGCAGGAACTTATTTTGCTTGATTAGGTAGATTTGTTATACGATCATTCCCCCTTCCTCTCCCTGGTGGGGGGGAGGGGATGGGAGGTTGAGAAAATAAATACTTGTTAAATTGAAAAAATATAACATTTGAAAAAAAGGTGACAAGAATAAGGTGAGTAGAGTTGGGACTAGGGAGTTTATTAGCTGACAGGGAGATAGCAGAGACTGGAAGAGCTTCATATTTAGTTTTTCTTTTTTTGATTTTTTTTGGAGGGGCAATTGGGGTTGACTTGCCCAAGGTCACATGGCTAGTAAGTGTTGTGTCTGAGGCCAGATTTGAACTCAGGTCCTCCTGACTTCAGGGCCGGTGCTCTATTAACTGCACCAACTAGCCACCCCTATGGGAAGAGTTTCATAGAGGCTCAGTTGAGGGAAGATGATGAAATGAAGGGGATAATTTAAAGAGCTCAGGATACTAGTGAACCTGGGAAAAATGTGGATGGCCAAAAACAAATAAAACAAACCCCAACAGACAAAGCCTTTGCATTTGATCATGAAAAGATCATAGGAAAACATCATAAATTAAATGGAGATGAACTGGAGTCAAGGAAAGTGTCAAATGAAGCAGAGTGGAGTAAAAAATATATCCCACCCAGAGTGTCAAATACATGTCCTGTGATATGGATAGCAACACTTCTGAGTGCTGCACAGACATTATATTTTATAAGTGAGTCAAAAAATGTTGGAGAAGATATGGGAAAATTGAAACACTAATGCATTGCTGATAGAGTTAAAAACTGATCCAACCATTCTGGAGAACAATTTGGAACTACGCCCAAAGGGCTATAAAACTGTGTATACCCTTTGATCCAGTAATATCACTACTAGGTCTGTATCCCAAAGAGATCATAAAAAGGGGGAAAGGACCCACATGTACAGAAATATTTATAGCAGCTCTTTTTGTGGTGGCAAAGAATTGGACGTTGAGGGGATACCCATCAATTGGTGAATGACTGAACAAGTTGTAGTATATGAGTATAATAGAATATTATTGTTCCATAAGAAATGATGAGCAGGTGCATTTCAGAAAAACCTGGAAAGATTTACAAGAACTGATGCAAAGTGAGTAGAACCAAGAGAATACTGTACACAGTAATAGCAACACTGTGAGATGACCAACTTTGAAAGACTTAGCTCTTCTCAACAATACACTGATCTAAGACAATTCCAAAAAACTCAGGATGGAAAATACTATCCATGTCCAGAGAAAGAGCTGTGGAGTCTGAATACAGATTGAAGTACAGTATTTTCTCTCTTTTTTTTCCTTTCTCATGGTTTTTCCCTTTTGTTCTGATCTTTCCTTCATAACATGACTAATGTAAAAATATGTCTAATAGGATTGTACATGTAGAGCCTGTATCAGATTTCATGCCATCATGGGGGTGGGGGGAGTGGCGGGAATAGATCTCTATTTAAAAAAAAATTCTCCCTGATAGAGATCCACTAATGTCTAATGTCTCTCAAAATCTTATAAAAGTGAACACTGAAAACTCTCTTTACATGTAATTTGAAAAAGTAAAATACTATCAAGTGGGAAAAAACCAAAAAACCAACCTGAGTCAATATTTGGCCCACCGAGATCCTTATGTATAGATAAGTGTCTCCCTTTTCTATTTGAGTTTTATACAAACTGTTCCACAAGAATAGAGCCTTTGGTTTTAAAGGGAAGAATTATGATGAGGCCGTAAGAGCTTCTGACATAGTATAAATAAAGGAAGTGAACCAAGTGTTAGAAGACCTAGGTTTGAGTCTCAGGTCTAGTACTTTTCAACTTTGTTATCCTAGATGAGCAAACTCACCAGACTGAGACTCAGTTTCTTCACCTGTGAAACAGGGATGATAATACCTAAAAATTACCTAACTAAAGGAATTTGGGTAAGGAAAACACTTTATGAGCCAAAAAAAGCTTGTATAAACTTGAGTTGTTAGGAAAAACTAGGTCAAGTGCAGGTGGTTTGAAGGTGAGGGGACAGGAGACAGACCCACTTGAAGGAACAGAGGTAGAAGGAATTTCTATCCTGATGCTCCTGGCTGAAATTTCTGTGTAATCTATCTACAGAATACTTTGTCATAGACTCTAAGTCTGGCTATTTCTGTGTTCAGGAATCCATTCCAAATTGTCCTTGTATATGAGCTTCAATGATATATGTTATTTACCTTGGAATTAGATGGTAAATCCTGCCACTGCTCTATAGCCAGATGTATCATGAGATACTTTCCCTAATTCAAGTGGGTCTAAAATGATTGATATAAAGGTTTACTTGTAATAAAACTCACATGGTATTAGTTCACATTCACACAGTTTTAAGATTTGCAAAGGTGTTTTCCTCATAACAACTTTGACTCAGGTAATGCAAGTATTACTATGCCATTTTTACAGATAGTGAAATTAAGGAATGGGGGAGGTAGGTTATGATTTTACTAAGGTCAGGTAGCTAAGAGTCAGAACTTGTGGAATATCATAGAAGAAATATGGTGCAGTAGAAAAAGCTTTAGATTCAGATTCAGAAAAAACCTCCCAAAACAGAGTCCATGAACCTAAGATTGCAGGACTACCTGTGTATATTTCTTCCATTTGTGGAGTCTATTTTCAGCTCCCATTGAAGACACTTCTATCCCAAGTGATGATAGTAGGATGCCAATGGGAAGATAGGAAGTCCCAAATCATCTGGACCCTTTGAAACCTGAAACTTGAGACCAAAGCCAACATACTCTCTTTCCTTACTACCCATCACCCCACCCCCAAATGGGACATCCTCAGGGATTTTGTTGGAATGTTCTTTCCTATATCATGATTAATCTAAATTCATCTCCTCCTGTAGATGCTCAAATAATTTGAGTTATGAACTGTTCTATGTTATAGCCAACCCATGAGAAATAACCAAATTCTCTCAGCTAGTCTGAGCACTCTTTCTGTTAACAATCACTCTAATTCACCCAAGGAATTTCTATAATCTAAAATTTATGATTGTTGGAAACATGTCCTCACATCATCAAGCTATCATTTATATTAAATGGTCTGGACTGATTTGATCAACTTGCTACCTAATTTTCCTTCTGGCTTTACTACAGATACTCTGTTAAGTTACAGGTGTCCTCACATGGAAACATGATATAGAAACATGAACAAAGATATGTACCGTTCCTTGAATGCATGCAACTGGCTATTTGACATTTTATACTTGTTAAAAGGAGTACATCATTTCTGCATAGCCCAGTCTCCTTTCAAAGTGCTGTAACATGCAAATTGTCTATCTCTTTAATTGCAAACTGTGATTCTGGTTGTCACCATGATTATTTCCTCCCAAAGTAACTCCCACTGATTTCAGCAGGAGTAGTTCATACACGCCTGAAGTCATCATTTTTGCCCTTAGCAGAAGATCTCTATTTAAAAAAAAATTCTCCCTGATAGAGATCCATTAATGTCTAATGAATAAATATGGAATGTGTGAGTACTTAGCCTTTTGTGATGAAGCTGCCCTTTCTCCCCAGCCTGGGGCTCTCTCCTGCCTTTAGTACCAACCCAGGGTGAGCAGGGATTGTTTCTGAAAAAAAACACCCTGTTCTTGTTATATAGAATAGAGTTTTCTTTCCAGATTTACTTTGGTTAAAAATCACCAGTAGTGTTTGTTCACATAAAACCAGGGGGATAAAATGAAAGGTGCATAAATATTAAATGAAGCTTTTAATAAAGTAGGTTCTATTAGTTCTATCCTCATGGTAGCTTTGCTTAAAATGCCAATGAGGTGATGTTGATGTGCATCTGAACACCAGTAATCAAAACAATTGAAGGTCTTCCCCACCCCCACTTTTATTCTTCAAACCCCATTTTATAACTGAGGGTTCTTTCAGGACAGCTGTCCTTAGATGGGATGAAACAAATAGAACCTGTAGGCACTTTGGCAGACAAGAGCATTTCAGATTCTCCTAACAAGCTGATATTCTAATTATCCTGTTTAAAATTTAATTATATGTAATCAAGGAGTTGGTATTTGTGACACACTACAATGATTAAAGAATGAAAAAGGAAAACTTTTTTTTCATATTCTCAGGATACAATTTGCCTATTTGACCTTTTCCCCCACTTAATAGTATTTTATTTTTTTCCAACTACATGTAAAGATAGTTTTCAACATTCACTTTTATAAAGATTTTGAATTCTGATTTTTTTTTCTCCCTCATGCCTGTACCCCCTCCCCAAGAGGGCAAGCAATCTGATATAGGTTATACATGTATAATCATATTAAACATATTTCCACATTAGTCTATATGACCTTCTTAATAAGTCTGTGATATAAAGCACCCCCATTTTAAAGAAGTCCAATGTAAAGATATGATATTTTAATTATACACCGTATTATATACATGTACCAAATTTTCAATAGACATTGTTATTTAGCACTTGGAGAATACACTGTATTTGAAAAAAGAAAACCCCTTTGCCATTCTTCCATAGATCTTATCAGTAATATTGCGGTAGTTGATTTAAGTGTGTTTCTATTTTTTAGATTAGGGTACAAGCTAAATGACTTACCCAAAGCCACTCAGCATGCCATTTGGAAAGCCAGTTCCAAGACTGAGAGATGTTAGATTTATAAATCGACATGATGCATTGGAAACAACAATAGAGTAAGCATTGAGCCCACCACTTCCTGTCCTGACTCTGTCACTCTTTCTAGTTGTGATTGTGGGTAAATTACTTGCCTCTGTGAACCACAGTTTTAAAATCTGCAATATGGGAATAATAAATTGTATTTGTACTGACTACATTGCCTCACAAGGTTATTGTAGAGAAAGTGCTTTGTATACCATAAAGAACTATAAACATGGGAAACACTAAGAAGATTGGTGAAAGAGGCTGTTAATATAATGAAAAATCATATGCTTTACTGGGTCTCCAGCCATATTTTACCTCCTTACTGTGGGTGCACCCCAAGACTTTGGCTTAGGCTGTTTTCTCTCTCTTCAGATACACATACTATCAGTGACTTCATCAGTTGCCATGGTTTCAATTGTCATATGTGCATATACTATTCCCAGATTTGTATGTCCAGCCCTAGTCTCTGTCCTGAGCTCCAGAAGTGTACAATCAACTGCCTATTGAAGATTTTGAAATGGATGTTCCATGTGTATGTCAAACTTAACATATCCAAAGCAGGACTGATTATCTTTTTCCCTCAAATCAGCTTTATTCTAAATCTCCCTTTTCTTTCAAGTGTACCATCATTCTTCCATTCTTCCAGTCACCCAGGATTGAACCCAGGTTAAAATGAGAGGGAGATGAGGTTGGTGGTGGAGGTGGCATTGGAAACACTTGGCAACTGACTGGAAATGAAGGGTGAGGAAGAATGAGGAGTCCAGGATAACTCTGAAGTTATTACTTTGGGTGACTAGAAGGAGAGTGTTTTCTTCAACAGAAATAAAGGCCAAATTTTGAGAACATAATCCATTCTTCTGTGTATATTTAGAGCCTGGATGCCTAAGAGATATTAAGGTGAAGATAAAGAGTATTTTGATAATGACTGTATACATAGATTTGAGAGCCACCCAAATGGTGAGGATAATGAACTCATGGTAATGTAACAATATGATATGAGATATGATATATGATAATAATATGATAATGAGAGAGACAGATGGACAGACACAGGGACAGAGACAGAAAGAGGCAGAGAGAAACAAAGTGAAAGAGAGGCTTTGTCTTTCCATCATTGTGTTGTCTCTGTTTCACTTTTTATATGACGTTTTATAGTTTTCAGTTATTTCATGTATTATCTCAGTTGATTCTCACAGAAGTTTTAGGAGCAGAGAAACCATCAAATATTACTCCCAATTGACAGATAACAAAAATGAAGAAAGAAGAGACAGAAAGGATCAGAGACAGACAGAGTTAAAGAGACAGATAATTAAAGACTAAGAACAGAAAGAGTCTAAGGGAGATGTATGAGACAAAGGACAGATGAAGTCATAGATACAACAAAGTAATAGAATTATTGTTTATTTCAACTCAACAAATATTTAAGTCTTATTATGCAAAAGTACTTTTTGCCATCTGTTTCTACATATTTTCAATGAGTCAAAGAGAACATATAGCAAATCTTCCTGCCAATCAGGATTTTTCTTACAGTTCCAGCTTTAAGTGTTGGCTTGTACAGTCTGTTAGGATTTTCACGCTGTATTGTTTTAGGCTGATGGGATATAGATTCAGAGCTGGAAGAGACCTCAGATCTCTGCTATGTACTTAGAGAATGTTAGTTCTGAAGGGCACCTTGGAAATTGCTTAGTTTGATCCCCTCATTTTGTAGATAGAGAAAATAATGACAGAGGTGAAATTACTTGGCCAAGGTCATGTAGTTAGAATTCAGGTTTCTTGACTGAAAAACCAGCACTGAAATAATAACTGAGGTCTTCTGACCCTTCGGTTGGTAGCAGTGCCCAGTTGAATCCAACTTAAAATGCCTGCTAGTAAAGGCAGGTGTATTGGAAATTCTAACAGATGTTGAGGCAGAGGATTTAGTTTCAAATTCCATCTCTGCCCTTTGTATTCTGTGTGACCTTAGACAAGTCATTTCCCCTCATCTGGTCTTCAGTTTCCTCATCTCTAAAACTGAGGGGGTTCAACCAAATGATCTTTAAGATCCCTTCCAGTCCTATTGTCATTGTTTCAGTCATGTCAGGCTTTTTGTGACCCCATTTGGGGTTTTCTTGGCAAAGGTACTAGGGTGGTTTGCCTTTTCCTTCTCTAGGTCATTTTACAGATGAAGAAACCAGAACAAACAGGGTTAAGTGACTTGCTTAGGGTCATAGAGCTACTAAGTGTCTGAAGCTGAACTTGAACTTCGGTCTTTCTGACGACTCTATCCACTCAACCACCTAGATGCCCTATGAAATAGCCCACATAGAAGCAGTAGCATTTAAACAATTATCACACATACCATATTTTAAAAAAGAAATTATTTGTCTTTTCCAACATGTCAGGAAGAATAAGTTCCTGTAATTTAGGAGTCAGTAAAGCATGTAAGTTCCTGATTATTTATGTGACAACATTGTCTATAATCATCAAGTGTGTTTTTTTTTTTTGCAAGACTCAGAAAATATGTAAACAGAATAGTGAGACTGCCTGCCCTATAGAATCAGGCAAGTTTTCCATTCCAATAGTGCCATGAAAGCCATGAGTCCTAGCTCTGGAGCACGGCACTCAATAGATGAGTGCTAAATCCTTTCCAGTTTTGCCTTGGGGTTTGAATGCCCTCAAAAGACACCAACCCAGATAATTCTGCAAGGAGTCAGAGGATCTCCACTGATTCTTTTTTTAACCCTCACAATACAGGGCACATAACACATGGGCATAAGCACAAAGCATTCCCCACAAGAAAAAGATGGAAAGCAGCCTGCTGCCTGGCTTGTCAAAACAAGATCATGCAAATCAGAGACAGTGCATGCATTGCACTTGGGCGACAACGATCTCTTCTTGATCTTTCACAGTTAAACATTTCTATCAGTAACTTGAGTCCCTAAGTCACACTTGCCAAATTTTAGATAGCACAAACCTGGAGGGGATAGCATATTGGCTCTACTCTCTTGGCTAGAACCAGGATGCAAAATGACCTCCATAGGTGACAACAATGTGGCTTAAGCAGAATTAAAAGAAGTTTCACAGAGATAAATGTAAAGTTATATAGTCAGGTTAAAAACACACACAACTTCACAAGTGCATGTTGGGGAGTTTGGTGGCTAGATTGTAGTTAATCTGAAAAAAAAAAGATATGGGGAATTTTGTTGGATGACAAGCTCAATACTAATCAATAGTGTGGCATGGCTGTCAAAAAAAGCCATTGTTAGTGGCAGGCTCCAAGAGGCATGGTGATCATAAGGCTACTATTGATGGTTCTAGTATACTGTAATCCTAGTCATACCATAACTGGAATTACATGGTTAGCTTTGGATATCACACTGTAATATAACAGAAAAACATGCTATATTTGTAGCCAGAGGACCTGGTCTCAAATCTCACCTTAACCTTACTACCTGTGTGGCTTTGGACCAGTCACTTAATTTCTTTTTTTTTTTTAAGCTTTTTGGAGGGCAATTGGGGTTAAGTAACTTGCCCAACTCACACTGCTAGGTTTTTGTTTGTGTGTTCGTTAAGCATCTGAGGTCGAATCCGAACTCAGGTCCTTCTGACTCCAGGGCTGACGCTCTACTCAGTGCGCCACCTAGCGGCCCACAGTCACTTAATTTCTAAAATGAATGAATTGGTCTAGATGACCTCTGAGGTATTTTCTAGTGATAAATTCATCATCCTCTCATTAAACCTATCCCAGTTGACTTTCCATTCTTTGGAAGGATGGGAGAATCAACTTTTTCTACCCTAAGGCTGTTTGACTTGGAAGACAACATTGAGGTTTTGGACAGAACTCCCTATTTGTAGTATTTATAACCTTTGACTTTCAGAACCGTTTCATCTTTTCAGTTGGGAATTAGGAGCTCCCTATACTAACTTTGGTTTAGTCATTGCTTATACAATGTCAGACAAATAATTTCACTTCTCTGTGCTCCCTTTTTGTTATCTGTCAATTGGGGGTAATATTTGATGGCTTCTCTACTCTTAAAACTGCTGTGAGAATCAATTGAGATAACACGTGAAATAACTTTGAAAACTATAAAATATCATATAAAACCAAGTATGTTGCTGTGGGCTAGGCTTGCTTCTTTCCACCTCAAGGTAACTTCATCTAAGTGAATTTCTTCTACTTTTAATTTTATGGATTATTTGAAGGTCTCCTTTTGGTAATTGCTACAGCCATTTCCCCTATTTTCCTGGGCTCCTTTCACTTCTCTCTCTCTCTCTCTCTCTCTCTCTCTCTCTCTCTCTCTCTCTCTCTCTCCTCTCCTCTCCTCTCCTCTCCTCTCCTCACCTCTCTTCTCCTCTCCTCTCCTCCTCTCCTCCTCTCCTCTCCTCTCCTCTCCTCTCCTCTCCTCTCCTCTCCTCTCCTCTCCTCTTCTCTTCTCTTCTCTTCTTCTCTCTCTCTCTCTCTCTCTCTCTCTCTCTCTCTCTCTCTCTCTCTCCCCCCCCCCCCCTTTGGAAGTAAACTCAGGTTCTAAACTTCTCCCCTGCCCTGTTGACCCCAAATGAAGCAAGCTCATAACTTTCTTCTAACTTAATTGTTTTTATTCCTAGCAATGACAAAGTAATAATACTGAAACATATAAGATAAAAAAGGTGATTATTACTTTATAGAAATCTTAAGAATTAGCCCTGACCTTCCAGAAAATATAGAGGAAAAAAGTTATTTCTTTTAGAAAGTATGTGTGTGTGTGTGTGTGTGTGTGTGTGTGTGTGTGTGTGTGTGTGTGTGTTCACTCATTTTGCTTCAGGCCTATCTGTATTCAATATCTCTCCAAGCTCTACTTCTACTGGGGTGGGGTTTGGATAGGAAAGACTAAATCTGTTAGCTCTTCCAGAAACTGAGAACCTTTTATCCTTTGGCATAGGATTCCTGGTTTATAGAAAACACTTCATTATTTGGCTGCCATGAGCATCAAGGCAGACTGTAAGAAATAGACTCATCTTGGCTTCTTATCCCATCTCTCTTGACCTCTTCCTTTCAAAGTTCCTTGTTTTGATAGTTCCTCAGCTCAATGAATGATCTTTGCTCAGGTAACCAGTTCTGCTTACTTTCCTGGATATTCTTTGGTGACTCATCTTGTAATTTCTCATATACTCAGTTTGTCTCAGGGTCAGTGGTCCTTTTCAAGTCTGGGTTCATAATTGGAAACTAATTACACATATGATAAGAGAAACTGCTGGGTTTTTAAGTCCTGCCTTGAGGCTGGTGGATAAATGAGGTGTCATTCTATAACCAGTTTACTATGCTGGAAAAATTTGGACATGAACAAATGGTTGGTGGTACAAGTAGTCCTTCCCTCCCTCCCTGACACATTTATTTGGTTGAATCTTAAACCCAGAAGGAATAAACTACCTACTAATCTTGTGAGTCTCATGGGAAAGCTGCTGCCTTAGGCAAATGTCTAATGCAGAGTCAAACATACATTCCTAGACACTAGAACAGCACCTTAATGACTACAGTACCTCTGGAATTGCAATGTATTATAAACAAGAGAAACTGGTCTCCTCTCAGAATTGTCCCCTGTGCTTAGGACTGATTCACAAATAGATCTGGAAGGTGAAATTCATGACAGATTTTCCAGTGCTTGGGAAGACTTGAAGCAAAATTTCCTTTGGTTTGGGAGTTGACCCAATTGAGTTACAAGCTGTGACTATTTTTCAAGAGCCTATGAAAGTCTCTCTTCAGAATTTCACTGCTCCTCTAATCAAACAACCCCATCTGCAGAGTATCAGTTTTAAGAACATGAGAAACATATTGGAAACTGGTTCAATGCTATGGGCCCGTCTAGGACAATTTCATAAATTGGTAACCGCTCTACTCTTCCCTTTTCTTCTCCACCTCCTTGCACCTATCTCCCCTCCCACCTTGGTAAGGCATTTAACCCTTGGCATTTTACCTTGGCCAGTGAATGGAAGATAAAGCAAATATAGTCTCATTATTTGATGGTGTGTAAAATGAGTGGATCAAGCACTGTATCTATGATAAGATGATTGCTAAATGACTCTTCTCAAATTTCATCAATGGTCTGATGAAAGAAATCAAGACTGACATGAAGTAGTTTATTTGTTATTTTTTAATTTTTTGGCATTAGCATTTCTGCAGGGTGGGGAAGCTTTTCTCAGAAGTAGTTTAAACCCGTATTGGTTGGATGTGACTTCTTTATACACGTCTAGTTTTAATGAAATCACATCTGAACAGATATATCTGGGAGATTTTTTTCTTCTTCCCTCATTTCTTTCCCCCCTTCTCACATGCTTGCTTCAATGGTGATGTCCTTAAATAAAGGACACTTCCATTCTTAAGATCAATTTCTTTACCTCCTTCCCTCTGATATGTATTTCATTACAGAACTCTGTTTTTATCTTCATAATTTCTTATAGCCCTCACCTAATCTCTTCCAAGCACTTTAAACCTCTCTAAAGCAATTGTATTTATTCAAACAGTCAGACTTAATGGACATAT
Source organism: Gymnobelideus leadbeateri (assembly GCA_011680675.1). NCBI lineage: Eukaryota > Metazoa > Chordata > Mammalia > Diprotodontia > Petauridae > Gymnobelideus > Gymnobelideus leadbeateri. The sequence goes on from WOXC01011410.1 coordinate 159,187, forward strand.
CATAGTGTAAATCCCCAGTGGCTTTGATGCATGTATTACTTTCTTAATTGAGGTGGATTTTCATTAAGTGTCCACTATGATTGAGTTCTGTGAACAGTTTGATTGTGGAGCTTCTGCAGAACTACCAACTCCTTGCTAACAAGGAATAGAAGTGCCTGGGACCCTTTCCTCACTACCTCCCAGCCACTAGCTTCTTATTGTCTCTATTACCTTCAGGCAGATGGGAAGCTGCTGGTTTCAACAATACCTAAACCACAGGCATTATAGCTCTTCTGTAAGGAAAGCATATGGTCGAATATATGGTAGGGCAGAGGTAGGAAAGATTGAAGTGTTCAGATCATCGGCAAACCTCCGTTTTTAACCACGTCTCTCACCACTAAAGCCTCTGACTAGAATAACTAGAGTCTAGGGAAGGAGGGACATTTTCCTTCCCTTTCCTATTCCCCACGTGCACACCTCTGTTGGAGGTGTTAATAAGTGATATAGCTGAAGCGTGAGCTGCTGGAGGATGGGGATGGGTGAATGTGGCAGGAAATCCACTAATAGCCTCACCAGTCCCTGAATACTTGAGAGATGACTCGTGGTAGTGGTCAGGTTGAAGTCCTACAGGGTTGCTATAGTGCATTTCACAGTTTTATACATGAATCGCTGGATCCTTTTATCCAAGGGCTTTGTTTTTTATTCAGCAGTTATTAGCTTTGTGATTATGGATAATTTGTATATGTTGGGTCTAAGGGACCTCTGCCCTTTGTGTTTCTACTTGTCATAGTTGGTAGATCAGTAGACTTGAAGCCAAGCATTCAATGTAATTTCTGAAAATTAGTGTATACATCACTATCCTTTTCTGAACTTCAGTTTCCTCATTTATAAAACAGAAATAATGATACTCGTATTTCCTCACAGAATGTTGTGAGAAAAGACCCCATTCTTTTCCCTCTTCATTTCTTCTTTCACACAGAAGTAAAAATAATATCCTGAGCCACAGGTCTGACCATGTAACTCTCTCCCTGAAAAACCTTTAGAACCTCACTATTATCTGTTAGATGAAATATGAACTCCTTAGCCTTTGGAACTTAAACTTCTCCCCAATCTGGTTCCAATTTCCCTTCATAGTCTTATTTCACACAACTCCTCTTGACCCACTCAATTTTCCAGCTAAGTTCTACCACTGTCCCCCAATCTTGCCCTCATCATCTCCTATCTCCATAACTTTTTATGGGTTCTCCTCTCTTCTCCGCCCCGCCCCCCAACCTAGAGCATATTTCCTTCTCACCTGTGCCTTTTAGAAGCCTTCTTTTTCAAGGCTTAGCCCAGGCAGCACCTACTTCAATCAGCCTTCTGTTACCTCTCTCCCCAGTTGAAAGCACTCTTTCCCTCTTTACATTCTCCTAGGGTATTTGTATGTATATCTCCTGTTCCCCTTCCTCTCTAAATTTTACAGGATTTTAAGTGTTAGAATGTTATGGAAATGGGTTTTAATTTATTTTTAAAAATGAAAATTAATTGCAATCATTGTTTGGAGAATTTTGCCCTGCCTCTTTGAGATAGCTAGGAGTATTCTAGGTTGGTGCCGAACTCTAGATAAGCACTGAATTTATCTTGTACTTTATCGTGTCTAGCACCAGGGATAGTCCTAGGCAAAAGTATGAAAAAGGAAAAAAAGCTTTCATCCTATTTTCTTTGGTAACCACCCAGCCCTGCCAGGACTAGTAACCTCATCTGGCCCTTTTATCTGCCCAGTAAACACTTCATGTCACCTTCACACAATCCCCTATCTCTGTCTCTTCTATACTTTAAACATTTGACAAACAGATTTCTACTAAGATGTTTTATTAATTGCTTGTAAGGGTTTAATGTGTTCACCATCCTAAATAGCATTTGCATTTTAAAGAGGGCCTTAAATGCCTTAACCCAAAACAGTACCTAAGGGTAATTTCAAGTACTTCTTTGCAGGTGTGTGCAAGGTGATACAAAAGCCAAGGACTTGAGTTGAAGTTAGTGGCAGAAAGAAATCCTAAGAAATCAGCAAGAAGCAGACCTGGTAGGAGCAGTGGATTGACATCACCAGAAAATACCAACAGCCCTAGAGAATTGGAGGTTGGGTTGCTCATTCATGTATGTGTCCTGGCCACATGTGTTCCATATTTCCATATTTCTTCATGTATGTTCCCATGTATATTCAATCTTCCTTTCAATGCTACATGGATCTTTAGGGGGTTACCCCAGATTTATGAAGGAAATGTTTCACTGCTACTTTTTTATGCTATTGTTTCATGAAATACCTCTTATTTGAACTAGTTTTTCTCAGGCTAATAAAGGTAAGCATAACGGCTTATGAGCTACAGTTTTCACTGGCTATAGATGCACACAGTACATTCAGTATAGGGTAACCTTGTCTGGAGAGTTCACATTGTCAAGAGCTACTTCAGAATCTTTTTAAAATCTAAGTTTCTAGGAAGAATATTGAGTTTGAGGAACATATCAATTCTCTGCACTCCCAGAATTTTGGCTTCCTAAACTAAGTTCTTAGACTTCTGCATATTTGTATTCTGACAAACTAACAATCCTCAAATACTCTCATAATAGATTAGCCTCGCCTTGGGAGTATGTCTTCCTTGTCCTAACCCTTCATCAAAAATTCCCCTTCGCCTCTCACATAATACCAAATTACTAAAACATGTGAGGACCATATATCTGTTTGAAAGAACCTCAGAGGCCAGGCTGGTCCTCCCTCAGGCAGGTCCCAACCTTTACTCATGTTCTCTTGTTCCTCTCTCATCTCTCTAGCTATTCAAACCCATCCTTTATGGCCTACCTCAAGTTCCACCTCTTTCACAAAACCTCCAACCATCCTACACAATCCATATTTCTCTTCTCTCTGAACTCTTACATGTAAGATTTCTTCTTTTTCCACTCTGTGGCAGGACTATGGATAGATCCTCCTAAGCACCCTTCCCAAGTCAGATGCCTCAAAAGGGTAAGGTTGGAAGGTTCTAACTCAAGAAAGAACCAGAAACATCGAGTTATTCAAGAGGAATCAGAATTTAGTTCCTGGAGATATGAAGTTCTAAGACAAGTGACCAGAAAGGGTAAGAATACTCCCCAAAAGAAGTGTGGGTCATTACCAGAATCTAATGGATTCAAGGTACAACATAGAAGAGCCATGTTCTGGAAAGTCAGGAATAAAGTATCATTTCAGAGAGCAGAGTGGCTGTGGTCTATACAAAACCCAACATAGTTTGTAACATTGTTTCTAGGGCTTGTAAATGTGTTTTCTACCAAAATATGATAGGTTAGACTTACATATATGGTACCTCAAACTTATCTAGTCCATCTTTGAATTTTACAGATTGTATCCAAGTATTAGGAAGCTAGCCTTTCCTTCTAAATTAGGTACAACTGGACAATTCTCAATTGTTCCTATCGTCATCACTCATAAACAATGGCTGCCTTCAAAATTTAGCATCAGTTGCTGACACTAGAGGACTTAAAGTCTATTATTCACATAGTCCTACAATGAAGCTCATTGTATCATATTCACAACTCTAGGTTGACCAAGGACATAAGGCTATGTCCATGGAACATGACTGTTTTTTAACAACGTGGAAAGACTGAGTATGAGACCAGTGCTGGACTGTGGATCTGTGGTCTGAGTCTCAGCCTAGTTAATTTTAGGAAGGCTCTTTACCAGAAAACCATAGCAACATGCCATAGCAACTAATGAAGACTACTTACTAAGGTATGGAAGTATATTGAAATAAAAGGGGGGATAATCCACACTAATGAAATCAGAAATCAGAACAAATTTTAGCACTCCATATAGATGCCACATGCAGCGTGTGTATATTTTATTTAACTATGGCAAGTAGTTGGTAGAATCAGACAAGTTATGGTTCAATGAGAACATAAGCTCCTGAAGGGAAGTGTTTATGTCTTCTAATCCAATTGTATCCCTTCAGTAACTGGCACTGTGCCAAATGGTACACAGTAAGAGTTAAAAAAAATAATTATTGGATGAATCAATGAATTAATATTGTCCTCAAAAGATGATAGTAATTGCCCTTTTCTCTAAGTCATTAGATGAATGAATCATGGCTGAATTATTTCCTCCTAATGAATACTTCTTTAGCAATAGTCACATCTGAGGAGGCTTTTCAGAGTGACTGAGCTACATGTTGCCCCCCTGAAATTTATAATTCAAAAAATGTCCTCACATGAAGAAAAGATTGTGAAATGAAGAACCTGATTTATTAATACTTGGAATTAAAAAAAATCAACTAAAGAAGGAATCTTTAGCAAGTCAAATTTCAAAGTCCACATAGAGGAATTTAGGGGGCCATATGCAAAGGTGATAAATTATGGAAACAGAGATTGAACAAGAATGCTGTTAAAATTAGGGGGAGTGGATGGTTGTTATTTCTCCTGGATTGTTCCTAACCAGGAAACAGATGATTTCATTTCCACTCAAATTGCCCCAGAGCGACAACTTTATGGTAAACAATTTATACTTATTTTGTGTTAAACATAACTCTGTTTAGGACCAGCAGGAAACAAATAGTTGGAAGACCGATCAAACAAAGGGAAGTTTGTTTACATCATACCACCCTGAATCTCTTTTGTGATTAAATATTTGAAATCAAGTCATCCTAGGATTATTGAGAGAACTTAAATAATTTTAAATCTCTTTGCTTCTCATTCAAAGGAATTATCATGTAACTTTATTAAAACTGTTTATCAAAATTTTTACTTTGCAACCCACATCTTGTTTTGATTGCTGATATTTCTCCTTTTGTATAATTAAACTTTAGTGTGTGGGCACAGTATTCAAACTATGACATTTAACTAAAACAATCTTCCATTTCTGGAGTTCTGAAAGTCTATTCAACTTTCTGGAATATAATTAAAGTGAAATGAAAATGACTGCCATTTTATTTACAAAAACAAAACAATAAAAAACTCCCAAACTTCTTTTCAAATCCATCCTCATTACAGAAAATCAGTAATGTTCCTCTAATGAGGCAGATAATCATCAAGAGCTTTAATTGATTGACAGCTACAGTATATCAGTCCTTCTGAATTGAATATGTATTTTAATTTTAGGGGTAGAAAAATATTAGACACATTTTACCAAAGGGTATAACTTTTGATCCATGGAGGATTCCTTCAAACTTATTCATTCTTTATTGCTGACTAATAATATTGTGAAGATGGAGATGACAATTTGCTCAAAACACAAGTGATTTTCCTATATGATAAATTCTTGATTATCTCTACCATTGGAGTTGAGCAGTGGTTTAAAGAAGAGAATAATAAAAACAATTTATATTTGACTTTGGAGTTCATTTTAATATTTGTTCCCCAGAAGATTTACATTCTGATGTTTTTCTTAGATTAAAATGAAAATGAGTTTGCATTTCTTTAATTTAATACATATCCATTGATGGCGGAGAGAAATAGCCTAAATGTGTGCTTGGTGGATGGGGAAAGCCAATATGAGATAAAAATAAATAATCCATTATTATGGTTGATCCTAAGTATGTAAGCCACAGGTAGATAATGGGAGGACTGACCATATTCCTAAAGGATTTTGATGGTGAATAAGTAATGCCTTGTTTCCTCCTTCCCATGTTAGCTTCCAGTACATTATCATTCCAGACCTTAATCCATATCCAAATAAAGCACATGATTTCAAAGTTTATTAAGTTCTAGCCTTGTCCTTATTACCAAACTCCACATTCTAGAATTATTCAAATTCTAGTCCTTCCTGTAAGGGATCTGCTATACCATGTGCTTCCTTCAAAATGAGTTAAATATGTTAATAAATGATGAATAAAAAACATTTGACTGTAAATTCAAATGTTCCATTCTTCTCTTGTGGACCTATAAGTGCATATGTGGGAGTAGGTACAAAATAGTAATTCAATAAAAACTTGCCAATTGATTAGTCTGAATTTCTCAAGAGCTATACAATCTACAAAGGCATAGAATTCTACCTTTATTGCCTGCAGTGGTCCTAACATTTTCCTCTATTTTGTGTTCCATTCTGTTCATGGAATCACTGAATTTCACGGTTGGGAGGGATCTCAGTAGTCAGCTAGTCCAAGCCACACCTGAAAAAGAATCCCTATTTACAACACATGTAAGTAATCACCTAGCTTTTGAATGGAGGTGCCCAGTGAGAGGTAACCCATTAATGCTTAAGAAAATTGATTTCCCTTTTGAATAGCACTAATTGTTATGAAGTTTTTCATAACATTGAGCCTACATTTGCCTCCATGCAACTTCTACCTGTTGCTCCAGTTTCTGCCCTCTGGGGTCAACCAGAACAAACAGATTTCTTCTTCCACATGACAGTCTTTCAATTTGTGGGTTCTTGCTGATGCCCGTCTGAAGGCATGGCATATCTCAAAGTCAGGATATTGCCACAGAAAGAACATTTTCCATCATAATCCTGTTTCCAACAATGTTCATGTTACTAAGCAATGTTGGATTCATCCAACAGAGCCAGATACCTACATGGTGCAGTTTGATGAATACCTAAAGACCCTGCCCACCCCCATCCAATTATCCTTAGTGATCTGCCATTAGAGCAAAAAAAAAAAAATCCCACCAATAGCAAAATTCCTTTGAGGTAAAGTATTGTTTCAAGAGTGCCACTGCTAAAATACAAACATATGACCTAAGAAAAAAACAACAACACATTAATACCCTGTCATATTAGCATGAATAAGTTCATTAGATTTAATAAATCACCATACATTATAGAAGTGAATAGAGAATGAAATAACTCATAGTATGGGATCCAGAACTAGTGAATTTCAATCTGACAGGGGAAGAAGAAATCAAGTCAACCCCAAAGTTTAAGCACATACCCAGCATATCCATTGTCTGGGATCTTAGCATAATAGTGGAGAACCCTTAGTGCCACTGGAAGCCCAAATGTGCCAGATGCTTGCGAGTGTGAACTAAGTGGAGCAGAAACTGAAGGTAATCCTAAAATAACCTAATTCTTGTGTTGAACTTGTGTTTTATTTGGGGTCAAAACTGGTTTCCAGGATTTGATATTAGTAATAACACATGATTACACATTGAGTGACAATATGATGTAGTAGATAGAGGTGCTAACTTTGTATCAGGAATACCTAGGATCACATCCCTCTGCAGACAATTTGTAGCTGTTTGACCTTGGGCAAACCATTTGGCCTCATTTGTAAAATGAAAGTGTTGGACTACAATGTGGTCTCTAATATTAGTACTATCATTAAATCTATGATGCCAAGATGATGCTTTCTGTGTGTGATACCTCCTGTTTTCTTCTGAGGTGATAGAGAATGGAACACAGGAAAAGGACTATGATAGGGTACTATCCATAGGGTACTTGAACATTTTCTGACCAGTCAATGGAATAGCCTCATCTTTTATTTTATTTTTTCCCCGGGGAGAAAGGATACAAAAGTGGTCAATTAGTTTTGGCAATTGTAACTAGAGACCAAATATCACAGGAATTTTTTTATCATAATTTTCATTCAACTGTCATTGAGTTTTTCTTCAAATTCCTTAAATTTATGATATTTCACATTCTACTTATTACCTGTCTACCATTATGAAATATATATTTGACTATTTAGTTGAAATATTTATTTATTCATTCTTTTGTTTATATATTTGGAGCCAATTGGTGTTGAGTGACTTGCCTAGGATTCTTTTATTTATTTATTTTTGAAAGGGATGGATACCTTTTATCTGTTTAGCAAAAATGGTTAACTTTGGAGTCTTTGGACAGCAGGTACCTCCTTTGCCCAGGGCTCTGCCCCTTTCACCTTCAGCATGTCATGATCAAGCCCCAGGCCAAGGAGATGCAGTTGGCTCAGGGAGAGGTGCTGGGAAGGAAGGCAGCAGCCTAACAATAGTCCAAACAAAAGCAAGAGTTTCCAACATGTCCTCCAGGTTAAAGCATTGCAGAGTCTGCTACTCTGTCCCACCCTATAGGAGCAGAAAAAGGGGGTTGAATAAAGGTTTTCTCTGGGTACTTTTTACTGTGTCCTTCTGGCCATAAGCATTTCCCAAATGTTGTCCTATGTATCCTTCACACTGTGCTCGAGGTATGATTTTCTCTGTTCCAGTTCCTTAATTTTTTTTTTTTTGCTATCTTCTTTTTCTCTAACAGTTGGTTGCAAATTACTTCTTCGGACTGAAAAAATAAACATTCTCCCTAGACCTTCATACATGTGAGTCTCACCTACCAAAGTTATAATTTCTGTATCTGTAAGATGTGCATGTTTTTCATTCTATTTAGCTGTTCGATCTGTATATCTGGAAATTTCACCTTCTGCTGAGTATCAGTAACTTTGGCTTGTAGTTCTGTGAAAGCCTTCTTCAACTCGTGGACAATGGGGGCAGATGCCTTGGTCCGAACTCTACGCCTGCACACTCTGCAGGATTCTTAGTTTTTATTGGCTGACTTTTATTCTGGGAAATATATCTTATTTTTATGTTCACCAATTTACACAAGAATATGTAATAGTGTGTCTCATCTCAATGGGAGACTTCAGATATGAAAGACTTCAGATATGAAATAAGTATTTTATAACTTAGAATCTGAAGTTTGAATAGCCCAATCAAATATGAAGAGACCATCAAAGACAATGAACTTGACTTTAGGGTACAGCTTGTATTCCTAACTTTGTCTCTGGTTGATCTTTTGCATAAGACCCCAAAAGGAATTTGCAAAGTGTAACTGACTGGATTGAGACTAATTACCATAAACCGATGTGGAATATCTTTCTGAGGGAACTGGCTTTGGATCAGGAAGGATTGGTAACTGAGAGGCTAGAGAATACCACTCTTGCCTTGAGGTGATGAACCTGGGAACTTCATCTTTAAGGAAATCTAAGACCAGAGACTTCTGCCAATCTAGGCTAAAGTTCATTGTCCTACCTCAGGGGTTCTTAAACTTGTGTCAGGGATGCCTTTGGAAGTCTGGTGAGACCTAGGGATCCCTTCTCAGAATAATGTCTTTAGAAACTTAAATTATATACACAGAATTAAAAAGGAAACCAAGTAACTGAAAAGAACATCAAAATGCTTTTTTTAAACATTCATAGATCTGAGTTTCAGAACCCTTGTTTAGCTGAAAGAGCAACACAAGTGCTCTAACTGAAAAGAAAGCCCCAGTATTGTACCTAAAGAGGCTGCAGTCCCATCCAACTGAGCCAGTGGCTGAAGGTGGTAAAGGATTCTAGGTGTCTATCAAAAAGTAAGACCAGAAAAAGCAATGGATCAACACATTGAGCAGAAATACTGCACCGTGAGAAGAGTCTAGGAGAGCAGCCTGCCTGGGCCATTCCAACAGCAGCATTCGGTGACTAAGGGATCTACCCTGGCTCAACCTGGTGGCAGTCCTCATTAGCTGAGTTAACTGTCAGAGCCATCCTAGAAATAGTCATGCACAGCAATCTCTGTTCTAGCCCAGCAGTAGCAGTAGTCAGGCAATGTGCTTGGCCCAACCCAGAAGCAGACTAACCCATATACCCCAGATATTTCATCACACGAGAAAAAAGCCCAATAGGCCAGTGGAGTGACTCCATCCATCCATCACGGATACCACAGCCTCTAGTGCATCTTGGGAGGATCCACCAGAAAACAAAAAAGAACACTGAGGCTCTAGGATTCCAGAGCAGTGAGCTGCATTGCCTATGTGTATTACATACACGAGTGCCTCATTATCACTGTGACTATGTGTATGTATTGGTGGGATGGTTTGGGATGTAATTATTCCTTTTTGCTAAGCTAGTAGAGTAAATGCCTTTGCTGAAGAACTAATAGGATGGTTGCTAAGGGAAAATACACCAGTGGAGGTTGTATTAGAAATATGGCCATCTAAGGGTTACTCTTAGACCCCTGAGAATAGCAGCACTGGCTCCTTCAGAGACACAACTTTCTAGTGCTATGGTAGAGTGGGGGAGAAAGCCAATGGATGATACAGTTACAATATACAGGGTTTCCCAAAAGTCTTAGTATAGTAATTTTAAGCTACAGTATGTTTAATAGCTTAAAATTGCACTGAGTCTTCTGGGACAGCTTGTATTAGATAAATATGATCTGTCATAGATCAACACCACAGAAGGACAGTAAGCAAATGTATCAAATGTTACAGAATCTGGACTTATCCTTTTTCATAAGTGTGAGGGCCTATACTGATTATGAATAAAAGAAAATATGTTTTAATATCTATAAGTATGTTTTCATTTCACATATCTTATATTTCACATCAGGGAGGCTGATAAGCCACCTCTTTTATATAATGACTTTGTAATTAAGCCATACTGTTTTACCCAATCTAAGATAAGCTCACCCTTCACAATAGAAATGCAAACAGATCTCTGATTCATGAATTAGTTAATTGCTCTTGTTACAGATATCAGTCAGCATTTGGTTGTTGGCCACAACATTTAAATTCATTGTTTCCTCTACTTGGAAGCCTCACAATAGATGGAAAGTGGTTATTAGGAAGTCTCAGTGTTTTCTGATAATTAAATATTTTGGTTTGGTGGGCTATCATTCATTTTCCCTGAGAAAGTATTTACTATAATTGCAATTAGATATGAAGTTTCTATAGGTTTTGAGGGGGAAAATATTAAAAATAAATATAAGTTAGCTGACTCAGTTGGATCCTTGCCTTGGGAGTATTCAGTTAGACTAAATGACAATGCTCTTGTTGGTGCAAAGTAGCTTTATCTCTTTGAAGATAAAAATGTTCACTCTAGTGAAAATCTAGTCCACATATACTTTTGTTTCTCTGATCCAGAATCAGCAATCTATTTATATCTACTTCAATCACTGTAATCCTTTAAAAAGATCAGTTCCTAACAAACACACATGCATGTTCCTAATTTTACAGGTCCAACAGCACTAATTTTAGAAAAATGGCAACTCTTCAGTGCTTTCCATAGTGTCAAGTTTGAAGGCTGTTAAATAATATTTAACTTGCACATTAGCTAACTATGCAGAACTGATACCAATTTAAACATTTTGCATTGACAACTATAATAAAGGGTGTCTTTTTGGAATAATAATCTTATTCAGACTATGCTCATTCAGTTCTATTTTGTTAAGTCTTTTGCATCCCCAATTACAAATGAAGATAATAATAATGGCGTGCCAGTCTCATTAAGTGTAGGGATACAACAATTCACTCTGATAAACTGTAAATTATAGTTTGTGAATGACTGCCATGTATACAAGGAAGTCGGTAGGAAAGTATACCAACATGGAGCTAACAGCAGGAGTGGATGCTGAGAGCTGGCAGCCAAAGATATTCTTTGGAAAAGACAGGGGCAATGGATACTGATTAAATCCAGAAATAAGAAAGCTGTGAGAGCTGTCACGTCACTGCAATGGGATAGTCAAGATTATCTCTAATGTGCCTGAATATGGTCTGTAAAAAAGGATTCAATCATACACTGGTATCCTTTGTAAAATCAAAATAACCCCAAATGCCCAAATTCTAAATTCTTTTCAGTTCTAAGAGCAACATATTCTGCATTTTCTCCAAGATCGTCAGGCCCTATTAAAGTTATCTTTTGTATCTCCCTATTAGGATCAGAGATGCTGACAGCTCTTCAATCTCCTGGTTACCACCTATTACTAGACATTTTCAGAGTGTCAGCAAAGGCCTTTTGTCTTGAGGAACTATAGTTTCTACACTCCATTTGTTCTGCACAATTAAAAGAAGTAGCTGATAAGCCAAATTCATTTAGGAAATGGGGATTTTTATAATGAGGCTTTTACCAGAGAGAAGAGAGTGGACTGGAGAATTTTTAAAACCAATAAGAGCCTATCTCCAAGTTAACTTTTTTCCCCCTGAGGGTGGGGGAGAAGTTGAGGAATATGGCTTTAATCCACTGGGATTTATTTATTTGGTTTTGGTTCAGACTTGTAATTTATTTAGTGCAAGAAACTCCTTACATAAAAAACAACAACAACAAAAAAAACCCAACAACAACAAAAAAAACTATTCTCACTGATGCAGAGTCACAACCTAACTGTATTTAATAGTCATAGAAACTTGCCTGAGTCTATGAGAGGTTATATGACTTTCTTGGGGGCACACAGTCAGTATGTGTTAAAGGCAAGACTTGAATCCAGGTATTTCTGTCTTCAAATGGTACCTTCTATCTACTGTAACATGCCACCTCTCAGTCTGTTTTTTTCCTAATATAAAATATATCATAATTTTCATTTGGAAGGGCCAAATGATGAATTTCTAGCCTATATGTTTAACAAGGTTACTTTTAGATAGATTCTTCTTGGGGTCCAAATGTAAAATGTTGGTTGATATAGTATATGGTTAGTTTTTCTTGGAAATCTACCAAGTTCATGATTGGAGATTTTAGATGAGAAGGATATACATTCTGCTCCCTTTTTTATTGGGGACTCACTTTCCTCTACTTGGTATTCTGCTGCTTTGTTCACTCCATGCTGCCTAATAAAGACCTAATAAAGATCTTGACATCTTACCACCTTTACTTTTTCCCTCCAAGGTCTCCAGTGCTGTCTAAGCAAATGAAGTAACAATGCCTGTGCTGTTGGATTGCTTAAAAAGAGCTGCATTAAGACATGGACTCCCGGACTCCAGGAATGCACTGAGTCCAAAAGCTGGACGACTTTTGCATAGACAAATGACACAATAGGGAAAGTAGTAGGAAAATATTAATTGGTACCTATTATGTGGTTTTGAAATGGAGAGTGACTTCCGTTCTCCATAATGGTGTCCTCTTCATCCTCTTGAAGGCTTTCAGTGACCTCTTTTATCTGTAAAGAGAAGAAACTCAGAAAATTCTCTTCCTAAGTTATCTTTAGCAGCTCTCAGAAAAAGGGTATTTTCCACAGCAAACACATGTTTTCCCAACTGCATTGAATGGATTCATTATTATTTTTAATTATAACAACTTATTTTCAGACATATAACCTTAGTTTTGAAAGTGAAAATTTATAGGGTATATCATCCCACAAAAGACTTTGGATGTAACAGCTTTGGTTTTTGTTCCTTTAATGAAGTCTGTAACACAGAGCTGTCAAGAAAAATTAAGGTTTAAGGAGGTGTAATTTCTCTGGAGGGAATGACTTCCACTACAATTTATTTTAATAAGAATAAAGAAATACATTCAGGTCTCTACTGGTGTGAGTCTTGAAGATTTTTTGTGTTTTATTCATTCTAGGACAGAACGAGGTGACCTCAGTGAGGGATCAATGACCTGGGGAACTGAATTGGTTATTTAGCTAATTCAAGCAAAAACAAACCCCTCCCTAATCTTTACCTGTAATAACCAGACAATTGGAAAGGGTGTAGGTAAAGCAAGAGAGGTAATTAATTACTCAGATAATTACTTAAATTCTTCATTTTACTTTGCATGTCTAGATGCAGCTTCATTGTGACTTCAAGGGTGGTTTTTTCCCTTTCTTTTTGGACTCTGGATAGTACTTTTAATGCCCTAATTAAAAGACATTTCATCTGGTCAACTAGAAAGACAATGGCAATAATATAAAGTGGGTAATGCAATAAGAATCCTAGTTATGCACATATGTTCTTTAATTGCCAGTGGATCTGCTCTGGGACTTGGGTGGAATGCCAAGGAGCCATTATTTTATATTTGCACTATAGAAAGTCATGCAGATGTATGCTGACCTTGAGCTCAATTTAGCTTCCTGCTTTTTTGTCTCCCATTCCTCATATTTAATGGAATAAGACTAATTATTTACATTTTATGACCATGGTTTTATTATTAGGATGTAATTGGTGCTTAATCGGTCCAATGTGGATTGTCAAAAGATGCCAAATGGAAATAGATCTCTAACTCTGTCACCTCCAGCCTGTGTAATGCAAATTGATAAAGGAATGGAGAGCCAGTACCTTCATTTCCTCACCTCACTTACTCTATTACTAGATTTGGGAATGTTTCATTGCTTATTAGCACCTCCAAAAGAAAAGGGCAATAGAGGGACTCATCTGCCTCTTGTGATGCAAATCTGCATTTGTATTAGAGAAGAAATAGTTGCACTGATGTGACCTCTAAAGACATTATAAAAATGTAGGAATTATTTTACTAGGTCAGACTGGTATTTCCTCTAGCCTGACAATTTGTTTCTCATTGTGGAATCAAGGAAAAGTCACAATTTTCTTTCCACTGATGTCAAAATAATCATTAAATGTAATTAGAGATGTGTCCTTAAACATACTAATTTCTTCTAATAAGGATTCCCTTATAGACCTCTCCTCCTGATTTGTAAAATAGCTTTATGGAATAGACTGATATTTTTAATCAGTAGTTCTTCTTTGGGTAATAAGTTCGATTTTCTACCTGCATTCGAATTCAATTGAAGAATTCATTGACCATTTATTAAGAACCTATTATGGCTAGACATTATGCTAGGCCCTGACTAGACAGAGATAAAGATCAACATGATCTCTGCCCTCAAACACTTCACAATCTAATTGGTGAAATATAACATAGGTGGTGCAAGGTAGAATATGACTGAGTTCTTGGGGAAAATTTGTGGAGGGAGATCAAATAAGGCTTCCTGAAACTGACATCACCGGAGCAGTCTTTAATTAAGTAAAGGATTTTGAAAATTTAGATGAAGGAGTGCATTCCAGACACTGACGTGAGTCTATGTGAGTGCAGAGAAATAAAAGATCAATCAATCAACAAGAGTTGTACTTGTACAGAGTAGTAGATACTGGGCGTAGAATATTTAATCTTTTAACAATATAGGCTCAAATCTAGCCTAAGAAGCTAACAGAGTAACTATAGGCTTTAGTTTCTTTATGTTAAAATGAAGGGGATTGAACTTGAAGGCCTCTTTGGTTCCTTCTAGCTCTAAATCTGTGAACTTTGACCATGTAAACATTTATTAGGACCTACTATGTGCCAGGCACTTTTAGATGATAAGAACACAAAGATGAATATGAAATAATACCTGACCTCAAGAAGTTTGCATTTGAGTGGGGAAGATGACATGTGTATAGATACACATGCATGAAAAAGCAGAAAAGGCTGCAAAAGTGGACTGGAACCAGAAAATGGTGAGTTGTGAAGGGATGGTCTGTTGAGTTTATATTTTATATATTAAAAAAGGCAGCCATGAAGATTTTTGAGTAGAGGAGACAGGTCAGACCTGGGCCTTAGGAAGACTGCTTTTTTGCAGCTGCATAAAATAAGGAGCCATACAGGTAGCAGGAAGAACAGTGATGAGACTATTACAACAGTCCAGATGAGACATGATGGGTGCCTTAACTAGGGAGACTTGGAACCTAAACAAAGAGAAAGGGACAGATGGGAGAGATATTATGTACAATCATACTTTTAATTGTCCTCAATTTACTTTTTTTCAGACTCAAAAGGATGTCCCGATTTTAAAATGTGAACAAGTCCTTGTTCACCCTATTCCTTTTCTTATGTTTCAGTGATAATCACTTTCTCTTCATCTTTCCAAACTAAAGAATAATAAAATGTGAAGTGTCATGGTTTTTTTTAAGAGCTAGAAGAGACCTTAGAAATCATTTAGTTCAATCCCTTCGTATTGCTGATGAGAGAACCAAAGTCTAAGGAGGTTAAGGAAACTGTTCAAGGTCACATAGGAAGCTAAAAGGAGACCCAGGAGAGGGCCATACAGACCAGTCCCAATGCCTGGAATGGACACCTGCATCTAAACTTTCTAAATCTTTTTCTTAATTAAAGACTCTGCTTTGGTGATATCAATTTCATGAAGCCTTACTTGGTCTCCACAATTTTTCCAAACAGCAATTTTTTCTTGCTTCCTTTTGCCCTCAATTACATCCTGCCTTGCATTACATCTATTTGTATACATGGTGTATTTTACTGATTAGATTGTGAAGTGTTTGAGGGCAGGGATCATATTCTTCATCTCTGTCTAGCCAGTACCTGGCACAATGTCTTGCTATAATAGGTTCTTAATAAATGGTCAATGAATTCTTCAATTGAATTGTAATGCAAGTAGAAAATTGAACTTATTACCCAAATAATTATTACTTATTGAAATTCTTAATATATATCAAAAAGGCTTTAAAAAATAAATTAGGAGACTAGAAACCCATGATCTGAATCTCAGTTGAGTCCTTTCTGTACGACTCCTTTCTGTCCCTAAGTGTTCTAGTCTGTAGCCCTAAAGAAGCACTCCCATCAACAATGGTATAGTTGTATATACAGGGGCTTAGTTTATTATGTGGGAGTTAGACCCTCTCCAGTTCTGAGATGCCTTTATTGTATTGTGCTTGTCAGGACTTAAAATAGATTTCCAGGAGCTGATAAACTCTAGTTTCAGGTTAGTTATAATTTTCTCTTTTGCTTGAAAACTGAGGCTACTCCTTCCCCTTCAACTGACTTGTACTATTACTTCAAAATAAGACTTAAAGCCTTTTAGAGCTGGGTAGGAACACAAAAGGGCTAAGATACCATGGCCATCACAACCCAGTCAGATACTTTTTATACTGGTCCAACTACTTATAGTTTGCCTTGGATAATTTATCATAGAAAGAGGGCTGAAGGACAAG
This sequence comes from Gymnobelideus leadbeateri, assembly GCA_011680675.1. Classification (NCBI taxonomy): domain Eukaryota; kingdom Metazoa; phylum Chordata; class Mammalia; order Diprotodontia; family Petauridae; genus Gymnobelideus; species Gymnobelideus leadbeateri. The sequence continues at coordinate 175,760 of WOXC01011410.1, forward strand.
GCTTCTAATCACTAGGTTTCCAAGCATCCCATGGATCACATGGCATATTTGGTCCTTGTAGAAAAGATTTGGTACTAATGATGAATTATGGGAAATAAGAAATAGAGGGGAAATGTTAGACAAGTGAAATGACAGAACTGGTACATGAGACTCCCTCAGTCAACCTGATGTATTCATGCTAAAAGGTCTAAGTAGAAAGCAGTAGATAATTAAAAAAAATTTTTTAATTGGCTATAGATGACAGCTATAATTTATTTTGGCAGCAGATTCCCTTTACTCATTATATTATTCACAAACTGAAATTGAAATTAGTTGGTATTCATGAACAGGCTCTGGATGTGATCACCCAGATCACAGGGAGGTTGTAGGGATCATACTGAGTGATAAGTGGGAGCCAGCTTGGGGTTAAGAAGCCACCGTAAATAATTTAACTCAAGAAAACTAGTATTGATGAATGCCTACTATGTACAAGTCATGATGCTAAACACTGGAGATACAAAAACAAAATCAAAAGCATTTCTACTCTGAAATAACTTACATTCTAGTAGACATAATAAATTCAGGTACATAATAAAATAATATAAACAAAATTGAGGAGAAAGAGAACACTAACTACTGGTAGGGTATGGGAAGGTTGACATTACTTCCTGGAGGAAGTAACACTTTGAGTTGAGCTTTGCATGAAGTCAAGGATTCTGAGATGAGGCATATGGAAAGCTATCAGAATATAAACTCATTTAAGGCAGAGAACTTTTTTTGTTGTTGGTTGGTTTGCTTTTGTTTTGTTTTTGGTTTCTCCCACACCGCACAGTATTTGGCACACAGTAAATGCTCAATAAAGGATTTAAGTTTGATTATCAGGGAATGGCTTGTACAAATGCATGGAAGTGAGAGATAGACTATAAATTTTGGGGAGTCGTTAGTAGTTTTTAGGCAATTAGGGGCTCAGTGATTAGAGTGCTGGGCCTGGAGTCTGGAAGATCTGAGTTCAAAGCCTGGTCTCAGAAACTTATTAGCTGTGTGACCCTGGACAAATCACTTAACCTCTGTTTGTCATAATCCACTGGAAAGGGAAATGGCAACCCACTCCACTATCTTTGCCAAGAAAATCCTAAGGAAAGTATGGTCCATGGGGTCACAAAGAGTCAGATGTGATTGAACAACAACAAATACTTTAAGGGCAGCTAGATGGTACAATGGATAAAATGCCAGGCCTGAAGTCAGGAAGACTCATCTTTCCGAGTTCAAATCTGTCCTCAGACATTTATTTACTAGTTGTATGACTCTGGGTAAGTCACTTAATGCTGTTTGCCTCAGTTCCTCATCTATAAAAATGAGCTAGAGGAGGAAGTAGCAAACCAGTCTAGTATATTTGCCAAGAAAATCTCAAATGGAGTCATGAAGAGTTGGACACAAGAGTTGGAAAAACAACAGTAGTTTTTTTTTTTTGTAGGAATAGAGAATTCATGAAGGGAAATGGTATTTATTAAATATGGAAAGGCAGATGGGAGATAAATAGTGATGTTCATTAAATGCTAGGATAAGAAACTTGTATTTTCCTATTGGCAATGGGATAGGAAGCCTGAAAGCTTTTGAACTAGTGAATGAAATGATCAGACCTGTTTCTTGCAAAGATTATTTTGGCAGCTATATAGAGGATGGAATGAAAAAGAAAGTCTGGAAGAAGGGATACCAACAAAGAAATCTCTTTGTGTATACAGTGAACCAGAAAAAAGGATAATAAGGACCCAAATAAATAAGTTGACTGTGTGAGCTGAGGATGAGGGAAAGAGACTTGCCAAGGATAATTTTTAGAGTATGAACCTGAGGGTAAGATTGGATTCTAATGCATAGTGGGGCCAAATGAGTGTAGATAAGCTGAGAGAATACTGACTAAGGCACAAATCCAAAGAGCTTAGAGAGGACTAAGGATCTCTCAATAACATTTTCCTAGCCCCTACTCTTAAGCACAGAAAGAAAATATAATCAGTAATATTATGAAATATGACAAGGGGTGGGAGTCAAATAGTGCTCACATAATTTTGAGTAGTATTTGCCAGTGTTCCTTTTGGCTATTGATGTTAAAAACTAGTATTTTTCTAAGGGAAGTTCTAGGATATTTGAAGATGTCCTTTAGTTTGTACCATTGACACGCAGGATGCACGATTATTATTGTCAAAATAACATTAAGAGGTATATCTTTTGGGCATCTAGGTGGTGCAGTGACTACAGCACCAGCCCTGGAATCAGGAAGACCTGAGTTCAAATGTGGCCTCAGACACTTGACACTTACTAGTCATGTGACCTTGGGCAAGTCACTTAACCCCAATTGCCCTGCCTTCCCTCCTCCAAAAAGCAAAACAAAATCCCCCCAAAAGAGGTATATCTTTTACAGAGATTATTGGAATGATAACTGTACACAACTTAATAAAAGAACCATGTGTAATATTTTCATGGTTTTATTTTATTTTGTCCAGGACATATCATGATCATGGGATGATTCCTGTTAAAAAAAATAATAAGACTTCTTTTTTTTTCAGAGTATAGAACACCAGTAAATTATCCATTATTTGAGTTGGGTAGTATTAGTATTTACCCCCTATCATATAATAGAATTTTATAAAGCAGTTTATATGCACCCATGATCTCACTTAATTCTTACAAGATCAAAAGGTACAAATATTATTGTTTTAATTTCCTAGATGTGGAACTCGAGGTTGAGAGAGCTTTGCTGACTTGGCCATTGTCAGGGTGGTCATCAAACAGGAGACTGGACTCTGTACCAGACTCACTTGTTTTATATTGACCTGTTTACATATCTTACTGACTCTCCTCAATATGAAAACCATGAATGCAGTGGCCATGTCAATTTTCTCTTTGATTCTCTCCCAGACCTAGCATCTTGTCTTTTAAATAGGGGAAGCTTAATAAATGTTTGGTGGGGACAGCTAAGTGGCTCAGCAAATACAGCACCAGTCCAGGAGTCAGGAGGACCTGAGTTCAAATTATGACCTCGGACATGTGGTACTTACTAGTTGTGTGACTTTGGGCAAATCACTTAACCCCAATTAGCTTGCTTTCCCCCCCCAAAAAGACCAAACTCCAAACTGTTCAATGAATCAATGAACTGATAATTCTTTGGATGAAGTCTTTATATAATTTTTTCGTTGGATTCATTACATATATCCTCTTTGAATTCCCATAAATTTAAGAGTTTTCCCCAAAGTCACATTATATTTAGAAGTTCATTTAGAAAGGAGAAATAAAATATCTTAGATTGTGGGGTATCCTTGAAGGAGAAGAAAACAACTTGGGAGTCATTGCCTTCTAATTTATTTAGAAATGCATTGCTTATGGATTATGAAGGGTAAAATATGCATAATTATGATTAGCGTCAAAAAGGCATTACGAGCTGCATCTTTCACTTTGAAAACATTGGAGTGACAATGTTTTGCAGGGCTTAATAAGAGGAGATTGATGTGCAATTGTTGTCATGATTCTCTGCTATTTTATCTGGGTTCAGTCATGTTTCAGATGTTTCTGACTTTTCATGACTCCATTTAGGGTTTTCTTGGCAAAGATACTGGAGTGGTTTGCTATTTCCTCCTCCAGCTCATTTTCCAGATGAGGAGACTGAGGCAAAAAGGGTTAAGTGACTTGCCCAGGATCTTACAGCTAGTAAGTATCTGAGTATTTTAACTAAAAAAGATGAGTCTTCCTGATTCCAAGCTCAATGTTCTATTCACTGTACCCCCTACCTGCCTGGAATAAAGTAGTAGCTTCATAAATGTTTTTGGATTGACTGATCATTACTTATATTTACAAAACACTTTCAAAATGCATAAAGTGTTTCCTTAGTGGCCCGACGAAGTAAGTGGTACAAGTATAATTGTCTCCATTTTAGAGATGAGGAAACAGGTACAGAGACCTAGGTGACTACATATGCTCAGGCCATCTGTTCTTAATACCAGTTATCTTCCTACTACTTTTCTCTCCCCCACTAAAGTATACTGCCTCTAAGAATAGCAGAGGCAGAAGGGACTTTGGTGATTAGTCCAAATTCCTCATTGTATGGATAAGGAAATGATTCCTAGGGGAAATTAAAGTGACAGACTCCATTCAAGTCACACAGCAAGTTAGCAGCTAAATTAGTCAGAACCCAGGTTTCCTGGATCTTCTTCTAGTGTTTTGCAACTCTGCCATAGTGCTTAGCTGTGAGGTCCTACTTCACAATTTATGTTCAAAATATGTTCAAAATGTACAACAGGTTTTCACTATTGTTCTACCACTATTTCAGATGAAAACAACTGTTACTTCTCTTGGAAATGAACCATTTCCATAGATTATCACACTAAGGTGTAAAGAGATATTTTTTAAATGTAATTTACTCTCAGAAAGAAACTAGGTAGCTTGGTATTCAGCTTAACGAAGTATTTCATCTACTGTGGATGGAAAAGCTTCTGTACATGATTAATTTGCCCTTAATAACTAACCAAAAAAAATTAACATCCGTATCATTTATGTATACTTTGGGTAATCTAGGTACTTCACAGGAAAAATAAGTGTGCGGTTTCTTAAAGATATTCTAAGAGGTCTAAATGACTCTTATTGTTACCCTGAGAGAGAATGTATGGGGGAGAGACAAAAAGCATGGCAAATTACTTCAGCATTAGGAAATAATAAGAGAGTAAAGATGAAATTGTAGAAGCAAAGTACAGGGATTTTTTGTGTCTTTTTTTCTTTCTTGTACTTCTGTACAGTGAAGATATACCCTAAGCTGTCAGAACCATATTAAATGGGGCATAGTTAAATTGAGTGGCTCTGATAAGGGCTCCACTGTGCTATCAAAGTTTTAGATCAGTTGGATTGAATTTCTGGCATATTGCACATTTCCAGACTTTCATTCTCTCTTTTTTTCCTTTCAGTGACACTACAAGGGCAGCCTTAGATATGCTTATAATTTGTAGTTTTATAATGCAGGGGACATCTACATTTTCAAAGAAGAGATGATACCATGCAAGCCAGGAGCAAAGAAAAAAAAAGTTTTGCAAAGTACACAGTCTGCATACTGTTTCTGAGAGCTTGAAAAATGACCTTGTATCTGCCTTGAGTCAAGAGAGTTATTTGAATGAAAAATAAAAACATGCATTTGCTTAAACTTTAAGTATGGCTGTGGTACTTTAACCTTAAGAACTCTAAACATCAATAATGAAGCTAATAGGTTTTCCAATTCCCATTATGATTATGCCTGAAACATTCTCCTCCCTTAAAGTATCTCCCAAAGAAATGCATAATTGCTTCATATTTCAAATTTTCTCTCAGAAAATGGTAGCAACTGCCATATTTTTATAGCCTTCTTTTATAAGAATAAAAAAAGTTATGGATATATTCCTTCAATAAAAAGCAGAATTTTTGTAGAAATGCTGCAAATCCTCCATGAAGAGCAAATGAATAGGACAAAATCAATTATTTGAGAGAAAAAGACTATGGGGATAGGATGTGGATACAAATGCAATTTGAAATATAAATACTGATTAAAGTTAACACACCCTGGGAAGATATATATGGCTTTCATTTAGGAAAACTATTCATTGATAGTTTCGTTTCAATAGTAAGAGATAAAAATGATGTGTGCAACTAAGTTCCAAATAGTCTTCCTCAAATTTTATAGCACTTCCAGTTTGGAGTGGCTTGAATTGGCATATGTGAGTCCTCTTAAAAAAATACAAAACGCACCCCCAAGACATCAACCATAGCTAATATTCATCATTTCCACTTCTCCAACCAAATGTGCTCCTTTTTGCAGTTTTTGATGGTGGAGATGATCAACGTAAGAATTTCCAGCACAAGGGTATAATTTTAGGAAAGTACATTGGTGTCTTTTGATGGGAACACACTGTGATTATTCCATCATTTTGCATATGTAGTTGGAGAAAGTCCTCACGAGCAGAAACTGGAAGATCGTTACAAGTGGCAGTATTGCCCAGTCCATAATCAAACTGCCAGAGTCTTGTACTGATTCTCATCCCTTCTTCCCTCCTTTCCTTCCACCCCCACTCTCTTAACTCTATATTTATGTTATCAAGTGGCTATAGTGCTGTTCGTCTATTTGGATGGAAAGACCCTATCCTAGCTCAGAGCACAGAAATACAAGCAGGCTGATGCAGCACGTGAAGGAACTTACCAGGTTTTCATTCGGTGTTTCCATATCAGCTTTGGTTTTGCTGTTTTTCTTATGGTTTCCTTGCGTGTTGATAGAGTTGCTGGGAAGAGCGGAGCCTTGGGAGTTGCCCTTAGACACACTCCTGTAGGAAACATTATTTGATCCACTTTCTGTCTGTTGTACTGCTTTCTTATCAACTCTGCAGGTAGAAAGTGATTCCTCTGATAAATCACGTTGCCTTTTTTCAATCACGCTACTTTACCCATTTCTTTAGTGTTTAAAACAACCTTCCTGTACCTTTCTGTTTCTATACCTTCATGTGATAAATATTTTGAACCAGTTCTTCTCACAAAATATGTTGCTTACAGTTTCAGGTAGTGGATTAATTTAGTTTTCCCCATTGAATGCTTTATTTTTTATGATGAAAATTGCTAAGGGGGCAAAGTGAAAACAATGTACGGTTATTGTTAAAGGCCCCCACCTCCCCCCCCCCCAGGAAAATGTAATTACTTTTGGAAAGTTACTAAGTATGTTTTCTGGTTTACAATCAATGAGATCTGCATACATAAAAATATATGCATAATTGTCTTCCATTTCATGCCATATGCGTACATTCATGGTTCCTGGGGTAGGTTGAAATTCTAACAACTTTGATAAAAACTTACCATTCTTTAATTTCAAAGACCATTGGTTTGGTTAACAAAGTAACATGGATGAAATTATCATTTTATTGCTAACATTTTTTTTAAATTTTAAATTCTTGTTAATGTATAAAAGACTGTTACTGTGGATTTCTGTTGAGGAAACATGCTTCCATTTCATTTATCATCCCAGAAGCCTCCTTTCCGGAAAAATAAAATAAAATAAACATGGTGAAGGTCAATAACTTACCTGTTTAAAAGTTCTTTCATAAATGTGTCTTTTGTCAAACATGTGGCAGGACTGAGTCTATTCTTCTGTTCAAACTTCATTTGGACATGAATGTCTTGTGGAGTTCTCATATTCCTTTTGCTTTTTAAGACACTATCTGGAACATCTCCCATCTCTGTTTTTCTGTTGAATTCATTTTCTGTCTCACATTGCAAGTCAGGCTTCTTTTTGTCTTTCTTTTTCTCCACTTTTTGCTGTTTGTTTCCAAATCCCAAACTCTTTGCATCTTTCTTTTCCACTTTGGTTTTGGAGATGTCCATTTTTCTGCCACTCAGAGCTGGGAGTTTACTCCTTCGAAAACCAAACCAGCTGGCAATGGAGGGACCCGTCTTTTGTTTGCCCTCCACAGTGGGAGACCTAGTTTGCACTTGGCCCTTTTCCACATTTTCCTGAATGCAGAGCATGACTTTTTCTTCTATTGTAGGTGGGACAGGGGCATTTTGGCTTAAATCTCCCATTTCAGAGGTGTTTGATGGTTTCCCAGGGATTTCTTGTTTACGTGTGCTGCTTGCTTCAAGATGACCTAGGCACTGAGTCCTTCTTGGACTTTGAAGGGAAGTTGCCTGATCTAATAGATGACTGGGTGATAATGGGGATGGAAGGCATTTGTAGGGACCATTGCCTTGTTCCTCAGGCATAGCTATGGTTGGGCAGTCTCCCTGAGAAGGTGACCTGTGTGTTTCAACCCTGGATACATTATGAGTCTCTTCGATTTTGGGAGAAACCCTGAAAGGCAATTTGCTTGGACTACCATGCTGGCTGCTGGAGCTGTTTGTACTTCCATGAGTTCCTTGCCGAGAATCAGAATCCTCCAATGGCTTAGCAGATATTGAAAGGTTCTCTGTGATTGACCCTGAAGCTGTCTTATTTGTGAATCCATCAGTAGCAGAATTCTGGCGAGTGAGAGAATTGCCTCTCTCAGTTGTATTGGTAATGATTTGAGTCCGAACTTTACCAAGTCCTTCAGAAGCAGCAGTGGAAGGCTTTTCTCCAGAATGAACACTGAAACTTTGACTACGAGCTTTGGCCCCATTCATTCCTAGAGCTGGTTTTAAGTGTGGCTTGCTGGAAGAGGTGGACCTCTTCATAAATCTGTTTTCTGATATATCTCCCCTGTCAGCCTCTATGTGGTAGTTCTCAGGTGACTGTGGAAGGGTGCTCTCTGGGGCAAGGCCTGAAGCAAAACTGCTTTTCATGTCTAAATCCACCATTGACACATTTAGCTCACCACTTGTGGTAACAATTCTTGTTAGATCCAAGGATTCTTCTGGCTTCGACTTGCTTGCTATGGCAGAGCTTTTGGAAGCCGCATTTATGCTCTCCTTTTCCTGTTTCCCTGGCACAGTGGAACTCTTCCTGAGTGGTTGAGGGGATTTTACAAGTACTTTGAGTCCCACAGGGAGACGGGTCTTCAGTCCTTTGTCATGAGAACCTTGGATGTTGTTTATGGTCTCATGACTTTTAGAGGATGGGGATGATGAGGGACTATTAACCTGAGATGACACTGATTCATTCCCACTAATGGGGTGAGTCTTGGGTGATTTGGAAAGACAGTCATTGTATTGTGCTCTCCTTCCTGGGGATGAGCTTTTTGAGGGAGACATTTCTAGTGGTCCACAGCCTAAGGGAATATTCTTGGTAGTCTGTAAGCCTGTTTCAGAAAGTCCTTGATTATTTCCAGAAGCTTGGTGACTGGAGACTTTTGTAGAACCTCTCTTAGGAGATACTTTTGGAGGGCCTGGACCAATCATGGCAAATGTACCAGAAGACAGTTGACTTGTACATCTGCTTTGGGTTATTTTTTCTTCAATAGATGAAGGGTGAGAGAAGTCAGGCTTTTTGAGTGCCATGATTGATTTTTTCCCCTGGACTTCAGATGTAGCCTGACTTGAAGAAATCACAGTACTTGGGGATGCTTTCAGTGGGGAGGACTTTAGTGTAGTCTTTGCCATTTCACTAGGGACACCGGTTCCTGGCTTGCTGGGTAAAGGTGGTGAATGTTCATAATGAGGCCTGATCAGCAGTGAAGCTGACCTGCCTGGAGGGGGAGGTGGAGAAGGCGATTTGACCTTTTCTTCTGGTCCCAAGTTATAGTGCTTCTCCTTGGTTGGGGGCTCCGCATAGTCAGTGGGCTCAATGAGGGGTCTTGGCAATAATAGAGAACTCTTAGAGCCCTTGACACAGTCATTCTTGATAGGATTTTTTAAGCTGTGAGGAAGCAGCTTTGGCTGTTTGGGGATATGGGAGTCAGGCTGTAGATACATATGATGTACTGGGCTCTGGGCTTTTTGCAACCTGGAGAGTTTTACAGGAGGTAAGGCTGGTGATTTTTCTAGGACCATGGAGCCAGGAGGTGAGGGGACAGATGCATCATCGGGATCTGTTACCTTTGATTTCTGAGGCAAAGATTTCCCCCTGCTCGGTATTTTAGTCAGGTTTTGTTTGTGGTTCATACCCATGGACATGGAAGATACAGAATTGCTTCGGTATGTTATGTTATGTGTGGATTTGGCTTCCTTTTGTCGCTGAGTATTTTCTAGTATTGATCTTCCAGGGCTTAAAGACTCTGTGGACATCACAAGAACACCTGTATTTCTAGTCCCAATGATATCTTTGTGAGTTCTTTTCTCTTTTTCATCTTCAGGTGCCTTTAAAATGGTATAGTCTCTTGCATTCATTCCTGGCTGCAAATTAGTGATTCCCTGAGGTAAGAGTTCAGTGTATTCTGCATTGGGCCCAGTCGGAGCTTGGTTGATTGAAATTTCATTTCTAGTAACAGTGACAACTCCAGTCTGATGTGAGCTGAATTCAATAGGCTCCCCATCCTCAGCATCAAATATTACAGTAATACATTCTTCAGAGGAAGTCTTTTTGATGACTCTCTGCTGTTTAATGAAACTAAATGTCTTTGGCCTGCTATCTGAGGAAATGGGCATTTGTTTTTCCTCTTTACTGGAAGACACAAGTTGAGATTTTCCATGTCCCACCAGGATGTCAAAGGACTGATTACCAGGAGTTAACAACAAGTCAGAAGGACTTTTCTCATCACTGCTTTCTATATGTAATTCATCAAGGGTTTCATAGTCATCAGTATCAGAAAGCTGTAAATTAAGGTCCATATGGCCTAAACCAGGCAGGTCTTTTTCTCGTTGCAACTGCATGTTTGGGCATAACTCTCCCTCTGATAGGCAGTTGCTATCAAAATGGATCAATTTTTCAGGTTTTTCCTTGATATCAGCAGAGGAAGTATTTTCTGAAAAGTTTTTTCCACTAGACTCCCAACCAAATAGACTATCAGAAACACTGTGAGTTAACTTGTTACAGTGCAGCCTATGGTCTTTGTTTGGGATTTCATGAAGCAAGGCTAAAGAGGAAGCTTCATCATCATCATCATCATCATGGGAATCAGAGTCATAAGTGAACGCCTCTGTGTGCTTTTTGCATGTGCTTCCTGTTTCTGTTGACATACAATGAGGATGCTCCTTATGGCTGCCACATTTAATCCCTGGGGAATAGATTCCTTCATTTGAGTTCATACAATCTTTATAACCCCATTTGGTTATTATAGAAGGTGGTGCAAGCAATACTTTTCGTTTCTGCAGCTTCCTTAGGCCTTCCAAAATGTGGCTTTCCTTAATACGCGTTGGGGGTAGCTCATCCGCAGGACTAGCAAAGTCACTTGGGAGGGATGAGGCAATGCTAATCCTTTTGTCCCAGTTAATTGATGACTGTCAGGGAGAAAAAGCAAATATTAGAAAACAATGAAATAAGCAGGTTAGAAATATCTTTAAAAGAAAAAAAAGTAGCCAATGAGCTCGGCATATCCTGGTGATAGAGCCATTCATTCATCTATTAAAAAGGTATTTACTGAATGCCTGCTTTGTGCAAGGCAATGGGAAAGGCACTTCAGGAAACAGCAGGTCCCTGTCTTCAAGAAGCTTGTATTCTGGTAAGGGAAAAAGGGCATGAACACAACCAAGGCACAATATTATAAAATAAAAATGGAAACAAAGTGCTCCAGGTATACAGAGGAGGGAGGGATTATTTCTGGTTAGAGTGACAGAGAAGGCTTCATGGAGGAGGTACAATTTGAGTTGTCTTGAAATACAAGGAAAAATAAGAGGGGGCATTGAAAGAAAAGGATGGCAAAAAGGCAGAGCCAGAAAGGCACAAGGTCTAGTACAGAGAACACCAAATAGGTCATTCTGACAGAAGCAAAGGAAGGAAGGCTAGAAGGGTAGGTTGGGGTCAAGGATGGGCTTGAATGCTAAGAAAAATGCTAAGTTTAGAGTTTTTCAGTTAACACTGGGAAACCAGTGGGGATTTTTAAAAGTAATTTCCCAATAGTCAGGCAGGCATCCAGAAATGTATGGTTAGCACTTTAATACAATTAGTGACCTGAATAAGTTAAAAATCTTTTCTTTGGTGCCTCTCTGGAACAGAAACCTAGTCCCCAGGAAGAAACTAGTTTGAGTGCACTTACCATGTAGAGAACACAGAGAAAAAGCCTGCTCCCTATTCTTAGAGCTCTGGGAGTGAATCGTATTTTCACTCACCACTGCTCACAAAAATATATCTCTTTGGCCTTTTAAAGGAATGAGATATTTTGCTATAGGAGGAAGGCTTAATTGTTAGTTGTCCCCCTGCACTTTCTTCTTTTTTGACCAAATGTGAACTAGGAGGAATATCCTGCTCTCTCTCCTCAAAAAATCAAACCTAAAGAATATGATCATACTCAGACACTTAGGAAAACCTAAGTGAGGTCTAGGGGGTCTGCCTTTTCATTCTGGGAAAGATCAAGTGTCTAATACTTAGTGCAGAGAACTAAATTGTAGATATGGTCCTTTAACAAGTATTGGCCACACCATAGTATGTGTCAAAAGTATATCAACACACCCAAGATTCGTAGTATATTTATATTTATGATACTATAGACCGGAGCAATTATATTTTTTAGATTTCTATAATAATCTCAAGCTTATAAGTCAACTGAATTTTTTTCTTGAATTGAAGGTTTATCTATAAAAATAACTTGCTATGAACAAATGCAGGTCTGTTAACTAAATGATATATGTAATATTTGAAAAAAAACCTAATTCTAGTACTAAAATAAGATGCTGTAGGTCAATGTTCTTGGGTGATCCTTTCTCTACTCACCCAAATCCCTAGAAAAAGAGTGAGATCCCATTAGGGAGTCACAGCTATTATAGAATTACCAGTGAGAAAGCTGTCACAGCTTGGGGATTTAAAACCTGTCCATGATTCTGATAGTTGCATTCACAAGAACAAAAAGAGATTAGAAAAAAATAGCCTATGAGAGACTGAAAATGCCAGATTTGTTCAAGCTACAGACTTGCTCAATTTATACTCTGCCAATGCCTCTCTACTTTTACTAATAACTATACAATTTTTGTGCATCCCTTAACCAATTTAAACCTCACCTCCTCTGTGAAGCCTTCCTTGAAGTTTCTACTTCATAATGTCTGTCTGTCTGTCTGTCTGTCTGTCTCTCTCTCTCTCTCTCTCTCTCTCTCTCTCTCTCTCTCTTTCTCTCTCCCCCCCCCTCTCTCTCTCTCTCTCTCTCTCTCTCTCTCTCTCTCTCTCTCATTTAACCTTCCCTGGAATTTACTGTCTTGAATTTAACAAATGCTTCAGCAGACTTTTACTAAGAATCTGATATATGCAAATTGTACTAGGTTTGGAAGACACAGCTTTAAAATGGCATCCTATCTGCTTTCAAGGATCTTATGGTCTACTGGGAAGTATGATTAACTTTGCATACATATTCTTATTATTTTATGTTTCTTATTTCTCCAACTGGGAGGCAGTGTATCTCTATGGATTGAGAGTTGACTTCTGTGCCAGCTAGGAATCCCTGGGGTCAAGTTCTGCCTCTAAATGTACTGGTAGTATGACCTTCAAACAAGTCACTTAAACTCCCAGTGCCCTAGGCAGTTCTCTGAGACTATAAGTTGTAGAGAAACTAGTGACTTGTAGAGGTAGAAGTAATTTCCTCATTTGGGAGTTCCCCAAACCAGTGAAATATCAGGGCCATCCCCTATTTTCTATCTTCTCAAATTGATTCTAAGTTTATTAAGGATCTATTTTGTATTCTTATATTCCTTACTTACTACATTATTTGTGAATTGACTATTTGAAGACTAGAGAGAGTAGAAAGGTTGTTAGGAGAAATGAATAGTCATGCCATCTACCCTGCTGCTGCATCCCAAGAATCACTGTGCCTTGTCTTCTGCCCTGCATCTATACCCTTCTAAGGGTATACCTCCCTTTTACATTTATAGCTACTCTCAGTACTTTGCACAATATCTAGCAAATTCCATGTGTTTAATGAGTGATTTTTCATGATTTCCTTCTTATAAGCTACTATATAGAGTAAAATTTTCCCAGTGAAAACAGATAAACAATGTTTGGACCTCAAAATCTGGAAAAAGATCAATAGGTGAATTTGAGAAAATACACTTATCTCTTGCAAAAAGATCAGGGGAAATGATTAAGGTTAGAAGAGGGAAAGGTGAGGAAAGAAAAAGCTTAGACTCTTAGTAGGAGAAAGAAGTAATGAAGTTGGAGTCTTATTAGGCAATTCCAGTTCTCCATATGTCCATAGGAGTGGAAGTAGAAATAAGAATTATAATTCTAGTCTTCCTTTGCTTAGAAGAAAGTATTAGTGAGGGTAATGTCTTGGGTTGATCCCAAAAGGACTATAAGTTTCTTTCTGTTTCTTGATCACCAGATATACTACTAACCCTGGCCAGTCTTTCTGATGAACAACTGTGTGTGTCTTTGGATTTGGGAAAAGTGGGGAGGAATCAGCACACACCCATCTTCATTACTAGGAAAATAACTCAAAACTCATGTGGAATAGTGGTATCACAATCATGCTATAAATCTGATACATTTCATACTCTCATTCTATTTGCTTCTATACAATGCAAAAAGAAATTTACAAAAGAATATAGCAAATTTGGCTATATGACCTCATGTATATGTGAGTACCTGACTTTTTCTGATATTTTCTTGGGAACCAGGGATATGCTTTTGATGTTACAAACTTGTAAGGTGGTGCACCTTAAAATGTTATTAATAGACTATTTGATGACAAGCTGCATGAAGTTTCTTGAAAGTGTGAAGATAGACTCAGGGAAGAGATCTCTTTTGAGCACTGTGGTCTTCTGTATAAGATAACCTTGCCCAGATAAGAAAAGGTAGGTGAAAGAAAAAAGAAAGAAAAATAGTGAGTAGAAAAAGAAGAGTCTGATATGACTAGATAGTTCATGAAATCACCTGAGAGACAGAAAACATCACTAATCTTCCTTCCCTAAATTGATAAGACCTCAGACTCTCACTATCATCATTCAGATCACTGAACAACTACTTGATGGTAGCAATTTTGGTAATGCATTGAATATAGCACTTTGCATTAAGAATCAGATCACAAGAGGAAAAAAGCTTTAATATTCAGGCTTAAAATCTTTTCCCAGATCTTGATAATATCCATTCAGATTATGGTGGGCCTGCCTTCTGATATCTATTTTCTAGTACTTATAGAGGCAAATGTGTTCTTTTGGCTTATATAGTTCCTATCCTTTGAGTAAATCCATATGGATGAAACAAAAATTCCCCAGCATCATCAGGTAATATCTTCTACTATGGCTCATTAATTGTTTTCTTCCAATTTGGAAAATAGCTATTGCAAACAGAGTGGATTAGACTTGCCCAGTGGGAGCAATAGAAGGCTTAAAAGTAGAAAGCATCAGAATATCATGAAAAAGAAACAAAGTGCTGCCACCAAGAACTTGTTCTAAAAATAAAGCAAAGGGGCAGAGGTCTTTTACAAATCATTATTTGCATAATTCTTCTCATATTTATAAATATATGTGTGGATCTTTTAAGTATTCATGTGAGTTCATTTTATTCAATTCATTCAAAATGAATTCATTTACATGAGCTGCCATTACAAAATAATGACTAATTTAGAAACAAATCAAAGTTTATATATCCAAATAAGTCTTGTCCCTTTCAATGAATTTGCACATTTGCTTAATGATACCACCAATAGTCAAGCGTTTTTAGGACCCTTTCTTTAAAGTTGCCTTCAAAATACTTCTTCAAAGGTATCTCATCTCCATCCCCCGAGGATGGACTTGATTTTAGGAAAAACAAAGCAAAATAAAACTATTTGGAGCCCTATCTAGAAAGTAACGTAGATCAACTAGTTGGAGATTAAAAGTTCCAGTTGAAACTGGCATACATCTATAAAATAGTGAGAATATTTTTCTTGGGTGGCTTAGAAATTTACTCCAAAGGCAACAAAATATTTCTTTGACTTTTTTGGTATAACAAATGGCAGTATCCTTGGGATAAGTAGAGCATACTAAGGTGATTGCATTGCAATGGACTACATTCATTTGGATGCATTATTTTTCTTATATTTCTTTTAAAAATCCATCTTTTTATATCCAATCATAACACCCATTCTAGATAGTCACAGTTCAAGCCCATTTTATAGATGAAGATCTATATGGATAGAGAAGTTAAGTGTTTAGTTAAAAAAAACCTAGAAGATGGGAAAGAACTAGAATAAAAAGTTTCTGTCCCATTATACCATAAAGTTTTATGTTTTACATCTAGTAAACACTCTAGATAAGGAGATTTCTTAAGAGTAGACTTGTGTAATCCTGAAACAAGAAAGTACATGCTATTTCCCTCCTTGGGTTCTATATAATCTATAAAGCAAAAGAAAATCCTAAAATATCCCTTACTGTATAACCTCCCATCTCTACCTATTGACCTCCTATCTATTCTTCCAGGCTCAATTGTAATACCACTACAATACTACAAAGACATGTCATCCTTCACCCACCAGGAAATGATTTCTCCTTTTTATGAATGACAGTACTTTGTTTATATATCTCTTGAAATACTTGTCACTTTTGCATCTTAGTCATTTAATTGAAATCATAGAAGGATAAAATATGAATTAGGAGGGACCCTAGAGACCATCTAAGCCATTTTCCCATTCATTGCAAGAAATTATTCAACACCGTTACAAAATCTGTTTTCTTGTGACTGCTATTAGCTGGTCCTACTTCTGCCTTCTGAACACACAAAGCAGAAGTCAAATGTACTTAACTCATGACAGCCCTTAAAATATTTTGAAGACAGATATCATCTCTACCCTAAGCATTCTCTTTGTCAGGATAACTAGGTTCCGATATTTTCGATCTATTCTTGTGAAACATGATTTCAAGTGCTCTTTCCATCTTAATTATGTGTTTTCTGTTTGTTTGTTTGTTTTGTAGTGCTCAGTGTTCTAGGTGTGGTGTGACCAATAGAGAGAATAGTGGATAACCAACTCTCTTGTTTTAAACATTTGGCATTCATTAATATAGCTTGAATTTGAATTTGCTTTTTTAAAAAATTAATCAGCCAGGTCGCCAAACAAAAAAAAATTCCTTTTTGTTTTCACTAGAAATATTTTCTAGCTATGTTTCTCTGATCTTATAGTCATGTAGTTTATTTTGTGAACCTAAGGGCAGGCTTTGCATTTATCCTTTTAAAATTTGTATTATTAGAATTGTTAGGATTTAATTTTGATTAATTCTTTTTGATTATTGATTATTTCAACTAAAGAACCAACTATCCTACCTAGCTTCATTGAAATGGCATTATTTGATAAGCAAAATCATCCATATCTTCTTCAAATCACTAATATTTTTTAATGAAAAAGCATGAAACAACCATATTGCATATTGATTGATAACTCCTTTTGTAGTGACACAAATCTATTTGTCAACATTTTTTTATATGGTCAATCAGTTACAAATCAACCCAACTCATCACCTTATCTGGTCCACATGTCTCCATCTTGCCTTCATGGATATGAGTAATAATATTGTTTTAATATTTGATGAAACCCAAATATCTATTCTTATATGTACATATGACACGTGTACACGTATGTGTTTATATAAATACACATACATATGTGAATGTACATATACACATATGTGTAATATCTCTAATCTATCAGATTGGTAACTGTCAAAAGGGAGAAATGATACTTTCTTGTTATTATGCTTAGTGAATCCATGCTGGCTCCAAGTATTCTCTAGTTTCCTTCCTGAATGGCAGAATATTTGAGGTGATGTTAAGCTGATCAACTTTTAGATTTCAAAATCCAAATTTGTTTTTTGAATTCAAAAGCATTTCTTCATTCTGCTTTTCTAATCACATTAGCAGGTTCTTTTAGTACTGCAATTCATATGGACCAGGTTACATAAAATAAAGCAACTGAGTGTCTGTCTCCTTATCTATCTCAGGTTTCAATTTCGTATTTGTCAGTTTTTATTCTATCCTTTCCAGTTTGATGATCATTCTCCTTAATAGAGAAAAGAGCAACAAGATAATCGTGCAGTTTAGCTTTTGTTCTGGCTTCTATTAACAGTGCCGCCCTTATATACTTGCCTTTCCATCACAGTACTAGATTGAAAGGTTCCAGAATTTCTGCATTCCCTTCAGTATTCATGTTTTACCTGGAGAAAACTCACATATTTATTAATCCCTTCTCTACATGATGGGCACTAAGAATAATACAAATTGGAAACTGCTAAATTAATCTTGGCTATCCCTGAAAAGTGCCAGATTTGCTTAGTTAGTGCTTTCTTTTTTCATCCCCTAATAACTCTCTATACTCAACAAGAAACACCAAAACACACAAGCAAAGTGCTTCCCTCTTCCCAACTTTGCCTTGTCCCTTCAGATCCAGCCATTTACTGGATCAAGTAATTACATCAAACATATAGCCTGTAGGCTGCATTGTAGTCTGCAAGCTTCCCTAGGAACCAGATTAAAATGTAACTGAGAAATATTTAACAAAATAAAGAAAATACAATAAAACATAATGTTAATATGTTATAATTTCTAAATCAAAATATGACTGCAAAAAGAATCCTTTACAACAGTTGAATAGTCCCCTTTTCTATTTGAGTTTGACACTACTGGCTTAAATGACTTCCCAAGTTCGTAAATGTCAGAACTGAGATTTACAGCTAGTTATTTTAACTCCAAATGCACTGGTTTTTAAAGTACTACTAGTGAAAAAGTTCAAACCAAAGAAAGGTAGATGGAGTTCAAACAGCCAAAGGTATTTCAACACTTGTTACTTTAGAATACAGAATAAGTCTGTCTATCTCAGTTTTCTTTGGCAATCAATTAATCAATAAGATTTTAATAGATTCCTACTAAGTGCCAGGCATTCTCCTAGGTGCTGAGGAATAGATACAAAGTACAACAACAAAGAGCTTACATTTTTTTCTTTTCTTTTCAGAGGGGGAGAGCAGGGCAGTTGGGGTTAAGTGACTTGTCCAAGGTTACACAGCTAGTAAGTGTTAAGTATCTGAGGTTGGATTTGAACTCAGGTCCTCCTGACCCCAGGGCCACTTATTCACTGTGCCACATAGTCACCCAAAGGGCTTACATTCTAATGTTATTCAAATACATTCTCTATGTTTGTTGAGGTGGATAGAGATAGAAACTTCTCTCTGATCCATGGCTGATCCATACACTCCATTATCAACCCCATGAAACTAGGGATATTTTCAAGGTATTGTCATGCAGTTACTATGCCTGGAATATTGGTCTTACCCTTTTACTGAGAGTCTTCCCATCATTCCAAGTGTAGGAGGAGCCACTGGAGTATTCACTACATGTGCTAGACAAAGAGAGTTCACTACTGCTGCAGCTGTTCCGGGGACAGAGACGTCCAGAGCTAGTCATGTTCAAGGCAGGGCACTTTGGGACAGGGACTCCAGATTTTGCATTTAGCTGGCATTCCTATAAACAGGCATGGAAAAAACCAACATCTTGACATACAAATCTATTTAGGAAAGAAAATGTAAGTTTACTTTGTCCTAGTCTACAAGCGTTAATTGACTGATTGATTCCTGTGGATTTCCCAAATCCACAGGTAAAACTAATGTAGCTATGGCATTTCCTAATTTCTAATTATATCAGTTGGGGAAATTCAGTGATCTTAAAACATGATTATAGAACCTCATAATAAAGCAGCTTTCCATACTATGGATTTGGAAGCATGGTGTAGTGGGAAAAAAGAAAGGTACAAAGCATTGATTCTGTCACTACTCAGTTCTGTGGCCTTCTTGGGAAGGTCATTTCTTTTATTGGGCCCTTAGTTTGCCCCCTTTTTGCCCTGGACTTAATAACGAAATCAATACTAACATTATTCTTGGAAAGAGTATGTCAGTTGGCTGCCCTATAGATCAACTCCTTATGCACCCCATTCCCCCATCATCACAAACACATGTATATAAGTGTATATATATGTATTTGCATGCATGTGTATATATATGCAATATGCATGTACATATGTACACATGTACATATGTATGCTCCCCTAGACCGTTATAATAAAATCTTGAGGACAGGAACTCCTTAATTTTTAATATTGTATTTCTAGGACCTAGCAAAATATTTAGCAAATAATGTTTAAAAAAAGAAAGAAAGGAAGCACTTAAGAAATGTATGTGTGTACTTCCCCATTTCCTACTGCAGTATTATATAACAAGATCACACTATTAAATGTACTCAAACACATATATGTATATACACACATATATGTATTCACACACATACACACTCTTGATATTATAATATATCGCATGTTATCATAAACCTCACACCTGGGGCTCATTCCCTCCTTGTTTCCATCTCTTGGCTTCTTCAAATCTTAGCTCAAATGCCAACTTCTACAAGAACCCTTTCTTTGCCCTCTTTAATGCTATTGCTTTCTCTCTGTTAATTATCTCCATTTAATCCTTATATATATTGTTCCTACTCAGTTGTTTGCGTGCTGTCTCCCCCATCGGACTGTAAGCTCCTTGAAGGGACTATTTTTGCATCACCAGTTCTTAGCACAGTGCCTGGCACATGTAGGCACTTAATAAATGCTTATTGTTGAGTTGACATCAAACCCTCTTTACTCAGATGCAGAATTCTAGATTCTGTGTGAGCAGTGACAAGGCTGTTTGAATTATACTGCATCTGCATTAGGCATGGGCTATGGGAAAATGCCACAGATGAACTTGTAAAAAGTCCAAGTACATCTTGACAACTGCATTATAGTCCTTTAAGATAACAAATGAGCCCCCCATGAGCTGGACAAGGTAAATTAATTTGGTGTCCCAAATGCAATGTCCACTGAGAAAGGAATCTCTCCATTACCTTTTAATTCCAGTTTGCTATCTAGTCTAAAGCTTTGCCTAAGAAACTCTTTGATGTAGAACAATCCATCTTTGTGACACCTGTAGACAGCCAAAGCCTTTTGCTTATGCAATTTATTGACACTTTATGGGTGCCTTTAGTACTTGAGTAGTTATCATCCTTCTCCAAATGTAATTTCAGCTTACTGTAAATAAATGCCAACTTTGGGAAACAAAATAATGAAGATCAGAAAGTACTTTTGATAAAATATTAAACATTTGTATAAGTAAATATACAGGATGAGTTTAATTTGTTTTTTAACCAATGCCCATGTGCTTAATAATATTATACCTTCTCCAACATTAGGCATATGAATTGCTACTGATATTTCTTCCTTGCTACATAACTGGTTTTTAAAATGATCTAAAATTCCAGGGAGTCTCACTAGCATATTGTGGTTTTTTTTTAAATTTAGTTTCGAATTTCATTACAAGTAAAAATTCATCTCCAGATCCAGCTTTGAGCAATATTTATTGATTTTTTTTTAGATTTTGCTTATTGCCCAATGCAGCTTAGTTGAGAAGGATGCTTTCATATGTATGTCTCAATAGAAGATAACAGACCTGTGATTATATGAAACATAAGCAGCTGGTACAACTGCCAGGCAGATCGACTGGCTGCTTAAATCCCGAAGATGCCTCATGACAAATTTTAAGAAATATTACATTGAGCTGCACATCTACTTATGGCTTTTTCATTTTCCCTATTTCTTGTCACCCCACGTTTTATTACTTCACTGTTTGAGTGAAGAACACAGTGCTGGTTATTAACAGCTTCATCTGCTCTGACAACTCAGGTGCATTTATACTGGAGAAGCTATGGAGGAGTTGCTTACTCTCCTGCTAGCAATGTGTGTCTAAGAGCTACACAGCCCTAAATATGACAAATAGATCTATAACCACTGTGCACATGTAAAAATTAGTCCTTTTATTTATTCATGATTTATAGATCTCAGTAGGCATAGAGATTGAAACACAGACCAACATAGAGATTGAAACACAGACCAAGTCAAGCCATTAAAGGGTAAAAGAAGAGCAGCAGGAGTATATAATATCAGTAGCCCAAATTAGGAATATTATTACACCTGGGCAAGCAACTGGCCTCTCAGTTTTGGTTCTTGGATATAAAGATGCTGTGTGGCATTGTAGACAGAAAAACCTTCATATCCAGTCATCATTTTATAAAGAGATAAAGAAATATTTTTCAAACAGACCATGCCTACATCAACCATTTATAGGGACCGAGGGCAGAATGCTTTGCTGCTGTTATTTACACTTCTGCCTTAGAATTACAGTGTGTTCAGGGCCTTAAAAGCTTCAAAAGCTGCCTGCCCCAGTCACACCGCTATCTTTTTTGTTCCTCTGATATACCTCATACTTCTCTCCAACTATACCTTTGTTAATGGCTGGTTCCTTTTTCTAGAATCTTTTGGTTTACTTTTCTTATCTACCCCATCCAAGTCCGATTTATCTTCCAATGTCTGGATTCTATCTCATTTCCTTTTTTCCTGTAAAGCTTTCCCTGATCATCCTACCTGAAAGTAGATTCTAACCTTCTCTTCAAGGATCGCAAGACTATAAACTGGTGTAATGGTAATGGGAATTTGAAGATCTTCCCTGTCCCTTAATGAGCCTAGGGGAATTTGAGGATCTTCCCTGATTTGAAAATATACTCTGCCCCTTAATAGGCTGAATATGGTCACATGGAGCTTGTGGTGGGAGAAGTTTGCTTAGGTGAGGCTTGTTTTTCAGGAGCCCACACCTTGTTACTTTGTGACTGGGCAGTGGGCCACAAGGGTTGTGATGTTCTCTGACCCTGGAGAAGGCTATATATACCCTGATGTGAGGTTTTCCTTTGGAGCTCACTTTGGGAAGAGTCATGTGATTTGGCCAGATGAGACTCTGGGTAGCCATTGAGCCCCTCAACTTTGAAAACCCAGATATTGGTGCTTCTCTCTCTGGTAACTAACACTGTATATATGTAATGGTCAGACAGCTAGAAGCCCTGTCTGCTGGTCTGTTGAATTGTATTATTTTCTCTGTCTGTATTTTTTGTCTGCTTGTAACTTCTGTTTGTATTCTATGAAGTTCAGGGTGCTGACTTTCCCCCTGAACTAGGTAAGTTATATATGTTTGATTAAAGTAATAGTGTTAACCCCTTCTCAGTTGCTTCCCTTTAGAAAAGCTGATCAAAAGGGACTTATACAGTCCTACAACAAAATTATTTATACTGATTATTTGGAATTTGGCATTTATAGCATAATATTGTATTGGCAGGGTAGAATAATGGCTAGAGTTAGCTTCAGAGGCAGGAAAACCTGGGTTCAAGTTCTGCTGGCTCTCTGACTATGGGCAAGTCTCAGCTTCTTAGCATTCTAGAAAACTCATTAAGACTAAAAGTTTGTAGCAAAGTATGACCTGATTTAGTAGAGGGAACTCATCTAGGAGCTCTCTATATCAATGAAGTCATTAGTCCAGTCCCTATCTCTTTGGTATTGTTAGTGATCCTTTCATGCACATATTGCTTATCCCATTAATCAAACCATAGTCCCTTTAGGATAGGGACCATGGCTTAAATTTCTTTGTATCATTTTAGTACCTAGCACAGGGCCAAACACTGAGAAAAACATAGTAATATCATAGATTTAGCACTGAAAGAGACTCTAGAAATAATATAGTTCAACACCCTCATTCTACAAATAGCGGAACTGAGGCCAAGAGAAGTTGAATGACTTGTCCAAGGTCATGTGGGAAGTGTTAGAGTCAAGTTTGAATGCACGTCCTCTGACTATAAATGCATTATTGCTTTTCCCCCATATTGCATCACAGGTTATAGAAGATCAATGAACATTTGCTGATTATAGATGAAAAACATTTGGAGTCAATATGATGCTAACAGACACTGTCACTCTCAAAGAACATGACGGCAGAATTCTGAAGTTATATTTCTCTACTGGTATCATTTTTTTCTTTAGAGGTGATTCTGATGCTAAAGATGAAAGTAAAGCAGCAGGAATGAATAAGGAGCAGTGTTATGGGGAAGAAAACTAGCTGCCAAAGTTATTTTCCATGTTTGACCATGTTACTCCCCCACTCTATAAACTCCATTGGCTCTTTATCACCCTCAGGTTCAAATTAAAGTGCTTATGTTTGGCTTTCCAGCCCTTCACAACTTGGCCTCAACCTACTTTTGCAAGTTTAACATATCATATTACTTGCCTCCTGGTACTTGACAGTCTAATCACACTGGCCTTCTTGCTGATTCTCCATCTTTCCTGTTCGTATTTCCGCACTGGCTGTCACCCGAGCCTAGAATATACTCCCTTCCCAGCTCTGTCCTTGAGAATTCTGTTTTCTTCAAAACTTTGTTCAGTTGAAACCTTCTATATGAAGCCTTTTCTGATGTGACAAGCTGCTGGTGCCATCTCCCTCAGACATTTACTTGTCTGTTTGGCCTCAGGCTAGTTAATTTCTCTGGCCTCAGTTTTCTAATTTGGAAAATGAGGGATTTGACCTAGATGCCCTCTGAAGGCCTTCCAGCTCTAAATCTCTATTGCTATGATCCATCCCCCTCCCCCAACATCCCATGTATTTATCTTTCATATATTTGGTATAAACTTATTTGAGTATATGCTCTTTTCCTTTAAAGAATGCAAGATTTCCAAAGGTATTATTTCATTTTTTTCTGCCCAGAACGTAGTCCAGTGCCAGATACATGTTAATAAATACATTAATACATTAATTAATACATTAATAAATACCCGTCCATTAATTATTTGGAAAGATCATTAATTTTGGAAGGAAATGACCTGAGTTAGAATCTTGATCCTAGTATGTACCAATAGCCAATCTCTGGCAAACCATTTAACATTTATGTGCTTCAGGGCTCCTTTTTAAAATATAAAATGGGGGGGGAGGTTATGGCTAGGTGGTGCAGTGAATAGAGCACCAGCCCTGGAGTCAGCAGGACCTGAGTTCAAATTTGACCTCAGACACTTAAAACTTACTAGCTGTGTGGCCTTGGGCAAGTCACTTAACCCCAATTGCCCTGTCCTCCCCCTTCCAAAAAGCAAAAAATAAACAAACAAACAAATAAATAAATAAATGGGGCTAATAGTAAGTATATAATAGTTCATAGCACTATTTTGAGCTTTCTTATACACTTACAATCTCACTGCTTTTTAGAAATTACAAAATAAGCACTACACAAATGTGAATTTTAATGATCTTACTGTTATGCTTGTGTCATTATTAATTGATATGAAGTAGACAAAGGACTTTAAAATAGTGGAATTCAGCCACTAGACCACATTTGACCATATGGTCATCCACGCTAACTCAGGATGGATGACTAGATTGTTGAATGTCCATGATCATGGTTGGCATTCAATTATTCTCCCTTTACCATCTCCTATTACATTGCTATAATGATCTCTGATGTCTATTCAGAAGTCATGGCTTTCTATGAAATGTAAATAATTCTTTAAAAAGAAAACAAAACGGCACATCAACATTTCTATGTTATCTTAATTATATTATGTTAATTTGAAAAAATATATACTTGTAATTTTACACTGAATGTAGAATTTTTCCATCCTTTATTTTTATACTATCACCTTGAGATACTCATGCACTTAAAAATCTCACTTTGCAAATTATAATACAAAAGCAGCATTTTGGTTAGACAGAGAATGGCAGCCAAGAATTTCTTGGGTGAAACCTACACAGTTAAGTAATACGGCCTTAAGACCATATTATGGATTGGATGCTATTAGTGTCTTTATGAATGTGTGAAATTATAGCATTCCACTAAAATTTAATTCTAATTTAAAAGTATTTACCTTTGATATAGGATATCACATTTTGACCGACAAAATTATACAGTAAAATAAAGGGCAAATTATCTATAAGTATTCAACCATTAGTTTTTAATGCCCTTACATTTCTTTATGGTTTTATCTATCTTTTGTTTTTAAGTTAACTTATTTTGCATAAATGAGCATTAACAGTCATGCTAGTTAAAGTTTTGCCAAATAAGCACAAAACTAACCTTACATTTAAAAAAATGCAGAGCTTATGAATTTTTAAAAGTTCATACATAATATATCATAAAAGTAGGATGAATAATATGGTACATAGGCTTTAATAAAAAGCTCCTTGACCATTTCTCAGAGACTTTGAGATGTAATCAATGCCCAAAAAGGTATCTTGGGGACATAGCAAAGATTTATGCTTTTTTTTTGCCCAGAGTGACACTTTCTGCTTACTATATCAACCAGGGACATGATATTGAATTTCAAGGAACAGAAGAAAGGAAAGTATTTTTACCTGCCTTACAACCCTTCAAGGATAAGTTTAATAGTACACCTGTGACA
This sequence comes from Gymnobelideus leadbeateri, assembly GCA_011680675.1. NCBI lineage: Eukaryota > Metazoa > Chordata > Mammalia > Diprotodontia > Petauridae > Gymnobelideus > Gymnobelideus leadbeateri. The sequence goes on from WOXC01011410.1 coordinate 201,526, forward strand.
TCATTCTTGATGAAAAGAAAATAGTGTTAGAAACAAGTGATTAGAAAGCAATAGAGAGACTCACGTGAATGTCAACATCTGTTCGTGATTGCATCAAACTTTGGTTTCTTTCTACCTCTGAAAGCAAATCCCCTGATGAAAGGTCCAAGATGCGTGAGTGAAGTTTCTAAGAAATGATAAAGAAAAACCAAAGGAGAAGCTTAGTTAGGAATAATAGCTTGTTTCACAATTTCATCTGGGACAGCAAAACAGTAGAAAGAGAAAGTGATTGCCTGATTAAACTGCATGTGTTAAAGAATCACAGAATCTTAAGGCAGAAGGGTCCTCAGAGCTCAAGAAGCCCAACCTTTACATGAAGTTGAAGTCCTCCTAATTGGAAAGCTTGCTACAGATGCAGAAAATACTTTGGATAATAAAATAACCAATGAAAAACTACTCTAATGAATCCAATTTGAGAGAGTCTAGTCACCCTCACACATGATATGTTGGAAAATTAATACTAAGAAAAATGTAAATATTTGGAGACATTTATTTAAGGATTTGAGTGGATCATAACGAAAGGCATTAAAATGAATGTTTCACATAAACATTTCAGCATTACCCCACCCCCACCCCATCATTTTAACCTTGCTGTGTTAAACAGTGGTGAGAACTTGAGCAAAATGATTATAAAAGTGACCCTATTTCTAAACAGCATTGATCTTGTGAAATCTTCCCTCGGACACTTTTTAACTCAAAGTCATTAATGTCATCTGTTAGGAACAATTAATGTGAATAGAAAATAATTGCATCGGGGAGCTGGGGACTCAGAGGATTTTGTGCATTAATATTCACATGCTGTTCGATTACATACTCAATTCTTTACTTCAGTTTTGCTTGGGAGGACTGCTACACCAGTGCCATTTCCCCATATTAATTTGTATACTAATTACTAGGGCTTTCTGCACACATTAAATTTGATCTGTTTAATTGCAAATACAATAAACCTCATGATGTATGCCTAACTCCTTCTAAACTGATGACTTTAAAAAAAGAGAGAAATGATATTTACTGTCTGGTTTGTCCTGGACTCCTGTGACTTTAGACACCACCAATCTCTCAAATTAACATACATGCACATACACACAAAGTTTCTCTCTCTTTCTCTGTCTCTGTCTCTCTCCCTTCCTCCCTCCCTCCCTTCATCCCTCTTCCTCTCTCGTACACATATACTCTTCTACATGACTTTGCTTTTCTTTACTAAGCTCAATTGCAAATTGGCTTTGATCCAGACAATTTCATATATTTTGTAACACTAATTAATTTCAGGGTCATTTCGGAGATCAAAGGTTACATCAAAGATCGTAATTTATTTGCTTTTAACTCAGCAGTTTCCTTCAGTTCCTACCACAGTCTGCCAAAAATTACAGCAAACAATGAGTGAATAATCAACATACTTCACCCCCATTTTGCTTCTGGTGTGCTGTGGACTAGAGTGCAATGCCCAAGAATGGTGACAATAACAGCGATTTTAAAGTTGTTTTTTGATCTAATAATCAGTTCCAAAAAAGCATTAAGCAGCTATACTGTACACTCTACTAGTCATTATGGATATGACAGAAAAAAGTATGCCTTCGAAGAGCTTATTTTAATAGTTCTATACAATAAAGAAACATAACAAAGTACATGATAATTTAGAAAGTATAGAAAAAGCACTAAAATCTAAGGATCATAAAAACTCTTCCTATAGGAGATCACACATGAGCTAATAACTGAAAATTGACATTATTCCTTCAATGTTAATAATTCCACCTTCCCTAGTATTCTCAGCTATATCCTGACTCTATTTTTATCATCTGTACTAGGAATTCATCTTTCATTTCCTCTTTTGGGTTAGTAGACTAAAATAATCCATTATAATATTGGTTTGTTTTATCTCTTTTTTTATCCAGTTCAACTTACTGTTTAATAATAAATAAATTCAATTCAAAAGAAAGTATTTTTTTTAAAAACCTAGTATTGTAAAACTTCATTTTAAAGAAGTTAGACAAACGTAACTAAGCTTGAAGGGGAGAAAGAACAGTTGGCCTAGAAGTCAAAAATATCAGAGGTTCAAGTACTCTTTTTATGATACAAATTGGCTTTATGATTTGAGGCAAATCACTCAACCGATTCAGGGTCCCTAGGCAACTCTGGACTATAAAAGGCAAAGAAAATGTCTGATCTTCATTGGTAAAATACTTTTCTCCCTGGAATCTCCCTATATTCAAGATATTATAGGCCTAGCCAAAGGAAATTTATGAATATTACTCACAAGTAACTATCTGAAAATCAATGCACTATAAGTATAGCTCAAAGATATAAGAATGGTGTCAGGTATGCAACATTTAATGACTTTTCCTGTCATCACCTTAAAGAAATCTCTAATACTTCAGCAAAATGCATGTTGATTCTAATTTGTGTGGACTATAAACACCTTTAGAATTGGAAAGTCTATATAAATTAGAACCAGATGTGGGGTTGAATCCTGACTTTTTAATTTATTTGCTATATGATCTTGGACAAATTATTTCATTCATTTAGGACTTTGTAATTTTTTTTTATTTTATAGACAAGTATACAATGTCCCTGCCATGGCACAAAGGTAACTCCAGGTAGGTTCTTACAGGCTCTAGGAAGGAAAATATAAGCTTTGATAAGTCCTGCCACACATTCAGCAATGGACTATGTGTCTCTCTCATCAGGCAGCCAACCTATCAGAAGGCTGACTTAAGGGTTGTGAATTTTTCAGCTGCAGTAACTCATGAAGATTATTTAGTAAGTGTTACAAGACTTCTGAGATATATTCACTGGGTCCACTGAGGACTTGTTTCTGAAGAAATGGAAAGTATTAAGATAAGCAAAAGTTATTGAAGTAGGAAAATGTCCGCCAACTCCGGAAGGGCCTATACTAAATTTTGTTGTAACAACATTCATTAATTTTTGTTATGTCTTCCTTTGGAGATAGAGAATCAATCAACAACCATTTATTAAATATCTACTATATGATAGGCCCTGTAATAAGTACTGGGGATACAGAGAAAAGCAAAAAATGTTCTAACCCTAGAGGAGCTCATTACTGATATACAGTAAGTATCATTATGCTAAACCTGACTGAATTCTTAAAATATGTGTCACTCTCCATTGTTACCTCTCCACAGTAAATAACCCCATTTTCTTTAGCATTTGCCTCTAAGTTTCCATTTTTTTCATTCTTTATATCAGTTTATTTGTTCAAAAGATTTTAGAGTAAAAAGGGGCCTTAGAAATCAAGTTTTTATAGACCCAATTTCGTTTTTCAGTGTCTTATAAAATGGAATACAAAAGCTAACCCAGTATGGGTTGAATTATTTCCTGGTCCCTGTATGAAATACTGGCTACTCTATTTTAGAGTTTTTTTATATTTTTTCCATGAAATTTTATTTAAGGTAGCTTATACACCTGACTCATAGGCTTTTGGAGATTAGTTATATACTTTGCTTCCTTCTCAGCTTTCCTTGGTCCTAGTCAGCTGGCTAGGAAATCACTGGTATCTATTCCATTCCCACCTTAGCAAAGATAATTTGTAGTACAGCTTCATCTATGGGAACGTCCTGTAACTATGTCAAATGAGACATACACACGTATAGCTCACTTCAGGAACATTTCAAACAGAGGAGAAAATCCTCATCCCCGAGTAAGTAAGTAACCAACAAGCACTTATTAAGTACCTATTATATATACTATCACAGACATTATGATAGGTAGTGGGGGCAAAGAGATAATTAAACAATCTCTGCTCTCAAAGACCATACATTTGATAGGAGGAGATAATATGTACAGAATTCTTTATTTTATTGTGCTTTGCAGATATGTGTGTATGTGTGTGTGTGTGCGAGTGCGCGTGTGTGAAGGTTTGTGGTAACCTTGCATGGAACAAGTCTATTGGCGCTATTTTTCCAACAGCATGTGCTCAGATCATGTCTGTGTCACATTTTGGTAATTCTCACAATATTTCAAACTTTTTCATTATTATTATATCTGTTACAGTGATGGGTAATCAGCGATCTTTGATGTTACTGTGTACTGTTTTGGGGAGCCTGGGACTGCTTCCATATGAGACAACAGTCTTAATGGATAAATGTTGTGTTTCCTTTCTGCTCCACCAAATGGCCATTCCCCAATCTCTCTCCCTCTCTTTTAGTCTCTCTATTCCTTGAGACACAACAATGTTTAAATTAGGCCAATTAATAACTCTACAATGGCCACTAAGTGTTCGAATGAAAGGAAGAGTCAATCTATGAAGCAAACTTCATTATTGTTTTATTTGAAGAAATTGCTATAGCCACCTCAATCTTCAGCAACCACCATCCTGATTAGTCAGCGGCTATCAACATCTAGGTAAGATTCCACCTAAAAATTTCAACTTGCTGAAGGCTCAGATGATGGTCAGCATTTTTTTTTTAGAATAAAGTATTTTTTAAATTAAGGAATGGACATTTTTAAGACAAAATATTATACACTTCATAGATTATAGTATGTAGTTTAAACATAACTTTCAGATGTACTGGGAAACCAAAAAAATTGTGTGACTTGCTTTATTGTGATATTCACTTTATTGAGGTGATCAGAAACCAAATCCACAATATTTCTGAGGGTATGCCTATAGACAAATATGTCTGTCTGTCTGTATTTATGGGCAGTTTGGGGAGGGAGATGTACTAGTAACCTGAGGCATCAAGACAAACCCCATATAGAAGATATGTTTTGAGCTTATGTCTGAAGAAAACCAGTGATTCTAGGAGGTAGAGAGGATTGAAGGGGAGTGAACTGCAAGCATAAAGGACAGTCTGGGCAACTGCACAGAGATGGTAGGTAAAATAGGATGTGTGAGGGAAAGCAAGGCCGCCACTTTGGATATATCAGTGTGTGTATGAAGAGCAGTGATACATGCAAAGAAGAAGCGGGAAGCACAGGACTAAGATGCATGGCTTTTTCCTCGTATCTTTCCACTTTGGCCTTTTTGTAACTGATTCTGTCTTGCAAATTGAGCAATCACTGATGTCTTTCAAATGTATGTTTCCAGCCCCGAAGTCTAACCTGAGTTCTTTTTAGTCCTGTACTCTGAAATGTCTATGGGGCATGTCCACTGGGATATTCTTATAGTATCTCAAACTTAACAGATTCATAACCTAATTCATGGCTTTTCCTCTCTCCAAACGTGCCCAGCCTGTGTGATTTGTTCATGTTCTTCCAAAAGATTTTCACAGGGGGTTAATCCAATATGATGAAGGTCTTTCTGGATTTCTCTTGGAATCAAAGTAGAACACTCTGGCTGTCCACTTTTCATCCCTTGCTCTTGCCACATGACCATATCATCTGCTCTTCCTGTCTTAGAATTCCTTAACGACATAGTATATGGTTAAGAAATACTTGGTGAATTAAAGTGTGATTGCTTTTTTGCTTTTTCATCATTTTCAAAGAAACACTGCATACAATGCTGTTCAGATGAATTTATACATTTTTATGTATGTAAGTGCTTTGTATTTTTTAGTACATTTAGAATACATGGGTCTATGTGTGTTCTATGAATAACTGGAGTATAGCTGTTGCAATTTCATTGCTGGGAGTGATCTGTGAAATTTGGATGTTTGTCTCTTTGATAATAACTTTAATATGACTTCCACATATTGATTAAGTCTCAGGTTCAGTAAAAAAAAAGACAATCTATGAAAATAGTTAGATACTTGGCAGCAGAGTTTATATAGCAACAGAAAAACATGTCCCTGTTTCATGGCCTTGTAACAATGCAAAAGACAAATCTTAGCTTCTAGGACCTTGTCAAAGCCAGTGCAGTCAGTGCCAAACCACACTCTGATATTAAATGAGTTAATTTGACATCAATCATCCAGCTCTGTTTTCTCTTCATAATTCCATGTCTGTGATTCAAAGCAGAAAAACGTCCCCCTCAATGCAATAAAGTGGAGGACTCATTGTCCTTGATTTTGCAGGGATGAAAATATCATGAGTTTCTCAGAAAGGGAGTAACTGAAGACTCTTCTCCCTGGAGATTAGAACCATAGACATGTTTTTTTTTTCTTTTTCTTTCTCAGAAAGTAGTAGTGGCTTTGTTGGGGGAGATGAGTCTTCTTTTTCCTGAATCCCTGGAGACATACTAGCAGCTGATAAACACATATTTTTCTTTCTTTTCTTTTCTTTTTAAAATTTATTTATTTACTTTTAGTTTACATCATTTAATTCCACCAGCTTCTGAGTTACAAATTTTCTCCCCTTCCATTTCTTCCCCCCTCCCCACCATGACAGCATGTAATCTGATATAGGTTCTGAAAATACCTTCACATTAAACACTAATCAAGTTGTAAAGAAGGATTATAACCAATGTAGTGAATGAGAAAGAAGGAACAAAATAAAATAAAAGAGAGAGCAAGTAGTTTGCTTCAATCTGCATTCAGACTCTGTAGTTCTGTCTCTGGATATGGATATCTCTTTCCATCATGAGTCTTTTGGAGTTGTCTTATACCCTTGCATTTCTGAGATGAGTCTAGTCTATCAAAGTCAGTCATCACAGATAAGATGTGTCTGTAATTATGTACAATGTTCTCCTGGTTCTGCTCCCCTCACTCAGCATCAGTTTATATAAGTGTCTCCGGGTTATTATGAAGTCCTTCTGCTCCTCGTTTCTTATACCACAATAGTATTCCATTACCTCCATATACCACAATTTGTTTATTTGATATTGTTTAATATTTATTTAATATTGTTTAATTGATGGGCATCCCCTTGATTTTCAATTCTTTGTCGCCACAAAAAGAGCTACTATAAAAATTTTTGTATATAAGGGTCCTCCTCCCATTTCTATAATCTCTTTGGATTACAGCCCTAGAAGTGGTATTTCTGGGTGAAAGGGTATGCACATTTTTACAGCCCTTTGGGCATAGTTTCAAATTGCTCTCCAGAATGGTTGGATCAGTTCACAGCTCCACTGACAATGCATTAGTGTTCCAACTTTCCACATCTTCTCCAGCATTTGTCATTTTCCTATTTTGTTATGTCAGCCAATCTGACCAGTGAGATGTACCTCAGAATTGTTTTGATTTGCAGTTCTCTATTCAATAGTGATTTAAAGCATTTTTCATATGATTATAGATATCTTTAATTTCTTCCTCTAAAAACTGACTATTCATATCCTTTGACCATTTATCAATTGGGGAATGACTTGTATTATATATTTGACTCATTTCTCTGTATATTTTAGAAATGAGGCCTTTATCAGTGACACTGGTTGTAAAAATTCTTTCCCAGTTTTCTGCTTCCCTCCTAATCTTGGTTACATTGATTTTGTGCAAAAACTTTTCAATTATATTGAATTGAATTGAATTAAATTGAATCAAAATTATCCATTTTGTGTTTTATAATGCTCTCTATCCCTTGTTTGGTCACAAATTCTTCCCTTCTCCATAAATTTGACAGGTAAACTATTCCTTGCTCTCCCAGATTGCTTACAGTATCAGCCTTTATATCTAGATTGTGAACCCGTTTAGATTTTATTTTGGTATATGGTGTAAGATAGTGGCCTATACCCAGTTTCTGCCATACTATTTTCCAGTTTTCCCAGCAGTTTTTGTCAAATAGTGGGTTCTTATCTCAGAAGCTAGAGTCTTTGGGCTTCTCAAACAGTAGATTACTATAGTCATTAACTACTATGTTGTAACACATATTTTTCTCATTGAATTGAACTGAATTCTGCTTATCAGATCCTCAAAGTATATTACATAGTAATATAGCTTAATAGGATGCCTTAGGCCATCTTTGTTTCTGCCTTATTTACATCATTTGAAATCATAGGGTAACAGATTTGAAGCTGGAAGGGAACCCAGGTTTACATGTTCTACCTTCTTTTTACAGAGGAGAAAATTAAGGTCCAGAGAAGGGCATGCATCAGGTCCCTCATTATAGAGACAGGATTTGAACCCAGATTCTCTGGCTACAGCATTACTTTTCTTTCCATTGAACTACAATGGAGATGGTACTTAGAAAATTTTGGCATTCAATAAATGTTCAATGCTGATGAATGACACCAAATTATGTAGAATCAATAATAGAATATTGGCATTTTTACTCTGGGAACTGCTGCACAGGATGGGAAACTGAGGTCCCATTCAATAATACAAGGTAAGGTGAAGGGCAGACCATTATTTGGAGAATTTGGGTAGCCTTTTCTGCAATACTGAAGAAAAATCAGTGCCTTTAGCATCTATATAGAGAAATCAAATTGAGAGTTTTGTGGTTGCTGCATTTATTCCTATATTTTCCCTTCCTAAGTTTTGAGGAGGAAATAGAGGCAGTATGATATAGTCGGAAGTTAGCCCCCTCCTCCTTTTCCTGTCTTCTTACACCTTACCAACACATACTCTTTGATCCAGTGACACTGGCCTCCTGGTTGTTCTACAATCGAGACACTTCCTGTCTTGGCTCTAGGCATTGTGTCTTGCTATCCTCTATACTTGGGACCCTTCTCTGCCCTGACTACTGATCCCCCTTTCTTTCTTTATGTCCCAATTAAAATCTCATCTTCTTCTACAGAAAGCCTTCCCTCTGCAAATAATTTCCTGTTTTTTTCTATACATAGATTGCTTTTTATGGATCATCCTTCCAGTTACCTAGGTTCACATTCTTGATGTAACCCTTGACTTTTCCTTCTCCATCACCTCATAGATCCACTCATTTGCCAAATCATTTCATTTCTCTCTCCATCTTACCACTTGAATATGTATCTTTCCCTCCATTTACAAAGCCATCACCTTAGTTCAGGACTTCATCACCTCTTCACTCATCTACTGCAATAATGACCTGTCTGGTTTCCCTAGTCCAAGTCTCTTCCCATTCCATCATCTCTACAGATACCAAAAGGGTTTCCCCTAAAGCACAGCTATGATCATATCAGTTACCTCACTAATTCATTAATTCTGGCAGTTCCTCAGTACATCTGGAATCTAATACAATCTCCAGTTAGTATTTAAGGTTCTTCATCAGATGGACCCTTTGCTACATTTCTAGACTTCTTATATATTGTTTCCCTATACATAGTTTGTAGTCTAGCCTTCCTGGTCTACTAGCTGTTTGCCACATATGATCCCTGGACTTCACTGGTACTTGATATAGTCAGTTTTCTTTAAGATTCATGGGGCACCTTCTATGTGAATCTTTTCCTGACCCTCCCCCTTCCCCCAGCTGCTAATGCCCTCTGAGCCAAAGTTTCCTTGTATTTATTCTGGATATACCCTGTATATACCAATATTTATATGTCTCACACTTTATAATGTAAGTTCTTTGAGGGAAATGATAATTTTTGTCTTCATATGCCCTCTGCTTAGCAAAGTATCTGGGACATAGGAAGTGCTTAATAAATGCTTATCGATTGATGTGTGGACTGATGTATTCAGAATGCTTTCTGAATAATTAGATGGAAAGACACTGGCTTTGGATGTGCTGAGGATACGGAAAGGAAGTACATGGAAGATTTTAAAAATATCTCTGAAAATGATTTAGATAATTTCTTAGTAGGAAGCTTTAATTGTCAAATGATTTTCCCTAGATTTTATGTTGTTCATGTATTATACATTATAAATTCTGGCTTACTCAGAGGAGTGAGCTTTTACCCACACTTTCAGATGCCATCAAGACAGGACTGTGGGAGACCCTTGTTTCACATTTCACAGTGTTTCATTTGATTCCATTAAGAATTTATTATATAACTGAATATTAGATAACTGCATATTATATAACTGAATGTTATATGGTCATTTCTTAGATTGTCACAAAATTTGAGCTGAGAACAAAAAATCTTTTTGGATAAAAGGTAATGTTTAATTAATTATGCCATCATTTCCATTTTGGGGCTGTAAAGAAAAACCATAACATCTGACATTCACTCAACCTGCTGAAATGACAGGAAGCAAGTTTGCCTTCTCACTATTTTCCTAAAGACCTTTTAAAAATATGTCCATCATTACCTAATCTCAATTCAGAGATGTTACTGTCTGAAATTTTTAGAGCTAATCCTTTTTTTAAACTATCCACCTATCTACTATTCCATGGTGTAATTATTTTCCTTGTCAACTTTAACACTCATCTCTCATATCAATCTTTACAATGCCCTGAGTGTGTTTAGTAGCCTTAGGCCAGTCCCAACTTCTTTTCTTCCTCTGCAGAAAGCTTGCGTTGTCAAAATTATTTGAAGGAAACCATATAAATCTTCAGTTAAGAGTACCTCCATCTCAACTGGGGTTTCAAAGCAACTTTCCCAAGATGACAGTTTTTCCAAGTTGGGTGGTATATACACTGAATACCCTCATCTGCTACAGATTACTGAATTTCATGAACATTTTATTAAATAACTACAAGGCGAGTCACTCTCAGAATCGTTGTATAATAAAAGAGAGTAGGAAAAGTGACTTCTGCCCTCAGGGGATTCCATTCTGATTAATCAGGCAATAAGCATTCTATTAAGTACCTGTTATGTACCTATAGCCCCATGAAACCCTTTAATAGGCTCTGTGGTGAGATTCTCCAGAAGCTCATTAGTTAACTTACCAAGACCAAGGGTTAGTAACCTTGGGCCTGGGAATAAATTTTGGAGAGGTCCAGGAACAGGGGGAAAAACCCATCTTTATAGCAATATAATTGGCTTCCTCTGTAATCTTGATGCATTTAATAAATGCATTTAAAAACATTATTTTGAGAAATGGGTACATATACTTCACCAAATTGTCAAGTGGATCTGTGACAAAAAAAAAGGTTAAGAACTCCTGTTCAAGGAGTTACAAGGAGTGTAATCAAGGATTACACACCTGTGGCTCCCTAGTTATTAGAAGGGATCACAAGGTCATATAACCTTAGAGATCATTTATTCCAATACCTCATCTCGCATCTGAGGAAAGTGAGACTCAAAGAGGATAAGTGACTTGCTCAAAGTATGCTAATAAGGGGCAGAACCAGATTTTGAACCAAGGTTCTCTGAACACAAATCCAATCACATATTTATTCAATCAACAGTTCCTTTTAGTAAAATACTACCATGTGAGGATTCTTATAATTTGATATTTCAAAAATAAGTCATTCTATTTTCACATACAGAGGTGAAATTTACAAAATGCTAGTGTTGGGTATAAGAGAACATCTCATGCAGCCCTATCATTTAACAAATAAGAACAGTTGAAGCCTAAAGAAGTTAAATGACTTATGCAAGCTATTTAGGGACACAGCCAAAACTAGAACACAGCTGTCTAGTCATCTAGTCCAATGCACCTTCTACAATGCCATGGGCACACTATCTGGGCACAATGGAAAATCCAAATGGATTTATAAAACAAATTATCTTAACAATGTAGCTCAGTTAAAGAAAGGAGATGATGGATTCATGGGCATGGAAGATTTGGAAGCAGTTAAGTATGTATAAAACAATATTTTGTCAAACCTCTGGTCATCATAGTCCATAGTCAAGTAGAAAACCTACAGTAGGGGAATTGAACATTGTCCCTAAAATCTACACTTAAAATCCACCAGCCTGAGGAAGGGGGTGGAGGTGGGGGTTAAAAATCACTTTGGAAATTCCTCACTTATGCCAATCAGACACATAATTGAGGTGAGCATGAGTTGGGAACGTTCAGAACTGTGTGAAACACAGCAAGTTCTACAGGCAGGTACAGAAAAGTATTTGTTCTGGGGGCACAGGTTAGATGAACTAAGAGCTAAGTTTAAACTCATTACCTGTCATTTCTTAAGAACTTTGGGAATGTTCTGCTTTCTACTTGGCTGGTTTTGATGTGGGGGGTGGTGGAGTGGAGAGAAAGATTTCATTTAGATTCAGGCTAGTCATCTTGGTAGTAGAAAAGATCCTGAGGCAACGCAAGATTTCCATTTTAACATTAATTACTTTAACTGGTACTTTAACAAGTGCTTTCTAATTGAGCCATTGTTTTGCTGAACCACCTATAGTTTTTTTTAGCTGTCAAACAAAATATGTTATTTCTCCTGGACTTCTGTAGCCTTCTTTGTTCTCTGCTTGTGTGAACTTTGAGGGAAATCATTGTGTTTCTTCCTTCATGTTTTTCTGTTTAGAGTCAGAATTTAAAAAAAAATAAAATTCTTGGCTCTTTCCAAGAGACTCTTCCAACTTTATCATTATCTTTGAATATCCTCTGTATGTGGAATGCTCTCTCCTGTCTCCTTCCTGGCTTCTCTGTTTTCCTTTAAGTGCTAAAAGCATATGCACAACACCTTTCCTCATTCTCTTTTAAGGCTATTGCAATTCCCCCATCCCTGAGATTTTTTCCAATTTGTCTAGTCTACATCTTGTCTGATCAAATAGATAACGATTGCAAGGAGCCTAGCACAGCTAAGTGCTATTCAAATATTAGGTGTTCTTCTTGTTGTTGTTACATGGTTGTTTGCATGTTGTCTCCCCTTTTAGACTGTAAGCTCTGTAAGAGGAGGGAATGTTTTTTTGTCTTATTATGGGGGTTGGTACACAGTAGGTGCATAATAAAAACTTGTACATTTGACTTGAATTGTACTTTAATGAAAACAAAGGAGGTGAATGTGGTGTTAATTTTCTCATCTCTTAGTGCTGTTGCTTTTGAAAAACAAGTTAGAAGATTATAAATTTAGAGTTGGGAAAGAAATAACAGGTTATTTAACCCTGGAGAGATTGCTCATAATATTCCTGGATATGATACCTACAGTTTGACCATTAGTTCCATAGGTCTGTATTTTGGATTGCAGTGTAATAAATGAACAATGAGTTTTGATCATAGAATCACAGTTGTGGAACAGTGAGTTATCTCAGAGGGCATCAAATTCAACTCCTTCATTTTACAGCCAAGGAAACTGACCTCAGGGATATCAAGTGACTTGGCCAAGGTCACACTTGTAGTAAGAATCAGAGGTGGACTCTGAACCCAAGTGTATGAGTCAGTATTCTTTCCATTGTACCATCTGCCACCAGCTAAACAGCACAATTTATTTAGTGTTGCTTTTTTCTCTAAATCAGCAACTGAAGTATCCTAGTGAAATTCCTGGTCATACCAAAAGTTACAATGAATAAATAGATAAAAAGAACTATAAACATCCAAATACAATGTGGCACTTGTATATTTTGACTCAGCTTTTACAAATGATTACCTTTAACTGAAGCTAACTATTTTTCTAGTCTCAATTGAAATAATTTCTAATTTTCCCAGAGAGGTTAGTGTGGTCTTTTAGCCATTCTTACCCTGGCAAAGTTGGAGAACATTCTGAATGGATCAGCTGCTTCTCCATTTGTGTCATTTAAAGTCTTTAGTAAGCTGCTTATTCTAGTCTCCATAGCTAGGACCTTCAATCAATCAATCAGCCAGCATTTATTAAGTACCTACTATGTCCCAGGTACTATGTTAGATATCGGGTATTATGAAGACAAAAAAAAAGTTCTCAAGTAGCTTACCTTTAGTGGGAGAAGCAAATTTACATATATAAGTCAATGCAAAAGACCTTCCAGTAATTTGGAAGGAGTCACTAATAATTGTGGGACTAAGGAAAAGCTTTGTTAAAAGGCAGCCCTGTGTGTCCTAAAGGGCATTAAGAGATTCTAAAAGGCAGAAATGAGGAATAAGTACATTTCAAATAGAGGGACAGACCATACACAAAGACACAGACTGGGAAGATGGAATATTGCATTTGAAGAACAATAAAAAGGCCAGTTTGTAGAATGTAATAGTCAATGAAAAGGAGTAATATAGCCTAGGTTTGGGAAAGTAGCAGGCAGCTAGGTGGTGCTGTGGATAGAGTGCCAGGCCTGAAGTAAAAAAGATTCATTCCTGTGACTTCAAATCCAGTCTCCCTTACTTACTGGGTAAATCACTTAATCCTGCTTGCCTCATTTTCCACATCTGTAAAATGAAATGGAGAAGGAACTGGAAGATCACTCCAGTACCTCTGCCAAGAAAACTCCAAATGGGGTCATGAAGGGTGGGACACAACTGAACAACAGCAACAACAAAACCAGTGATTATTTTTTTTTTAATCTGCCAGGCAAGAATAGGAGGCCCTTCCTGAGCTAGTAGCCCCCCACACACTATAGCTAAGTCGTGATTACTGCAAATAATGGTGGTCACATCATTCAAATTCACACTGCAGTGGCGGCTAGGTGGCGCAGTGAGGTAGAACACCGGCCCTGGAGTCAGGAGGACCTGAGTACAAATCTGGCCTCAGACACTTAACACAACTAGCTGTAAGACCTTGGGCAAGTGACTTAACCCCAACTGCCCTATCTCTCCCCTCCAAAAAAAGCTAAAAAGAAACCAAACAAACAAAAAAAACCAAATTCACACTGTAGATTTTCAGGGGACTGAAACAATTGCCAAATTTTACCTAATAAAATTTTCAAATAATATATATGTAAATATATGTGACTACTTCAGGGAATTCAGGTTTGAACTAATCTAATTGGAACTAAACTATAGTCCCTGTTTTGAAATATGTGTCCTAAGTCAAGACTTTAATAAGCATTTATTAAATGCCTACTATGTTCCAGGCACTGTGCTCAGTGCTGAGATTACAAAGAGAGTCCCATGTACTGATGTCTTGTCCTCTCCCAGAATGAAGATCAAAGGACATGTAACAACTTAACCACAACCAGGGTTTTGTTCCTCCCTGTCTGAGTATAAACGTTGGCTCCTAAAGGTTGTGAGGATCCCTGCTCTGCAGCATTGTCTTGTAAACTGTGAAGAAATAAGTCTTTAGAATTGGAATGCACACTGGAGACTTTCTGCTTTAACCTCTTCATTTTATACAAAAAGAAACTGAGGGCCAAAGAGAGGAAATTACCAGACTAAGATGACACATACATGACAACAGAATAGGTGATAGATTGAGGGGAAAAGGGAAATAACAAAATCACAAAATTTTAGATTTAGAAACACCATCACCAGTAAATAAACAAATAAATGATTACATACATACATACATACATACATACATACATACACACATACATATATAAGTGAATGAAGTTCAAGGATGAAACACTTTCCCCATGGGCTGTGTTCAACCTGAGACCATGATTTCAAGCCTAAAGTTTCAGACAGAGCTTTGAAAAGCTATTTGTTAGCCATCTGGTAAAGATCTATATGTCTGAGGAAGTGCCACAAAAGTACAATGTAAATTCATTCCACAAAGACTCTGTTTCAATATTTACTTGAGTTTTAAATTAGTCAGAGAGCCTCTGTCACCTAATTTACATCTCTCTCTCTCTCTTTCTCTCTCTCTCTCTCTCTTTTTGGAGGGGGGAAGGCAGGGCAATTGGGGTTAAGTGACTTGCCCAAGGTCACATGGCTAGTAAGTGTTAAGTATCTGAGGCTGGATTTGAATTCAGGTTCTCCTGACTCCAGGGCTAGTGCTCTATTCACTGAGCTACCTAGCCACCTTCTAGTTCACATCGCTTAACTATGAATAGAATTTTTTTTAAACAAACACAAAAACTTGGGAATTCACGTTCTTTTTACCTAAAGGCCTAAGACTAGAGCAGAGATCAAGTCCCTGAATAAAACTGCTGTTTTTTGTTTTTGTTTTTGTTTTTTTAAATTTTGGGGGCTGAGCTGTCCAGCTGACAGGTGAGTAATCACAAAGCCACCTAATCAATTCTATTTAGCATGTCCTAGCCAGGTATCAGAAAATCTGCCCTAGTTGGGCATTTTACCACCCAAACAAGCTTGCTTTCTAGATAGATAAAGAATCGAATACATTCTTTTCTTTTCTTTTCTGTCCTTTTATGTTGCTTTTTGGAGGGCAATTGAGGTTAAGTGACTTGCCCAAAGTCACATTGTTAGTGTGTCAGACAGTAAGTGTGACAGTTAGACAGTAAGTGTGTCAAGTGTCTGAGGTCGCATTTGAACTCAGGTCCTCCTGATTCCAGGATGCTCTATTCACTGTGCCATCTAGCCGCCCCAACCGAATACATTCTTCTCCTCATTGCCTTTCTGAGTCTCTTTTGCCATTTGAGTTAGTCTATTTTTTAAGGTGTTATTTTCCTCAGTCAGGCTGTTGACTGTCATTTCATACTTTTCTTGCATCTTTTTCATTTCTCTTCCCAAATTTTCCCCCACTTCTCTTATCTGCTTCTTAAGGTCCGCTATGGACTGTAGCCAGCTTGTATTTTCATTTGGGGCTTTTGGTACAGGAGTTCTGACCTCACAGTCCTCCTCCATGCTTTGAGCCTCTTTGCCCCTAAAATAGGAGTCCAATGTTGAACTTTTCTGTTTATTTTGTTTCATTTGCCTAGCCATGTTGCCACTTAATTACTTGATTTTTTGAGATTGTTGCCACAGTAGGACTCTGCCACCAGACAGGGGAGCTTCTGCCCAAACGTGGGGTCTTCACAACTTCCACCAGTTGGGTGGCCTCTGTAAAGCCTCCACCCACTCTGGCAAATTGGATACCCACCCCAGACTTCCCCCCCAGACCGCAATCCAGATCCAGGCAGTTTAAAGCAAGAGCGATTAACCCCAAGACTGATTGCTGGATCTCCCTACAGTTTGCAGAACAGGAGCGAGAGCTACTACTGACGCTGCAAAATGGCTTCTGTGCTGCTGTTTCTTCAGCAGCTTTTCGCCTCCAGGGGAGGCAGCCGCGAGTTCCCCAAATACTGGTCCCAAAGTCCATAGGGCACTAACCTCTCACTTTGTCCTAGGCATATCTGTGCTGATAATTCTGGAATCGCCACAATTGCTGGTGTTCTGGGCTCCCTCCAGCAGGCTGAAGGCCTGGCCGCCCTGGGGCTAAAACCGCGGACCTGGGCACAGCTCTGCAAGCTGCACTGTCAGTTCCCAGTGCGCTGTGCTTCCTGCTCTCAGAGCTCTGCGCTGGCCACTTCCTGCAGGGCTGCTGGGCTGTCCTCAGCAGGAGGTTAGCATCTCTGTCCCGTTCTGTGGGTGCTGTGGCTCCAGAAGTTGTTCTGAGTCCCCTTTCACATTATTTGAAATTTGTGTGGGGCAGAGCACATTGGAAATGCTGTTTCTACTCCATCTTGGCTCCGCCCCCAACCAACTGAATACATTTTTAACATATGCCAGACATTGTGCTATATTCTGGAGATACATATATAAATAGACACTCCCTGCATTCAAGGTGCTTACATTCTTTTTTTTTTTTATTTGTTTATTTTTAGTTTACAAGATTCAATTCCATAGTTCCTTGAGTTTCAAATTTCCCTTCCCTCCCTCCCCCCTCCCCCCATTATGGCATATAGTCCAGTATAGGATCTGCAAATACTTTCACAATAGACATTAGTCAAGTTACAAAGGAGTATTGTACTAGATGGGATGAAAAATGGTAAAGAAGAAATAAAACCAAACAATGAAAATAAAAAAAGATCAATTAGTTTGCTTCCATCAGGATTCAAGCTCAGTTCTTTCTAGTTATTTCTCTGGATGTTGCATCTCGCTCCTTCATGAGTCTTTCGGGATTGACTTATATCACTGCATTGCTGAGAAGAGTCCAGTCTGTCATAATTGGTTATCACACATATGTTGTGTCTGTGATTGTATACAAATTTCTCCTGGTTCTACTCTTCTCACTCAGCATCAGTTTGCATAAGCCTCTCCAGGTAAATATGAAAACCATCTCCTCCTCATTTCTTATAGCACAATAATATTCCATTACATGCATATACCACAACTTGTTTAGCCATTCCCCAATTGATGGGCACCCCTTTAATTTCCAATTCTTTGCAACCACAAAAAGAGCTGCTATAAATACTTTTGTACATATGGGTCTTCCTCCCACTTCTATGATCTCTTTGGGATATAACCCTAGAAGTGGTATGGCTGGGTCAAAGGGTATGAAATTATTTATAGCCCTTTGGGCATAATTCCAGATTGCTCTCTAGAACAGTTGGATGAGTTCACAACTCCACCAGCAATGCATTAGTGTTCCAATTTGCCCACATCCTCTCCAGCATTTGTCATTTTCCTGTTTTGTCATTTTAGCTAATCTGACTGGAGAGATGTGGTACCTCAAAGTTGTTTTTGATTTGCATTTCTCTAATCCATAGTGATTTAGAGCATTTCTTCATATGCTTATAGATATCTTTAATTTATTTCTCTGAAAACTGCATGTTCCTATCCTTTGACCATTTATCAATTGGGAAATGACTTGTATTTTTATAGATTTGACTTAATTCTCTGTATATTTTAGAAATGAGTCCTTTATCAGAGACATAGATTGTAAAAATTCTTTCCCAATTTCCCACCTCCCTCTTGATCTTGGTTATATTGGCTTTGTTTGTACAGAAGCTTTTCAATTTAATGTAATCAAAATTATCCATTTTGCATTTTATAATGCTCTCTAATCCTTGTTTGGTCCTAAAGTCTTTCCCTCTCCACAAATCTGACAGGTAAACTATTCCCTGCTTTCCCAGATTGCTTATGATATCATCCTTTATATCTAGATCATGAAGTGCTTACATTCTAATGGAAGAAGACAACACACAAAGGGATGCTGGGAATCAGAAAGGGGTAAGGAGGAAAAGGTACTTTATTAGGGGCTTGACTGGAAAACTGTACTAAGTTTCATATTCTTTTCTATTCTTATCCTGACTAAAACACATCCAACTTCCCAATGGCTTCACTAATAACCATGTGATTTTTTTAGACCCAAACTCCTTTCTCTGTTCATCACCTATATTTTCTTCCCTGTTATGATATAAGCTTCCTGAGAGCAATGACCATCTCATTTTGTATCCCCAGAATCTCCCACAGTGTCTGGTATATAGTAAAAGATGAAGAAATTATTCCTGTTGTAGTCATTCATCCATTCACTAGGTAACACCCCACTCCCAGTGCACACACATTCTTCCCTCCTTTTCCCAGTAGGAGCTAAAATGTGGTAGAAGGGGCAGGCACCAAGTAATCCTGACCAGAAGTTACACCAGCTCCAAAGGCTCCCAGAATTGCTGCATCCTCCTCCTCCTCCACCTCCTCCTTTTCCTTCTTTTCAATTAATTGCCAAGGTAATTGGTACAGTGAGCACAAAAGGAACACAACAATTCAGTTTGACTCAATAAACATTTATCAAATGCCTCAAGGAGTTTTCATTCAAAAGAAACCTTTTTCTAGTTTTCCTTTCTTCTTCTTCATTACCCCTCATGGGGGTAGGGGGAGAGATAGATAATGATGTATTATTATAAGTATATAGGATGTATGGTTTACAAAATCCCTCTACATATATCATGCAAATACCTTATGATATAGATGGAGGGGAAGTATTATTAGAACCATTTTCTAAATAAGGAAATTGAACCTCAGAGAGGTTAGTTGTTTTTTTGTTTTGTTTTGTTTTGTCTTATCTAGCTTGGAACCAAGAACTATGAAACTTATTACAGTCTTCTAGTCAGGCCCGATGAAGTACCTTTTTCCTCCTTGCCCCCTTCTGATTTCTAGCACCCATTTGTCTTTTGTCTTCTTCCATTAAAATGTAAGCACCTTGAAGGTAGGGAGGGTCTTGTTTATGATTAGAGTTATCTTCAGAATTTAGCACAATGTCTGGCATATGTTAAAAATTATTCAATGCTTTAGCTATCTAGAAAGGTTAAATTACTTTCACTGACTAAGGATAAATAAGTGACTGCACTAGGGCGATCTTTTCCACCTGAGATGCTTGTAACTTTTCATCTATGTTACTCAGTGTTTTGTTTGTTTATTTTTCCATACTTTTCTGTGTGTCCTAGCCCTTATCAGATGGTAAATTCCTTACCTAAACTTATCTTTTCTCTGGTGCCTAGCACACAGTGTGCCTCTGCACATAATTCAGGCTTAATAAGTATAATTTCAATTTAGTTGAAATTTCTGGGCTCTCTATGTTCTCATATACTACACAGGTATAATATCTCTCCCCTTGTCTTTCCACAAATACTTAAATTTAAGGGAGATGGAATGATGCTGAGCTCCCCTTTGCACGAATAATGGTTAAAAGTAGGTAAATGTGCATGTCCCTACTCTGTCCCTCATCACATTAGTCATAGCTTGAAAAATGGGTATGGATAAAGCCAAATGCTTCATCAGCCTGAGTCAGATCTCAGGCTTTTCCAGATGGGCTGACTGGTCAAAGGGTACAAATTGTCATATTTTAAGCCATCCCTGCCTAAGCACAAGCTAGTGTGTGGTGGCTTTGTGAGTGACAGCTTCACTGCCTAGTGCCTGCTATGAAGCTTGGCCTAAGCTTCCTTTTTTTAATCCCTTTTTTGTGGGTCAAGGGCTGATAACTTGAACATGGAAGAAGCATAATGGCTAGACAGTACATATTTTAGTCCCACACACCAATTCACTGCTCCGTGCCCTGGGAAAACTCTGGTCCTACATAGGCACATATGGTTCTCATGGTTTAACGAAGTGTTCCCCAGGAGATTTGTACAGTGAATGAACGCCTTCCCTCCCACTGACACCTCTATGTCTATAAAAACTGATAGCCAGTCATAATTTTAATGCATCAAGGAAACAGGTAAAAGCTAAAGCAACACTAACAAATACTAAACAAAAGCTTTCTCCAAATAAACTGGATTAAACCTCTAATCTTGACTCAACTGGCAAAAGCAGTGTGTGTGTGTGTGTGTGTGTGTGTGTGTGTGTGTGTGTGTGTGTGAGTGTGTGTGTGTGTGTGAGAGAGAGAGAGAGAGAGAGAGAGAGAGAGAGAGAGCGTGAACATTTATTACAGTGACAAAATACAACTCTAATGTCTGCAGTAGAAAAGAATAATTTAGCAAATCCATGAATTGTGCTTTCCTTGACACTGTCTTCCTAAATGAAATTGTTCAAGAAAAAGCCTGGTGCCCTGAATACAAACAATCAGTAGATATATTTCTATTTCACAAGCATGTCTGTGATGTCTTGCATTTTCTCATTATGGAGCAAAACCTTCTTAATCTTGAAAGGCAGCCTAGTGTCTTGGGTGGAGTGCTGGACTTGGGGTCAGGAAGACCTATGTTCAAATTCTGATTCTCATGCAAGCTGGGCAAATCACTTAACGTGGTTGAGTCTCAGTTTTCTCATTTATACAATGCCTGTGATACCTCACTGGGTTGTTTTGGAGGTTTTGGAATCACAGCAAAGCTGTGATTTTATTGGCATAGCGACTTTCCAATAAGTAAACTAACTCTACCAATGCAGATTGGCCCTTGCTCTATAACTTAGAGTTGCATGGGATCTTAACAGGGTAAGTGACTTGACAAAAGTCACACACCTCAATATGTGAGAGAGGCAGCTGCTTCTGAGGCTAACTCTAGCCCCTGGATACTTGGGAGGCGCCACTGAATATGTGAAATGATTTGTAAACAGAAAGCCCTGCTGCAGCATCACACAGCATTTTGTCTTCCCCTCTCTCAGGTACTCATTTGTATAAATATCAAGTCTTCTTACAAGGCTCAAAATTGTATGCAATTAGAAACCCTTTATCTATATTTTCTCTACTTCCCAACTTCTAGTGGGAATTCCCTGCAGAAAGTAGGGGACTTTTTTGTTGAAGTAAATTAAAAGAAATAAAATAAGAAGGAAAAATGCAATTAATGCATTTTCTAATTGTTCTCAGAAATGGAATCTAGAGTCCTTCATAGCCTGCCCTGGTCTCTGACTACCTTTTGTTCAGTCCTTTTTAGTTGTGTCTGACTCTTTGGGACTCCATCGTGGATTTTCTTGGCAAAGATACTTGGAATGGTTTAACATTTCCTTCTCCAGCTCATTTTATAGATGAGAAAAGTGAGGCAAAAATGATTAAGTGACTTGCCCAGGGTCACACAACTAGTTAGTGTCTTAGGTCAGATTTGAACTCAGGAAGATAAGTGTCCCCGACTTCAGGTCCAGAACCCTACCAACAGCACTACCCAGCTGCCCCCTTCTCTGTATACATGCCTGGAGTTTTTCTGTCACTTCAACAGAGAATGAAACCTGTCATTTCACAATTAAGAGATGAAATTAATAGTCTACACACCCCAAAGACAGGTAATACATTGACAAACTCCCTTGCTTAATCACGTTCTTTCTTCAGCAGCAGTAGAATCACAAGAGAATAGGATGGTCATAGGAGCCTGAAGATTAGGGATTGAGAAAAGGGTATAGAAAATTAAGAAAGGGGTCTTGCAAGACAAACTCTGCCAACAGTGCCTTTTATAAGTGTTTGCTGAGTGTAGTTGTTGAATTTCACAGTTTGCCAAAGTCAAATCAGTATGTTAACCTTTGTGAACAGTAATATTTGTCCTGAGATGGAAGCCATCCTAGGGAAGGGCACAGTATCATTCAATGGAAAGTGACTTGGCACTGGGGTCAGAAGGAGCTAAACTCAAACTCCTTCTGCTTCCTACCTGTATAACCATGAACAAGTCACAGCCTCTCTGAGCCTCAGTTATCTTCACCTACAAAATGAGGGATTTGTTCTAGATGACCTCTAAAATAATTTTTTGTTCCTTGTGTATACTACAGAAATATATAGGATTTTTTTGGGGGGAGGGGCTGCTATCTGAGAACCTTTTTCCTAACAGTGAGGAACAGGGCTCAGTGTAATGTACCTCTAAACCCCTACACCTAGGGTTTAAACCCTACATCTTTAAGGAGATGATACCATTCCTTATAAGCATTTTCGTACTCATACTTAGCAGTCCAAAAGACATAGATCTGTATGCTTCCAAATGGGACCACGGCTCATCAATATTGTTTAAAATAGTTTATATTTATATAGCATGTTAAGGTTTGCAAAACACTTTGCATACTTGTTTGATTCTCACAGCAATCCTCTAAAAGATTGGTAATATTATCATATTCATTTGATAGATAAGGATAAAGACTGGGAGAAATTAGGTGCCTTGTCCAGGTTTACACAGTCAGTATTTGAGGCATGTCCAACTACAAGTCAGAGCTATGCTGGTGTCAGTTGAAGAAGCTGGATGTTGCATTTTCAGTGTGGGCATTTATCAGCAAATACTACAAATTATACCTTGATTTACTGTTTTCTTGACTGTCTAGACTTAAGAAAGTGATAGAGAAATTGTTAATAATGTACTTAAAAGTATATAACAAATTCCTTTCCCCAACCCCAGAGCCATTTCCAAAACATTTACCAGCATAGCTCTCTTTAAGTCCAGTACTCTCCTCACTAAATCATGTTGCCTCCATGATAAAAAAAGTATAATTTTGTACAGAAAACAAAAGGAGACACTAAAACCACTACCTTCTTATATTAAAAGTTGATATTTACAATGTTGGGAAATAGCTTGTCTGTGTTTTGTATAGCCATCAAGTTATTCAGAATTTTCATAATTAAAAAAGACACTTAAAAAAACATCCTTAAAGGAATTATTATAAGCAAAGTATCTGATCCTAAAGGCAGTATAGATTAGTAGATTAAGTGCTAGTCTGGGAGTCAGGAGAAGCTGACTTCAAATTCTACCCCTGACAAGAGCAATGTGTCTGTGGGCAAGTCATTTAACCTATATTTTTCTCAGGCAACTTCCTAGATCAAGGTTTCTTAACATTTGTGTGTGTGTGTCATAGACTCCAAGTGGTAAAACCTATGGATCCCTTCTCAGAATGTTTTTAAATGTATAAAATAAAATACATCGGATTACAAAGGCATCTGATTATATTTGAATACAGTTTTCAAAAACTTAAAAAATGTTAATAGTTCTTTCCTTCTATAAGATGTGGAAGAGATCTCAGGGGCCATCTAGTCCAATCCCTCTCATTTTACGGATGAAGAAAGTAACTTATCTGCTAAATGGAAGATATATTGTGATCTTTGATAGCAGAAAAAGTTCACTACCCTCAGGAAATCATTGGTCCTTTGAGAATCATGGTTAGAATCCTAGATTATTAGAGCTGGAATAGATCTCACAGATCATAATTAAACATATGTATACATACATACATACACATATCTATACATATTCATTCATTTATATTCATATACATATGAATTTTTATGGAGAAATGCATTATCACAAGTAATTTAGAGACTTTTTTGCCCAAGGTTTGCATAGGTAATAAGAAACAAAGCTGGGGAGGTGAGCCCAAATTTAAGGTTCTTGCCACTACACACACACACACACACACACACACACCCCACACCACACCGTACCACACTACATCACACCACACCACACACACATCAGCTTTAGATATTTGATTATATACCACTAGAGCAGCCTTATGTGCCAGAAAGGTAAAAGTGATGCAAATGTTTATTTAAACACTATCATGGCATATAATCTATTGTTTGTTCCTCTTTAACACCTTGACCTGAGTTGGCCAAGTAGTCTCCATTCAGTTCATAAAACTTGTGGAGGTCTTTTACACAAAAAGTAATTTCTGCTTTGAATATGTAGTGACTGCCTGCAGTCTCACCTCCCATGATATTTAATCCAAAGTTGCTGAACATTATCAACCTTCTAGATTTATTACCTTACAGTTCCTCACAATCTAACTTGAAGCTGTGGTAAAATGAATTTGCCTCTTAGGCTTCATTAACGAAGATTTGCATCCTCATTCTCCTGTAGCTTTATCCCCAAAGTACATCCACCCCCCTGCCCAATCTGCTGTTGCTTTACCCCATGGTAAGGAACTTCATGGTAGCATAAACAAGAAGTTGGAGATTGTTGTTTATGCTCATTTCTAATAGCTATTTGAAATACAAGACACAAAATTACCAGCTTACAATATCATTCCATATTAACAGTGGGGAGGGTGTATGTAAAACAGATATTAAAGGATTAACTGTAAAATACATTTCACTAAGCTAAATCATTTCCTGGTAAATGGCAGTTTCCAGCTATTACATAGGATTCATCAAGTTGAGTGGATTTATTTTTATTTTTCTATCAGTCTGCAAAATATATCCTTTAATTCTTCCCACCCTATTGTTCATTCACTTTTTTTTTTTTTGCTTCTTCTGTCTTCCTAGGTCAGAGGTTGGTAAACAGGGGTCTCTGAAATGTATATACATACATATGTACTCGAAGGCACACATATAAACATATTTATACATACCTACACAACTGCATTTCAAAAAATTGATTTCCTTTGTAATACTATGTATGTTATTTTATGAATTTAAAACATTATTTTGCAAAAAGGTCCATAGACTTCAAATTTCCAAAGAAACAATATGACACAAAAAAGATTGAAAATCCCTGGGATAGGGAGAAGTTGATAAAAAATGGAAATTTGAGACAGAGATGATACTAAGCTTTATGCTAAAAGCTGCTTGTGGGTGTTACCAGCCAATCTTTCAGACAAGTTTACTGGGACTCAACTGCAACAAGAAAACAAAGGTGCAGGGATGTGATATTATAAATGTTTGTAGCAAAGATTAGAGAGCTAAAACACAACAGAAAATCCAGTTAACAAGGCAAATCCACCATAGGACATAAAACAATGATCTCAGTATCTGCTTCCCATTCTATAGGCTTGCAAGCCTTTGTTCTAATCAAACTAGGCAAACATCGGGAATCAGAGATCCAGGCTTTGAAAAGGAAGAGAAGAAAAATTTGTAATCTCCGAGGGTGGAAATTGTGAAGTATTAAGTAGCTATTTGGTGCATAAATACAAAACAGCATAATCTCTCTGTTTTCTTCTGAGACAGTTGCCTATTGCCATAATCCTAAAATTATTCACTCTTCCCAAATCCCCATAGACTTATTAATTTTCATAAACTGCTTTAATGGAAACTTTTCTTCAAAGATGCAAAGTAATCTTTCTTGGAGCTTTGCTTTCATTTTTATATCATACGTGGCATGTTCAATCTCAGAGAATACTCAAACTGAGTTCTCATTTTTCAGAGAAATTGGTTATGGATACTATAAATAATCACGATAGGAAACATAAGCATTAGAAGGAAAATGAACTATACGTAGACTTGTTTGAAGACTGGAAAAGACATTTAAATTCCCAGGAGGTTATTATTATTGCCAAAGGAAGGTTCTGCTTTGATTGCCTGCTAATAATCAGCTAGTTATAAAGTCAATAAATTGTTCCATTGGGTGACTGGAATTGTTCCAACTGATGACTGCAAATAATTTCTTCGAAACTTCCCTATGCAAACCATTCCTTGTTCTTCAAAACATTTGTTACATTTAATCTCCACTTTTATGTTCACATTCTTCAAGTTGGGATGGTGATTTTTTTTTCATAAACTTTTTTTATTGATCCAAAACTAATGAAATGAGATGCCCTCTAACTCTGGTGCTTAAAAATTCAGAAGCAATGTAAAAAGGTGTCTTATATATTAAAAAAAAAAGACTGCTGAATAACAGAATTAGAGGACAGTACAGGGCCTGAAAAGGTTACCTAGTCCAACCTGATGTCAAACTCTAGACCAAACCAGTGCTCTCCAAAAAATGTACTGGACTCAGCTTGTTACAGCAATACTTTCATTGCCTAGAAAGCAACTGATAGTGATTTTCAATTAATATTTCTAGAGTTCACTTTTAGGAGAGAGGTGAATACCACCAAATGACTTCATAACTGGGTTTTATTCAATAATGAAACATGGGGTATGTTTTACCCTATAAGGGTAAACTAATATTAAGGGCAACTAATATTCAACCCAATATCTTTTCATATCCATTTGTATACATATAGGTGTATAATACATATATGGGTATTAATACATGTATATCACATATTTTCTATATGTGCATATTCGTTTATGTTCATAGATATGTGTATGCATACACATACATTTATATGTGTATGTATATATGTATATGTGTATACATGTGTATGCATGTGTGTATGTGTATATTTATATATATATTCATATGTATTTTATCTTTTTTTTATGTTACTAGCACTCAGTATAGTGCCCGGCATGTAGTAGATGCTTAATCCCTGTTTATTGATTGACAAAAAGGTTAAATGACTTGCAAGGGTCCTATAGATGAAGTGTATCACCGGTGAGACTTAAAGCTCTAAGTCCAGAACTCTATCCATGATACCAAATTCCTTTCAGTTATGTGACTGATGGCTCTGAGGTGTTTGATCTTCAGTCATAAAAGGAACTTTGATTTGTTAGAAATTTTTTAAAAATGCCCAATAGTTTTAGAGTAGTAAGACCTAAGTTTGAACCTTGAGCCTGCTATTTCCTAGTTGTAGAACGATGAACAAGTAGCTTAACTTTTCTGAACCTCAATTTCATTATGTAAAATGATGATATCAGTGTTTTAGGGTTATGGACCTCACAAGAGTTTGCTCTTATTAAAGGGCAATATAAATGGCAACTGTTATTATAAACACTAATTGTTCCCTCAATCCCAGCCCCCAAACACACATACCTCTCAATTTTCCAGTTAAGCCATGCTTTATTAGACAATTCATCAAAAAAGGATAGCCTAGTTAGATTAAACTATGCATGGTTATAGGATTTATCACTACACATAACAATAGCTGACATTTATATCGTGTTTTGCATACATTTCTTTGTTTAGTCTCCAATGATCTCTTGACATAATATCAGATAGTATAAATCCCATTTTACAGAAAAAGAAACTAAATCTCAGAGAAGTTCATTAACTTACTCTTGGTCACATAGTGAGTAAGCATCAGAAATAGAATTTGGGCTCAGGGATTGATTCTTTAAGTCTGGCACTCTATCCATTAAGTAACCCTCCCTCCTAAAACAGACACCTAGTCTAACTCCTTAAATGAAAACACTTGACAGCAACTTGTGTATCAACACTGAAATGGGTCTCCTTTGTAACAAAGAACTGTTAGGCTGGAAAAGTATGAAGACTAGAAAAGGCAGGGTAGTAGGATGCCCCACTGTTCAACAGGGAGCTGAAGGTAAACAGATGCCAAATGAGAATAGAAAGCAAAACAGACTGCTCATTGAGATCTGGAAAGGCAACTTCAAATGATTTGGAACAGACTTGGATTTGGAAATCACAATCATAGCCGCCAGATTCAAAGCTACATTCAAAAGACACATAGCAAAGGTCTAGTGCTGGGAGATCAGGGTATCAATCTAACTAATTGGAGGTAGTGTGTAGTTAGTGGAAATTGCACTCAATTTGAATCAGCATGGAGTACTGGTACAAAGAGAAGTGGGTTCAAATCTGTCCTCAGGTACTTACTATCTTGACTCAGCTAGTCACTAGACATCTCTTGGCCTCTATTTTCATCTGTAAAAGGAAAAGATTGGACTGAAGGGCCTCTTGCAGTCCCTTCCAGCTCCTTTGTCTTGTGAACTAAGATTCAAATCCTAGCTGTCCTATTTGACTTTGGACTAGTCACTCTAACCACTGACTCTCATTTTCCTTCTCCATAAAAAGGAAGTGGTTGAATGAGAATAAGGGATTCTTCACTTTTTTGTGTGTCATGGACTACTTTGGCAGTCTGATGGATTACCTCTTAGAATAATGTTTTTAAATGCATAAAATACCTAAGATTGCAAAAGACACTAATTATTTTGAGTATGTAATTTCCCAGCCCCACCATGGTCATAGATTTCCTAAACTCTACCCATGGATCCTTGACTCCAGATTCTGAATCCCTGGACTGCTTGATTTATTGCTAAAGTCTCTTTCAGGTTTTCCAACCATTTCCTCATATTCCCTTCAGTCACTTTGGCCTTAGCATTGCTCATATCCTAAAGGGAGTTGTTGTCTTCTCAGAAAATATAGAAGGAGAAACTCCTTAGTTAGGGTCTCTTACTCTGGCCTTGTATATATCTGTGGTGTTCATTTAACTGATTTTTTGCACTGTCTTGTTAGTATAGTGAAATTCTTGACATGTTGGACACACTTGCCTCTGTTAAGCTTGTACTCTTTTTTAGCCTGGATTCATAACTTACCCTTTGCCACACTCTTTAAGTAACCAGCTCTACCAGACCTGGGCCCCCTCACTGTCCCAAACTACTCTGTCTGATGATTCTTCTGTTACTGTTTATAACCCAGAATAACATAGTTTTGGAGTGTCTTTTTTCAAGAGAAGTTATTGAGCCAACAAAAAAGTGATGGGGTGCAAAGTGTAAGACAATGATTCTTTAAATTCCATCTCTTCCAGCCTTCATGGCTTAGTATCATGAGAAATGACTGTTTCCTTGATTGCACCTTACCTGGATATGGGCATTTAAATGCAACTACCATTTTCCCTCTCCCACCTTGCAATGCATTTACTTACTTATTACCATATCTTCTTATCTATTTCTGGATTAATTGACTTTGCAGATTTGTCAGTCTACGTGAAAGTCTAAAGAGTGATGTGAAAAGGATATGAGATAGCTGTGTCATATCGAGTAAAGTGCTGAACTCAGAGTGAGGAAAACCTGTGTTCAAATCTTGCCTCAGCTACTTGTTAACTCTATGACCTTGCAAGTCACTTAATTCTTCTCAGTCAATTTCCTTATCTATCAGATGGATATAATATTACCTATTTGATAGGGCTTCTATCAGAATCAAATGAGATAATGTATAAAATGTATTTTGCAAATGTTATAGGACTGTTAGGAAGAGGAATCGGACTGAACATATGATTTTGTTGAAATAGAGAATTACCAGATAAAGAATCTCCTTTTTACTGATGTAGGGCAGCATCTTTTCTGCAACCTGTAATCTTATAAAGTTGCCTAGAGCACTGAGAGGTTAAGACTTGCCCAAGATCACACAGCCAGTAAGCTGCAGAGGTGGAACTTTAACCAAGGTTTTCCTGATTTGGAGGGCAGATCTCTATGCACTTCATAACACTCCCTCTTAAGTACTGTTGTTGTTATAACTCATGCTCTTTCACCTTCCACCTCCACTGGCAAACTGGGTCCCTAGGAGTGATTATTGCTTCTCTTCTAGGGCTAGTCTATAGGGGTTGTGATGTGATTTTTATAATGGTAATGGAAATCTGAAGATCTTCCCTACCCCTTAATAGGCCTAAGGGAATTTGAAGATCTTTCCTGCTTTGAAGATCTTCCCTGCCCCTTAATAGGCTGAAAGTAATCACACGGAGCCTGTGGTGGGAGGAGCTTGCTGAACAGGTGGAACAGAGTCCAGAGGAAGATGGGAGTCAGAGCAGTTAGAAAGGAGGGAGGAGAGGATACAGGTAAGGAGACAGGTATGATGTTGCTCCATGTGGTGATAATGTGTATTAACTTCTTTGCTGCTATGATGGATTTGGCTTTCTGGTATTGGAATTCAGTTTTCTGATGTCTGAATAAATGTTTTGCTTCTGTCTTATATATGGAGAGTCTGTTATATTTTGCAATCATAACTATGCCAGCATTTTTGCAGTCACCGTTGTTGCTGTGAATATTGCATTGGCAAGATGGTTTTCTAATGCTACAGGTCATGTGCTTCCTATCCCACCCAATAATTATCAATTAATGCCACTTAGCCATACTAATTTTCCTGATTCCTGGTCCAGTGCTCTATTCACTGTAACACCTACCAAATGGCTTTGGAAGCTTTATAAAGCACCAAAGGATGTGACTTACAATTAGTAAGTCATAGTCACAATTAAAGGCTTAGATCTGAAGCAACTTTAGCAGTTTTCTAGTTCAACTCTCTTATTTTACAGATGAGATCAGTATCAAAGGCAGAATTTGAACTCAGACCTTCCTGACTCCAAGCCCAATGTTCTAGCCGCTATACTATGATGAGTTTATCCTCTTTATGGTGAGTTTTGTTTTGTGGGTGTTTTTGTCTCTCCCTCTTCTTCCCCCCATGGATCAGTTCTTTAATTTATTTGGCTAATAACATTTTAACATTTAACAATTCCATTAGGATATTTCCTTCCATTTTAACCTAAAACAATCTTGGTGCAGTTTATGCTCATTTCTTCTTACAAAAGACAGCAGAGGCAATGAACAGCTGGTCATTCTAAATATACTTGAACAGTGATGAGTTACCCATGAGCTTTAACATCCCTAGGCTAAATAAGCCTAATTTCTTTCACCTTTTCTTAGAGCTTCTATTTTCTTATATTCATAGTCAATACTTATGACTTGCCTCTAAACCTTTTCTGCATTTTCTTACTTTTAGTTTGGAGACTGAGCTCATCTCAGCCCTCAAAGGGAGGGCTAGGTAGAGAGCAGTAGAGGGAATAGATTCTCACTTCATGCTATCTTCCTTCAATAACTCTGACAATTTAAGATTTTACCTTTAAAATGAGGAATGGCCCAAACATTTCAGAATTTCTCTTTTTTGGCCTTCAAATTTCTATGACATGAAAAACAATATCATTAATCTTCCAGGATCTGCCTTGCCTATGATTTTGGGAGGCTAAAAATAAATAGGTCTACTATATTTCCCCCCCCTGAAATTCAAAATTGTAACTATTAAAGGTTGGAGCCTAGATTTATGTATTACTGTGCGCAACAATAGTAACCACAAATTAAAGGAGTATAGTATTTAGAGCTTGAAGAGAAATTAGATATCCTCTGATCTAATTTTATAGGTGAGGAAGCCAAGACCTGGAGAGGTTAAGTAACATTCCTGAGATCACACAAGTTATTATTTTGTTACTTTATTTCCTCCAAATTAGACATTATCTTTGATATTAGATAAATCAGATACATATATTAATGTATATGTATAACAATACAAAAACTCATTGAATTTTACTGGATTGACCAATGAATTTTCTTTATTGGCCCAAACCAGCTATCACATGAATTGGGGATACAAAAGACTGCCACAGTTTGGTGGTTTGATTTGGATCATTTTCAGTTCCTTTTCACATTTACTTCTGTGGTCTGTCATGAGAACCCAAAACCATCTGAAAAAATTAGGCAGCACTCAGTGTGATCTCATTATTGACATTTATGTTGATCAATGTTGGCGCCTACAGAATTGGAATCTGCAGATCAATTCCCTTATTAGATTCTTTCTCCCTGCTGCTGTGATCATTTTATCACACAGGCTGTGGCTATCAAAGGTTACTTTATCACCATATAATGGGATAAGCACAGTTGGTTCCTCTAGCATATTGAGAGAAATCAAAACTTTCCTGATTTAAAATCTCTTTTTCTCAAACCTTTACTCATTATGTTTATATAGAAGTTCACACAAAAAAACCACCCTTAAAACTGCATTCTGTGGGAAAAAGATCACATTTGGCTTCTCTCTCTGCTTTTTATTTTTAAAAATATTAAATAAAAATGGAGCCCTTTGCGAATCTACATGTCATCCTTGCACAGGGGCCGTGCTAATCTACTTGGTATCATTCCAATTTTAGTGCTGCTGAAGTGACTACCGCAGGTGACTTATAAAGAATAAGAGCATATTACTCTATGAGGCTGTTCTTCATTTTATCTTGTCAGAAATTTGCATGTTCTAACCACACAGTATAAGATTTGAAGGAAGATTATGGGGTAAATATTGTCCTTGGTTTGTTCAGCCTCTGGTAGCTATGAGACCAGCATGATAGTTTCAGTTTTCCTACTAGCCAGCTAAACAAAATAATTTGTTTTCCTTGCCATAGTATCTTCCTTCCTTGAAAGGACAGTGTGGTCTAGTAGAAGAAACAAAACAACACTTTATTGTAGAGTCAGAGGACCTAGGTTTGAGTTCTATCTCTGATACTTGGTACCAAGAGACCTTGGGCTTTTCACATGATATTTCTCTGTGCTCTGGTTTTCTCAACTGTAAAAGAAGGGGGTTGGATAAGAAAATCTCTAGGTCCTTTCCCATTCTAAAGCCATAATCTCTATGATTTTCAGCTTACTTTATTTTTTTTTATAAAGAAAATAAAAAATCAAATCTCTTCCATATCTTAAGAGTGAATTTCAAATTTTGCTCAAGTATCTTAACATGGATCACAAGAGGGACCAAAGTATGTGGATGTCTCAATATAACCTGCCACAATTACTGGGGAAAGAAAACAACTGAGACAATTCAAGATAACTCTCGTCTTATTGGGAGAACAGTAACATAATCTTATGTAGGCTCATAAGATCAGATCTGAAAGGAACTTTGAAGGTCATATTGCCAAATTTCTTAATTTTATAGATGGAGAAGTGCCTCAGAAAAGTTAAATCACTTTATCAAGGTCACACTAGAAACAAGAATTATAACACGGTTCTTCAAAGAGAGCATATTTTACTCATAGCCTAAGTATTTTCTACATGCTAACCCCTAGAATTAAAGGAATACAAGTCATTATATTTGAATCTTCACAGGCAAAATGGAGCTGAAAATTGAGGCAATAACCCAATTTTTTTAAAAGACCTGAATGATCTACATTGTCTTTCTATCCTTAAAGTCATGAGAAAATTATCTAAAACCCATTTAATTTTGCCTATGGAGTAAAGGTCTTTTACTTTCATAATGCGTAGAAAAGAATGAGGTGTTGAGGCATTCCTATTTACCTTTCAGAATCTAGGAGCTCAAGGCCCTGGAAGGGTGAAGAATCGATCACATTGATTTTAATCTCCAACAAAAGAAATTAACTACCCTCCTCCCCCTTGCCTCCCATCACCAAGTTGAATTTGCCTCTATGATTTTTATGTATTACCACAGGTCAGGTCAAAATGGTATTTTGGCCCTGTGCTAGGCTAACATAAAAACTATTTCCAGCTTTCAAAAGGCTAGTAAAACATGTGCAGATGTCTGGAAAATTAACACTATTATCTAATTCTAACCTTTTGCCTGTAGGAAGAAAAGAGTAGACAAGTTTCAAGAAAGATATTGCAAATCAATATATGATCATAAAGCAAAGGGCTGCATTTCTGGGACATGCAGGTGGCAGTGAGCTAGGGATCAGAGTCCAACACCAAGTACTTTGGAGAAGATACTCTCCCTTCAGATTTTTTAGTTTAAGACATCCATTAATTCTACATAAAATTTAAAGAGAGAGATGGAGTGAGAGAAAAAGACAGAGAGACAGAAAGATAGTATACACACATAATATATATGCAGTAGGGAGGGGGGGGGATGGCACAAACATTATACCATCTGCCTTCCTCAAGGTCCAGCACTTCACATAAGAAAAGCCTATTCATTCATGTGATAAAAACCTGTGTTTGTTATGGTTAATGAAAATAATAACTAACATTCACATAGTGTTTTCAAGTTTGCAGAGTGTTTTACACATACTATCCCATTTGACACTTAGAATAATTCTATGAAGTAGGTGTTATTATTATCTCTCTATTACAGATAAGGAAACTGAGGATGAGAGGTAGAATTACTTGTCCAGGATCACAAAGCTGTTCAGTGTTTAATATTGAAGAGGGATATAGTTTCTGTTTTCAGATAATTTGAATTAGGAAAGACATGTTATGTTCTGTAGGAATTTTGAGAAAGGGGATATTTTCTAATAAGATGGAAAAAATCTCTCACTGTTAGTTTTGAAGATCTTACAGTTTCCCAAATCAACGTATTCTCTACTATTCCAGTCTTTTTCTTTCTTTGTCAAGGAAGTCTCACTTACTGTGCAAGAAAAAAAAAGTAATTTCAAATACCCCAGGCACCACCATTAAGAGGTTCTGCTGAAGTTAATAATAAGAAAATTAGAAAGAAAGATGGAAGTTTTATGGCTATATTAAAATATTTTTTAGGAAGTCCTTCTTTTTAGTAAAATGACAATATGAGGGAAGGCACTATAGCCTGGAGGTTGAATGATGTGGATTAAGTTCAATGATATTTCCTTCCCACTGATAGGAACATGACCAAAGGATTGGGGACAATACTTTTTTTCAAAAAGGAAATAAGAATTAAATTCAATTTATCAGAGATGGGAAGAGGACTAAACAGACTAGAGGGAATGAACTGAATCATATTCTTTTGTTTCAACCTACTAATATCTGGAAGCCTGCTTTTCATAGGTGAACTATATTTAGCTAGAGTTTAATTTGTAATGTTGCAAATGCCCTTTCTTTTATCTCATGGAGGACACAGACAAATTGCCACTCCTTCCTGCGTCTCTGCAAAGGTGAGTAGCTAATGAAACATAGCCTGTTCAAGGCAAGTCACCACATTTAATATGAACTTTGGGAATGACCATCCCTTGAAAATGCAATTCATGATCATGAAGGCTGGCATCATCTCTAACAGATCAGATGATAAAGTTTACTCCCTTCTCCATTTCTCAGCCACTGAGCCTGTTCTTAGCTAGAGATACAGAACAGCTGAGGATGTAAGAGTTAAAGCATTAATGGACTCTTCAGTTGCATTAAGTATCTATGTGCTGATTTTTATCTCTGAATACAGTATTTCACTTTCTCAGCAAAGTCAACAGAGATTTAGTCAATAGTGTCATAGCCTTCAGAAGAGGATCTGAATGTTACTTGTATCAAACCACCATTATCAAGGGCAGGTCACATAGGAAAGGAGAATGCACATTAGAAAAATTCAATAAAAAGGAACTATGTTGCTTGACTTAGAATCTCATGTCACTTTAACTAATATCCCTTTTTTGTCATAGATGGTGAAGGAGGCCAATATGGATTGATGCCAGAAAAAGGGTTGGTTCCCTAGCAGATGGTAACACAAAATCTTACAAAACATGCATATGTGTGTGTGTGTGTGTTTAAATCACTTAACATAACTTTAGTTAGATTCATCTGGCTTGAAATGCTTTGAGAGTGGAGCTAGCATGGAAGTCTAAGCAGCTATAAGTGTAATTACTGAAATACATATTTCTATGAAATCATGCTTTAGTTTTCATCCCAAAGGTCAAAGATCAAGGTCTGAAATTAGCCAAAGAGAAAGGGAAGACAATCACCATGTACACAATATTTCCATCAAGGTTTGGGTCGATCATTCAAGAGGTGCTACAGGGAATTAATTTTCCTCTACTTGTAAGATCCAAGATCTGGGGGTGTTTGAATATTAGCATATATGTGGTGCAACACATTTTTGTAGCTGTTATCTTTGGTCTAAGTGTCCATTTTAAAGCCTTGTCACAGAAAAAAATAAACATTACATATTTAGCACCATTAATAAAAGCCATTATATACCAAGGCCCCCTTTAGAGCTTCCTTGGTTCTCACTTTATCATAAAAAGCATACACCCTTTAAATCTTTGAATCATTTAATTTTATGCATTCTTTTGGTATTTCATTTGGGAGTTATGGAGTGTGAAATATGCACCATGATGAGAAAACAATTAACTAGCACACCTGTTGTTTATGCATATTGTATTCAGGAAAGGCCTGCAGGGGCTATTATTTTATTCTACTCCATGGTTTTAACCCAAGGGGCTTTAAAAGGTGACCTGATGACATCAAATTATACTTGTATTTCGATTAACAGGGCCCAGTGCTTACCAGCTGTGCTAATGCTGGAAAGATACCTTTCTAAGTCCAAGTTATGTTTGTAATCTGTAATATTAATCAGCAGAAATATGTAGGTTTAACAGAAAAAAATGAGACTAGTAAGGATTTGTTATAGAAGGAATATAATAGAACTTATTTTATCCTTTCCCCACCTCACAGATCAGGCTGGGGAGGAAGGAAGGCTGGTACAGAAATGAGATATTATTTAGGAACAAAAGGAGAGCCCTGGTAACTTTGAAGGAGACGATGAGATGATGAGAAGTTATGTTATCACGCATGAGACTGTATCCTTCCAAAGCAGCTAATAGTGGAATGAGAAGAAAGCACAACTCCAATCTGGCAATTCTTAAATCTGCCCAATCTCAACAAAGCCATAACCAGGGTGCGTTGGATGGGACTTTATCCCAAGGTGCCAGTATCCAGTGGGAATATGCTTCATCCTCCACATCTGTCTCTGTCCCCAAATCTTTTCTCATGATCTACTGATCCATACTACCACGAGGCCCAGTTACTCCCCATGTAGGCCCCTGGGTACTTGGTAGGTCTCTTGGCCTAACATTCCCCTATCCCACAAGAGAACATAGACTGAATTTGCTAGGGGATGGAATGCTTCCTCTACTCCTGGTATGATTATACCTATGGTGGGACTATTTTTATGCTACTGCCATTACTTATATCCCCCTACCTCCCTAAATAATTTAACTCCATCAAAAAATTGCAATTACAAGTTAAATTCTTATATTCTACAACTATTTTTGACAAAAATTAATTATGAACAATCTGGGACATATCAAGGTGTTTCTGAGCCTGCTGCACCAGAACCCCATTTCTGATATTTCTCTTCTCTCCTCTTTTTTTTCCTCTGAACAGTATGTTCATATAAGTGTGTGTGTGTGTGTGTGTGTGTGTGTTTGTGTGTGTGTGTGTGTGTGTGTGTGTAGGGGGTGTTTAAGCTTCTTTTTAAGTGCCTGAGAGCTTATATATAATTGCTATATATCTTAAAAAATAAACAACTGTGCTAGGATCCTTAGCTATCTTGCACTTAGCCCATGGCAATGGCTATCTAGATCATAAAAGCCTTTGACACAGCCCTGCCCAAAGTCCTTTCAAAAGATCATTCTCATTCCTTTTTCTTAATAGATTTCTGAGCAGGGTCAGTTGGCATGGAAAGTGTAAAGCAGTTGAACTTTGTGAGGTTGTCAGTGTGGTATGGCAGGAAAAAAACAATACAAAAACACTAAATTTAAAGTCAGGTTATCTGTGGTCATATTCCAGCTCTGCTGCTTAATTATGTGGTCTTGGACAAGTCATTTCACCACTGTGGATTTCAGTTTCCTCATCTTCAAAGAAGGGGCTGATCCCTTTTCAAGTTTCCAGGGTTTTCACTCTGGCTAAGGCATCCTGCTATGGCACCTGACCCAAGTGAGCCCTCTGGGAGGAGGGGGGAGTTTTCCTGATTTGTGCCTTTCCTTTCACATAATAATAACATTAATAATAATAATAATAATGTAATGATAATAAGTGACAGGGAAATACCTAATCAAATCATTTGTTGGCATGACATGTTTGAAATAGCACTTGAAATCCTAAAGACCTGTATTCTAGTTTTTACTTTCTGATTAATTTGCTAAATCACCTTAGATAATACAGTTCAGTTTAATTCAATAAACATTTATTCAGGATCTCCTAAGTCATTGTGATAGGAACTGGCCAAGCCACTTATCATCTCCCAATAATTGTTTTCTCACTTAAAAAATGAGGAAAATTGATCTGTCTCCTTCCAACTCAATGATTCTATAATACTTCTAACTGTTGACTGATAATGTCTTAATATAGTTTAATTCCCAGGGTAACCAAGGCCTCCTGGAAGAATAATGTTTTAATTCAAAGGAATTTCTAATGATAGAATTTCTGGCAATATTGGTTGGGGGATGATATTTTATGGTAAAGAGAACATTTTGTTCATCCCTCAAGGCTCACTGTGTGCACACAGAATCATTGTAATACAGACTCGTAGATTTAGAGCTGTAAATAACCATAGTCCAGTCAATCATTTTAAATTTTCCTTCTTATTGTTAATTTAATACTAACTGTTAAGGTTAGTGTAAATGACATACACGCATATGTCAATATAGAAAGAAGAACAAGATATGATAAAATTTCAATTATATAAAATTTGGTTTTAAAAAAGTTCATGTTGTTGAGCCACTTCAGGTATTTCCAACTCTTCATGACCCCATTTGGAGTTTTTTTCACAGAGATACTGGAGTGGTGGGGCCATTTCCTTTTCCAGCTGAGGAAACTGAGGCAAACAGGGTTAACTGATTTGCCAGGGTCACACAGGTAGGAAGTTTCTGAGGCTGGATTTGAACTCAGGAAGATGAGTCTTCCTAACTCCAGGTCTGGCACTCTATCCACTGCACCACTTAGCTGTGCAAAGAAGTATATATATATATATATATATACACATATATATATAATTTAATAAGGTAATAA
Source organism: Gymnobelideus leadbeateri (assembly GCA_011680675.1). Classification (NCBI taxonomy): domain Eukaryota; kingdom Metazoa; phylum Chordata; class Mammalia; order Diprotodontia; family Petauridae; genus Gymnobelideus; species Gymnobelideus leadbeateri. The sequence continues at coordinate 240,316 of WOXC01011410.1, forward strand.
AATTTCTTTATGTATTTTTCACATTCCTTTTTGTTTTCTTCTGTGTATTAAAAAAAGCTTTATTAGTGATCTTTTTTCAACATCTATCAGTACCCTATACCACTTTCCTAAATAAAAACTATCCCTTGTAATAAATATTAATTAATACCTTCATTTTTATAAATGACGAAACTGAGACCCAGAAAGATGAAAAGAACTGTCCCAGGGTGCACAGATAATGAAAGGGAAAGAATCTTAGTGAGACTAGAAAATAGGATCACAGAATGATAGAGTTGGAGTTAACTCCCTCATTTATAGATATTCTGGAGAGGTGAAAGTGACTAGTACTTTGTCACAGTAGTAGTCAGTGACAGAAGTCCCTCTTTTTCTAAATCTTATGCTTTTCTCACTGTACCATAATGTCTTTCCCAGCAGCCTAATTGCTCATATGCAGCATTGGCTTTGTGACAAATAAAACAATTTTGATATTACCTTATTAAATTATAAATGTCACTTCTAGCATTCCCCAGGAGAATGACAGAGAGGAAAGGACATATCAGATATCTAACACCCAAGAGGGTGTGGAGCCAAACACTTTACTACTCAAATAATTTCTGATGTCAGATAAGTTTTGAAGGCAAAAATTTAATGATTTCTGCCACCAGCATTTAAATAGTACCAACAGCTTATTTTAGGAGATTTTAGAATTTTGAGAAGGCTTTAAGGATTTAAGTCTGGAGTGAGAGGAGAAAATTTGTGAACACTAGAGATGGATAATCCTGGGAATGATACACAAAGAGAGACACGAATTAGGCAGAAGTCAAAATACTTTAGCCAGAATTTTAGAAAAACACAAAAATCTTTTGTTTTAGTCAATAAATCAATACAAATGACTTCCTGGTAGTTGATGGCTAAGGGGCAGAATGAGACCACAGGAAAATGTATTGTCTGAATTAAAAGTAATGGTAAAGAACAACAGGAGTAAGTAAAAAAAAAGAATCTGGGGAATCTCTAGGAAGAGTGGATGGCTTGGGAAGGGCATGGCAAAAAGCAATCAGTATAAAAAATTATAGAGCTCCAAGGGATCTCTGAGATCACAGAGCCCAATCTTTTTATTTTATAGTTGAGGGAATTGAGACCCAGAGAGAGGAAGGGAAGGTCCCTTCCCAATGTCATACAACTAGTTAGAATGCAGAACTGGGACTCTAATACAGGTAATATTATCTCTGCTTGATCCTCTTCTAATAGAGGGGAAGCTGAAGGGAATAAGCACTTGTCTATAATAGTCAACAGAAAGAACAATAAGAATTCAACCAAATTCATTTTATAACATGTCCAATATTACATACTTTGTTCTTCTTATTCACATATGAACATGTAAATGTGTAGATACATTTCTGGTAAAACTGTTTCCCCTTCAGATGCTGGTGAAAGTCAGTATTGTCTGTTTTCAATTCTACACTCTTAAAGGATACATCAGTTTACACTATGATATTTTCTGGCGGGGGGGGGGGCGGCAGAGAAATAGGAATCAAAATGTGTTTGGAATTCAATTAAGTTCAACTCAGTAAGTATTTATTAGACACTTACTGTGTTCCTAGCATTGTTATCAGACGTTTGAGAGACTAGAAAAGTGTAACACATGGTCACTGACTTGAAGGAGATCAACAAATTATTAAATATTATAGGAATGTGTAAGCCACAACTATTCATCATCCACACCTTAAATGACAAGATGTTCAGGCAGCATCTTAAACTCTTCATGTCGAAAACTTAACTCATCTTTCCCTCTAAACCCTCCCCCCACCTTCCTCATTACTACAGAGTGCAACACCATCTTTCCAGTCCCTCAGATTTGCAATTTACGTGTTACACTGTATTCTTTACCATCTCTCATCTTCTATATCCAATCTGTTGCCAAGGGTTGACAATTTCACCTCTGTAACATCTATTCAATATAATCCCTTCTTTCCTCTGATACTGTCACTATCCTAGTGCAGATCCTTATCACCTCAAACTTGGACAATTGCAATAGTTTGCTGGTGGGTCAGCCTGCCTTATCTCTTCTCACTCCATTTCGTCCTCCATTTAGTCACCAAACTGATTTTCCTAAGGCTTACATCTGACCATGCCATCTCTCTACTCAATAAACTCCAGTGGCTCCTCGGATTAAATACAAAATACCATTTGGTGTCCTGTTCAAAGCACTTTATAACCTAAGCTGCCCACCCTCCATTCCAGGCTCTTTACACCTTATTAGTTGTCCCATACTTTTCAACCCTGGCCTCCTTGCTTTTCCACAAACAAAAACCTCCATTGTTTAGCTCTGGGCATTTTCTCTAGCTTTCCCTCATTCCTGGAATGTTACCCCTCCTCATCATTGCCTCCTAGCTTCCTTCATTTTCCTTAAGTCTCAACTAAAATCCCATCTCCCACAATAAGCCTTTCCCAATATCTCATTTCTAGTTCTTTCCCTCTTTTAATATTTAATTATTGTTATTTTGCATAATTAATTGCAGCCCTTGTTTGTATACATCTATTTACTTGTCTCTCCAGTTTGATTGTTAGCTTCTTAAGGGCACATAGTGTGGCACATTGCAGAAACCTAATAAATTCTTAGCGACTGACTGATCTATAAAATAGGAAGATTGAACTGGGTGGCTTTTGAGATCTCTTCTAGCTGTAGCTTTATAATTCTACGATTCTGTGAAAGGAACATAACTACTGCTGAAAGGTACTACTGCTGAATGTCCAAATTTAAAGGACATTTGTGACATGCTCCTTGGGTTTCTATTTGCCATGAGTTACTTATGAAGAGGGTGGTAGATACTGACAAATTATGAAGGAGAAGCCACTCACAACAGATTCCCATCAGTCATTGGCTAAACAGACCCCAACACCTCCATTTAATTAGGGAACAGACTGAACATAAATTTAAAGACACCTTTAAGCTGTTACAAAATAAAGATAGGTGATGGGAGCTCTTTAGAGTAGCATCAGTCTGGTCAAAGAATACCAGACAAGTCTCCACTACTCAAACAGTCTGGTAACTCTGAGAAGAATCAATTGTAATAATTCATTTAGATGTACAAAGGGCATGGAGGAACATCTTCAGTGTTCTGCTTCGATATGGAATTAATAGGGTGAGTTTCCAGGATGGAAATAAAATGATAATGAGAAGACGATTTTGCATCAAACACATCAGCTTGGAGATTACCACTTCCATTTCTGCTTTTCTACATTTTATGGCAAATTCTGCAACTACATTAATGATAATGATATTTTGGACTGAAATCATTATGCGATCTTTACGCTAATTTGAAGATCTCAATGTCTGTTTTGAACAAGTTCAAGCACAAAGTGAAAAATGAGGAAAATTCTATTTCAAAACTTCTGTATGTATTTCCCAGCATAACATACAAAAGGGATTTCACTTGGAAAATTTGATTTTCTTCACAACATAAAACTTGCTATGAAATGCACATATAATAACAATAACAATATATTTATATAATGCAATAAGGTTATAAGTGCTTCTATGTAAATTATCTTATTTGATCTTTCCCATAACCCCTGATGTAAGTATCACAAGTATCACTATTACCATAAAAGAGATGAGAATATTGTAGCTTAGAAAAGAGCATTAGTAATTTGCTCAAGATGATATAGCTTATAAGTGGCAAAGTCAAGATTTGAACTCAGGGCTTTGAATTTTAGGTCCAGTGCTCATTTCATTGTCCAGTATAATTCCTATGTGTATGCATATATGGGGGAAATCCCATAATTTCTTTGCATTTCATATTTAACTCTCAGGATGATAAAGTCAAATTTGAAAATACTTTGAAAACAGTTCTGCTTTTTGAGAGAATTTACAGCCCAGGATGACAAAGTCAGAGGAATGACTACATACCCACTTGAAGTCTAGGTTTCCTTTTCCATAAAATGGAGAAAACGACACTTTTATTGTCTACCTTGGAGGTTGTTGTAGGGAACGTGTTTTATAGATAGGAAATTATTGAATAAATATTCAATTATTATTATTGAAGGGCAGAATGACAGAATAGAAGAACACAGGCCTTGGAGTCAAAACCTAGACCAAAAGAAGGGTTCCACACTTACACTAGCTAGATATATCTGGACAAGTCATTTCAAATCTCTAGGAATCATTTCCCTCTTCTGAAAAATTAAGGAATTAAACTAGATGAAATCTAACTCTAAAACTCTATGGTCATGTTTCCAAAACAGGTCTGAAGTCAGAGCAGTTGTGTTGAAATAAAATTGCATACAAAGTTCTTGTTCACTCACTTAGCAAAAGCTGAAAGGACAACAGTGGAGTTCTGATGAAGTAATTCATGAAGTAAACAGGTAGTCTGATAATTCATATGTACCCAAATCCAGAATAGTTCATCCATTTTCCCCTTCTTAAGTGTGCTAGTCACTTAAATGAACTAAAAAAGTAAACATGATCTTTTTACAGCTAAATATTCAAAGCATCTCTTCTTTCCTTGCCTGCCCATCTCCCTAATACAAATCTTCACAAACACCTAAGATAATGGCAAGAAGAGGCAGATTTAAAAAAAAAATCCAATTTATTTCATTTCATGCCACCAACCTGATCTCTTTCAGGACACTGTCTTTCCCTTTCTGAACCTGCAGACTACTCCATTCACTTGCACATATCCCAGGGTATATAATGGAGACAGTACAAATTTTGCACCCTCAAACCTAAATTAAAATCCTCAATTCTGTAACATTATAGGTTGATAGTCAGAAGGGATCTTATATATCTTCTCATACCACTTCATTTTATAGATGAGGAAATGGAAGCTTGCAGAAGATTAAGGTATTTGCCTAAAGTCACATAACTGGTAGCTGGCAGAGGTGGACTTGGAGCCCATATTTTCTGACTCCAAATCTAGTGTTTTTTCAATGACTACACTGCTTTCTTATCTGTTAAATGAGGCATTTGGACTAGATAGTGTATAAGATCATTATGAGCTCTCAACAAGCTTTCTGAGTATATGGAGAGTGTTGTAGATTTTGTTTTCTTCTGTTATTCCCCATCTCTCAGACTCACCTATTTAATGTTCCAATCATGTGCTTGTCCTATTCTTCCTGAACCTTTTCTTTAACTTCCAGTCTACATCTGAAGACCACTATGGGCCCTTTCTATTTCTTCACATTGGCTGCTCTCAGCTCTCCTGTACCAGCCACCTTCAAACGTGTGGTATGAAGAATAATTGTGAATATTTATGCTATTCTGAGTTAGAAATACTTAAATCAATTACAAAGGACATGTGTAAGAAAAGGCTATCCAGCTTCAAAGAAAGAACTGAAATATAGAAGTATGCAGAATAGGATTATACATATGTATATATATATATATGTATGTTTATATATATATTTCTACACATGTATATATACACACATGTGTTTATCTTAAAAGCAATAGGGAGCTATTTAAGTTTCTTTTTGAACAGTGGAGTGATATGAGAAGACATCTGTTTCTGGAATAGCAATACAACCACTGTGGGGAGAATGAAAATGATGAGAATATGGAGGAGGAGGAGGGTGGTAATGCTGTTTATATAGCACTTTAAGGCTTGCAAGAACCTTGGGAGATAAGAGCCATATCATCTCCAAACTGAGTCAGATAGTTTATTCATTTGCTCAGTCACACAGCTACTGAATCTTTGAGGTCAAATTTGAACTCAGCTCTTCCTAATTCCAGGTCCAGAGCTCTAGCTATTGTACCACCTCAGGAAGGAGGTAGTATGTGAATTGAACCTTAAAGGAAACCAAAGATTTGAAGAATCAGAAGTTTGGAGGGAGAACATTCAGTCATGAGAAATAGCCAGCAAAAAGGAATGGCGAGAGAAGATGGAACATCGAGGGAGAACAGAGAGTAGTCTAGTATGACTGGGTCATGGGATGCATGGAGCAGAGGAGAATTTAAGAAGACTGGAAAGGCAGGCATAAGCCAGGACGTGAAGAATTTTAAATGACAGAGGACCTTATATTTCATCTTGGAGATAACAGGGGGCCAATGAAGTTTGTTTAGCAGGTGGGTTGGTGAGGGGGTTCTCTGTGATATGGTTGCATTGACACTTTAAGAAAATCACTTTGGCAGCTAAGTGGAGGAGAGATTGGAGTGGGGAGAGATTTGGAGAGGGCAGAACAATTAAAAGGCTGTTGCAATAACTCAGGCAAGATATTATCAACTAATCAATCAACAAGCATTTATTAAGCAGCAATCGTGTCAGGCACTGTGCTATGTGCTAGATGAATTCTTGAACTAAAGTGATAGTTCTGTGACTAGAGAAAGGGGTATATACATCAGTGATGTGGAGAAAAAAAAAAGGCTTAGAAACATATTTGGATATATGAGCTGATCCTCAGGGAGTAATTAAGGATGTCACCAAGATTTTGAGGCTGGGTGAATGGAAGGATAATAGCGCCCTTGACAGTTCAGAAGAGGGGAGGGTTTGACAGAAAAGCTACAGAGTTCAGTTTTAATATGGAAGATTATATAAAAGGATATATTAAAGATTACTTCAAAGAAGTAACTTTGATGCCCAAGAAGATGGGGACATTCTAAGTAGAAACAGGGAAGTTGGAAGGGAGAGCTGTAGGGGAGGGGAAAGAGAACTGATTCTCTCTAGGTATGGGGGATGAGACAGAATAATACATTAAATATGTATTCATATTCATTCAAGGAATGAAGTCGCATGCCTAGAAGTATAGCTGTAGAGGGCCAGTGATACAAGAATTAGTTCTGTTTTCAGCATACTAAGCTTGAGCTGTAGTTAGAACATGAAGTTAGAAATATCTGATGGGCAGCCACTGATAGTGCATTTGATCTTAAAAGGGAGATAAGGGCTAGAAGTATATATAGATCTGGGAGTCATCTGCATAGAAATGATAACTGAACCATAAGAAGCTATGAAATCACTAAAAGTGAGAGAGGTCCAGGATAGCGCCATGTACCACTGTTTGAGTTGATGCAAGGTGCCTTATTGCAGATTAATGTCCACTGAATTGAATTGGTGCATTCCCTTTGTTTTTTTTTAAGAGATGGAGGTGTTAGATGATTTTATTCTATCTATTCCACCTTCGTGAGATAGAAGGGGCAGGATACAATCATCATAGTTTATGGGTTAGGCAAAGGGACATTTATGGAGTTACTCAAAGCCAGACAATGAGTCAATGGGAATGCTACTATCATTACAAGTTCTAACACCTAGGCTAGGCTAGTATCCAGAAAAGTATAATGCTTCAATGTGCTATCCCAGTGAGGAATAGTCTGCCTTATGTGAGTGGATTTTTTTGTTAGGGAGGGGAAAGGTAAAGGGAACCAGATTAGCATTTATGTTATTGATTTTGACAACAGTCTGTTGGTTAAAGGTTTCTATTGAGAGATCATAGGGATGATTTACCTCCTTATTTACTTCTTGGTTTTCCTCCTTAGAAAACTACTGCATCAAAAATGCAGAGCAGCTTTCCAGGTCAACCTCTCGTGTTAAAACACCATGGTCAAGTCCTGTTTGTTTGCTGTGGCAGCTGGAGAATCACGGCCAGTTTCCCAGCAAGCAGCTCCCAAATGAGACAGGGCAGCTCTCAAACAAGCACACCCTCCTCATGGTCAGAGAGGTGACAGAACAAAGACAGAATTACTTTGTGCTCCTGGAAACACTGGTCTTTCATGTCAGAGTTTGGGCTACTTAATCTTTTCATGCCGGGAATAAGATTTCCCTGGTGTGACATCCACTGACAGCAATGGACGTTCTGAAACTTCGAGTGCCAAGGAATTAATGTACCAATCTGCATAATCAAATCCCCAGGTAAACATAACCATTTCTTTCTCAGTACTATCTGTCCCCTGCATTCTATAAGACTTAGAATTTAGCCCAAATCCACAGAAATATAATACTTAATAAAAGTTTGACAGGGGACCTTCTAAAGTTGTCATGATGAACCTTTGCAGCATGAAATTCACTAAATTTGAGATAATCAGATTTTCTTCTCTATATTTGAAATATGAAAACAAAACCAAAAAATTACAATGCCTTGAATTCTCTGTGGGACAAAGTACATTCTCTGAATTTGCATTTCAACCACATACTCCCTAGCAATATGATGTGCAATTATGTTCAGGTTTTGAACCTTCATTTAAAGTTAAATTCCTTAAAACAGCACCTGACACAGGTGGCTTGATTTTTAATTCAATTAGCCAGATTCTCTGCCCACTGAAAACTGGAAAGGATCCTTTGCTTCAAGATTGTAAAGGGAGAGGATTTAACCACTGATTCAAGAACTACCAATCCAGTTAACAGGAGGAATCAGGTTTAGATAAGAAAGGGCCATTGTCCTCATTTTAACACAGATTACGGTTATATACGATAGTACATAACCATCGAATGAAAGACCAACAAAACAAAGTGCTAGGTGAATTCTGAAGGGGCAAAAGGTCCTTCGTGGAAGAAGATAAAAAAAAAGAGCTTTGTAGAAGATATGATATTTCAGCTGGGTTTTAGAGGATTAGTAAGAATTCACCTGGGGGCAGCTAGGTGGCAGTGAATAGAGCACCGGCCCTGGAGTCAGGGGGACCTGAGTTCAAATCTGACATCAGACACTTACAAAAAACTAGCCACGTGACCTTGGGCAAGTCACTTAACCCCAATTGCCCTGCTTTCTTCCCTCCAAAAAGCCAAAGAATCCACCTGCTAAAGATAAAGAGAGAGAACATTTTAAATTGTGAGGAACAAGGTAAACAAAGGCAAAGAAGCAGACACATATGGGTTGAATGTGGGTGACAGTCCATTTTGCCTGAAGCCACCACTCAAATGCATGGAGGAGAGTAATATAGCATAATGCAGGAGTGGTTAGTCAGTGTTAGACCACTGAGTGCTTTAAATGACATAGAAACATCTAATAAATTTTACTCAGTGGACAATAAGGAGCCAGGGAAATTTTTAAGGCTGCATCACTAGATCTAAACATAAGGAAGATAATTCCGGCTGCAGCGTAAATGATGGATTAGAGGTGGGGAGACAATGAGAAGCCTTTAAGGAGGTTATTGCGGTAGTCCGATGCTCCCAATGCCTAGCACAATGCCTCACACAGAGTAGGTACTTAATAAATTTTTTTTTTTTGCTTTTTGGAGAGGGGAAGGTAGGGCAATTGGGGTTAAGTGACTTGCCCAAGGTCACATGGATAGTTTAGTACTAAATATCTGAGGCCGGATTTGAACTCAGGTTCTCCTAACTCCAGGGGCAGGTGCTCTATTCATTATGCCACCTAGCCGCCCCCTTAATAAATTCTTGATTTTTGTAAGATGAAGCTACAGCACTTAGAGTAAAATTAATTAGCCTATTTGGTAGTGTTACCTAACACTGTGAGCCTGACTAGTAATAAGCATGTATAGTAAATGGTTATTTAAAAGTTCAAGATAATATGAGAGGAGAGATTTCTTGTCCATAGTAAAAAGAGAACAAGATTTAGAGGCAGAAGATTAGGTTTTAAATCTCATCTCTGCCACTTACTTCCTAGGTGATCTTAGAAAAGTACTTAGTATCTCTGGCCATCAGTGTCCTCATGCATCAAATCAGTAAGTGGATGTTGGAGGTCTTCAGTTAGAGCTTGGGTGACCACTTGTGGGGTGCTTTATTAGGGATTCTTTTTTCACAATTGGCTGAGCTAGAAAGGCTAGGAAAGCCACTGATAATTGTTTCTAATTCTGTGATTCTGTGACAAGATGTGACAAGATGATCATAATCTATGATCTTCTAGTATCTTCTTATCTTGTTCTGTCTAGACATAGAGTAAACTTGACAGCTTCCGATTCCCATTTCATATATGCAATAACTTTCTCTAGCTCTACCTCCTTTATCTTCCCTCTTTCTAGTTATTTCAAAATATTTTCTTTAAAACTCAGAGGCAATGTTGTGTAGGGTATCAGGAAGATGCTACTTAAGCCCTTCATCTGTCATATACTGGCTGTGTGATGTTGGACAAATCCTTAACCTCTCAGTGCCCCAGGAAGTTCTCTAAGGTAGTAATTGGCAGAGCAGAAGATGATTTGCATTGGTAGAGGGAGCTTCTTCACCCACAATTTCCTATATCAAAACAATCTCTGTCTCTCTCTGTCTCTCTCTCTTTCTCTGCCTCTCTGTCTCTGTCTGTCTGTCTGTCTCTCTCTGACTCTCTGTCTGTCTGTCTGTCTCTCTCTCTCTCTCTCTCACACACACACGCGCACACACACACACACACACACACACACACACACACACACACACACACCTTATAATCATCTTCTTGTCCCATCTTTTCCCTCCTACCTTTTCAATAACTTCCACTAAAAAAACACTCCAGAGTAGCAAATTTCCTTATAAAGTGACAACATGAGAAATCAATACTATTGTTGACTGGCTAATTGATAGTCCCTTGGCCAATGGGTAGGATTTATTTCACTCCCAAAACAGACTAGGGATTATTGGAAGTCAAAGAACTACCAGAAGATACTCTTCAACCTAGATGTTTAGTAAAGTACTTGATATAGAGTAAGCACCTAATAAATGCTTGTTGCAGGATTAATCATCTTTGAATGCAAATCATTGTAACAGATAAGTACCAACAGAAGGATGAGACATGGGGAGTGAATCACAGGTGAATTAAGCAGGAAATAGTTACTACAAGTAGTGAGTTTGAAAGTTCGGTATTAAGTGAGTGACATTGATTAACAGGAAGGAATGGGGGGGATCCAACTGTAATGGAGGGCCTATGCCTTATTTAATGATATTTAATAGCACAGGAGAGAGAATGTGTATGTTATGCTATATGAAAGATGTGTTCACTTATTTTCAGAAAAAGAAAAAGACAAATCAGATTGTTATAACAAGGAAAGCAAATTGGTGGAAGACCTTTGGGGCATTCTGTATAGATAGAAATAGAAAGATAGATAAGTATTTATCCATATTGGAAGGAAGAGGATAGACGTAGGTATTTATTTGTTTCTAGCTAGCCCCTTGCTTTGCCTACTCTTGCTCATCCTTTGCTTCCCTTCCTTGATTTCAAGTAAACCTCATTTTAGCATTCCTCATCAAAAGTTCTTTTTTGCAGGAGCTATGTAATCTTTCAAACTGTCCCTTTCATTTCAGAGTAACCTCTTTCTTCTCCTATGACAAATTAATGTCTTCTCCAATACTTGGTGCTCGGGGCTTAATCCTTTCTTCAAATTCTTCCATATGTTTTAATGTCTGTCAGACACCCCTTATGAACCCACAGAAGTCCTCTGATGATCCTGGGCAACAAATTCAATGCTGATGGAAACTTCTAACATCTGTGCCACAATGTTAGATGAAATCCCCAAAGTGCACTCTAGATTGCTCCCCAGGTTGCCTTGTGGGTCTGTATAAATTAGATTGTGAATCCCTCCATCAGGAACTAAATCTTAATCTATGGCTTGTACACAATGATGTAGAGTTTAATCAAATTTTAAAACTTTACAAAAAAAAAAACTTTTCAGTTTTTACCAATGTGGAGAAACAGAGTAACCTGTATTGAGCTTCTGGAAATGTTTCTAGCTTCTTCCTTTGGCACCTACATCTACTGAGGGCAAGCTAACAATGGGGAAAGCTTGTGCTATCATGGAACCAAAGTAAGCAGCTTCAGTACAATGGCTAGAATTTTGCATGTAGCATTTAATTCAGGGATTCAAAAGCTTGGGGGCTATCCCTTGGGGTCAGAGGGTGAGACTTGAAGTCAAAAAAGACCTTAATGCAAATTGGACTTTTGATTTTAGCTTTTTCTGAGCTAAATAATTTTCTCAGCTTCAATTTCTTCATATTTACAGATGTGGATAGTAAAAGGGAGAACAATACTTGAAGAACCATTAATAACTTCTTAAGTCTAGAGTAATTATGTAAAAGTTCTTGGCAAACTTTAAAGAAGTAATATAATTATCAAGAAAGATAAATTATTCAAGGAGAAGATAGCCATCATAGTTAGAGAAAGTTGGAGGACTTAGGAGATAAAAGAGTTAGCCTCAAAAGGAGGAAGACCGGAGTTCAACTTCTTTCTCTCACATGGATTTCTAGGTAACCCTTTGTAAATCACTTAATCTCCCAATCCTTTAAGCAGTGTTTTAAGATTATAAATTGAAGAGAAAGTGTTGACATTAATTATTAGAAGGAGATGACTCCCCTTGAGTTTCCTATACCAAGGAAATCACGTGTCTAATCCCCACTCTTGCCCTTATTTCAGGAGAAGAGAAAAAATGGTCAGTGTTTATGATTTACTACCCACCCAGTACCTTTAGATAGGATTGAGTTAGTTGTTATGAGATGAATCAATGAAAAGTAAATCTTAGAAGATAATAACCAACATATATTACTTATTTAAAACTAATAAGGCACTTTCTACACGTCTTCTTACCTGATTATTACAATAAGCTTGAGATAAGGACTAGACTTCTGATTTTTGTCTCTATTTTTCCAAAGAGGAAAGTAAGGATCAGAAAGGATCATCACATAGCTAATGTCAGAGAGAAAATTTGAACCTAGGTCCTGATATCAAGTCCAGATTTTTTTCTACTATGCAACATTTTTTTCTTTTCTCCTTATTACAAAGAGAACACCGAAACATTTATGAAAGCATTAGAAAAATACTAAATATGGGGGTGGCTAGGTGGTGCAGTGAATAGAGCACTGGCTGGGAGTCAGGAGGACCTGAGTTCAAATATACCCTCAGACACTTAACACTTACTAGCCATGTGACCTTGGGCAAGTCAATTAACCCTAATTGCCCTGCCTTCCTCCCTCCACAGAGCAAAAAATATAATAAATATAAAATTAGACACTAATCAGTTAATCAACAATTATGTATTAGTTCCTTATGTCCTCACTACTAGGCTGGTCTTTCCTATGGGTTTATAGAAAAATAGTACCTCGTTTGAAAGACCTTATAGTTTATTTGGAAAGATAATTAGTTGAGTATAATTACATGCTGAGTTGTGTGGGACAAACTAGTAGCATTATTATAAGTGTTCAAAGAAGTCAAAAGTTAATTAGGGCTGGAACAGTCAAGGAAAGAGTTAGCATTGGATCTTAAGCTGGGTTTTGGAGATGGATTGACTTTTGGAGAGAAAGAAGGGAATGATCAAAACTTGAAATCGGATGATGAAGGCTAAGATAAAGAAAAAATGAGAATTCAATCCCCACCTCCCCTCCTGGGTAAGGGTACAACAGAATAAAACAGAAGCAATGGAACCACAGTCTTCAGAGAAATGACAACAATGATTTCACACCTCTATTCTGTGTTGTCAGATCTCAACAGTTCATGTGAATACCACATTTCTGTATCCTTTCTTTTCACTCTTGCCCCAAGGATATAGACAGTAGACCCTTTGAAATGTCAAAACAGAAGAAGAAATAAATTTTTAAAAGGGTACAGGGTTAAAGGCATGTGAGAATAATGCTTTGGCAGCAAAACACACAGGCTTCCAACTTACAGAAAAGTAGTACACACAGAGGTGGTAAAGTTTGTGTACCAATATGGTCCTTCTATTGATTTCACTACATCCTGTAGCAATGTGTGTATTACTCCATCCCTAAGTGTTCTCCAACACATAGGTCATATCTGTTTAGTGGCTTCAATTTCACAAAGTATTTTTTTAAATTCTACACTCGCTAGACTCACTTTCTTTTGTTTCTGGGGTGCACTGCAAACTAGTTGTTTTTGTTTTTAGTATAATAATGGTAGCCAACTTCTATTTAGTGCTTTAAAGTCTGCAAAACATTTATGTATACTGTCTCATTTGAGCTTTAAACAACCTATGTAAGGTAAGGGCTAATATTATCCCCATTTTACAAACAATGAAAATCAGGCTAATGTGTCCTAGTTTGATTTTTAAAAACCCTTACATGCATTACATACCCAAACTGGGCAATTTGGGATTCTTGTCAGTCTCAAGATTTCAGTTCCTTGGTATATATTGCTTTTGTCATGAAGGCCCTAGGATCTCGTGTGAAACTCTCCAAATCTGCTTTTAGTAATATTTATATATGCTCATCCATGTATCTGCTAGGAAAAGGGTGATAAAACCAGGGGACTTCTTTGCCTGTTCCTATGCATTTGTGTGTATTTGTGTGTGTGTGTGTGTGTGTGTGTGTGTGTGTGTGTGTTATAATCAGTTCTCCCCTTGGCTATTTGATAATAGTCATAACTTGATTTCTGAAATAATGGGGGGAGTAGATACTTTTTCTACCTGGGTACCTATTTAAGATGTGAATAATCAATCTACCTATCTGATAATCACCCACTGGAAGATGCTTGTGAACCTGGAAGTGAATTAAAGTATAAAGAATACTGATTCAGGAGTTAGAGAATTTGTGTTCAAATTTTGCCTAATATGTATTACCTTGGTCAAGTCACCTAAACCATCCTGCCTTCTATTTCTTAATTCTTTCCTATTAATATCAAGTGTATCACCAACCTCCCAGTTATCCAGACTTACAACCTTAGTATTATCTTCCATTCCTCACTCTCATTCACCTCACACATCTAATCCATAACTAAGTCTGTCCTTTCTACCTCCAAATCATTTCTTTTTTATGGCCCTATTTCTCCTCTGACAGAGCTACCACCCTGGTTTGGGGCCTTATCACCTTTTACTCATGCTATTACAGTAGTAGGATTGAAAGATGACCAATTCCAATTAGCCTCGACCTCATATTTCTCCCCATTTCAATATATCCTCTAGTCAGGTGTCAAAATGATTTCCCTAAAGCATGAAAGGGTAAGTCTGACCATATCAGACCCCACCCACAACTTTCCTTCTACTCTGTACAGATCTTGTATCTATATAGTTATTTTCAATTTTTCCATTATAATTTGATCTCCATCAGGACAGAGACAATTTTTCCTTTTTGTATGCCCAGAACTGGCACAGTACCTGGTACATGTAAGCATTTAATAAATTATTTTTGATAGATTATGTATCTTGTCTATACCTATTTATTCATATGCTATCTGCCCCACTGAACTATAAGCTCCTTGATAATAAGGACTATTTTTCCCTTTCTTTGTATCTTTAGCATTTACCACAGTGACTAGAACATAGTAAGTGTTTAATAAATGCATGTTGACTGACTGGCTAACTTGTAAAATCAAAAGGCTGGTCTAGATTGCTTTTTAGGCCCCTTCTAACTCTATATCTATGATTCCGTGGTGCAGTGACAACATTTTTACAATCCAGAGAACATTGGAACATGCTCCCACTGACCCTTTCCCTCTATCTAGCAACTCCCCAAACAGAAAGGCCAGAAAGATGGTCTCTTCTCTAAGGAAACATCACTCATTCTCTGACCTGGAGAATTCATTCATGTGTTCAAGTGCCAATTTAATACAAGGCAAGCTTGAATTTTTTTTGTATATCATATATATGCATATATCTTCATTGATAGAACATACATTTCCTGAGGACAGAGAATGTTTTGTTTCTATTTTTGTATCCCTATTACCTAGCTCAGTGCCCGGCACAGTGTAGGTATTTAATAGATATTAGCTTGATTGAAGTTTTAACCAAGTTGAACTGAAGTTTCAATTTGTATTTACATAGTTACTTTTCATAGTTCCTATTAGAATTTCAGCTTCTTAAGGACTGTAATGATAATGGGAATTTGAAGATCTTCCCTGTCCCTTAATAAGCCTAAGGAAATTAGAAGACCTTCCCTGCTTTGAAAATAAACTCTGCCACCTAATAGGCTGATTATAATGATTATATGATTATAATCACATGGAGCCTGTGGTGGAAGGAGTTTGCTGAAGGGTGGAGCAGAGCCCACAGGAAGCTGGAAGTCAGACCTAGCTAGACTAGGAGGAGGAGATCACGGGTCCTAGGGAGTCAGTCAGGCTTGTGAGCAAATGCTGGTTTATGAAAGCTAAATTCTCTGTGCTTTTGCGGCTTATTAACTTGTTTGCTACTATGATGGAACTGGCTTCCTAGTTTGGGGATTTGGTTTTCTGGTGTCTAAATAAATGTATTGCTTCTGTCTTCTACATGGAGAATCTGTTATATTTTACAATTGTTCACTATGACGGTATAATTATAGTAATCATGGGGGCGGCTAGGTGGTGCAGTAAGTAGAGAGCCAGCCCTGGAGTCAGAGGACCTGAGTTCAGATTCGGCCTCAGACACTTAACACACACAAACAACAACAACAACAAAAACCTAGCCGTGTGACCTTGGGCAAGTTACTTAACCCCAACTGCCCTCCAAAAAGAAAAAAAAATATAGTAATCATGGTGCTCTAAATATTGCATTGGTGCTATAAGGACAAAGACAATTTTTCCTTCCCTTTATATTGGTAGCATTTTAATTTTAGCATGCATTTACCTTTCCAATTACTCATCAAACTAGTACCAAAACAATTAAAACGGTTTTACTCCAAAATTATACTCAGATAATTATTAGAACTCCAAACTGGTAAGCCAATACTTTCCTCTAAGTTGGTCTGTGCTAATTTGGCCCAATTAAGAAATTTAAGCTGCTGAAAAGTAGGCAGCTTTTTTGCCTTGTGGCATGCCATATGGTATAGTAACATTTAACCATAATACCTTTATAACTAACAATATGATTTTAGAGAGTTCTGGTTAAAAAAAGTCTTAAAAATTTGTGGAAAAAATGAAGACAATCAAAAAATTGCAGTGACATAACTAGGTTTATATTGATAAAATAAACATATTTTTAACATTTGAATATGGGTATATTTGTAAATTCCAAGGAAAAATAATAAACATAAATGAATCACCAAGATGCATTAATGGGAGTGACCAATCTTTTATATATATATAAATGTAGATATACACATGTGCACATATATGTACATATATTTATATTTCCAGAAAAACCTTATGTTGAAATATGCAAGACATAAGAATTCATTTATCCTCAACTGTTAGAAATAATTATAGCCTTGAATCTTGATTATGAGAAAGCAAAATAAACACAACTTTTTATGGATATGAAATCCCCTATGAAAAACTTATTTATTGTAGGCCTGACCTAAGAAAAAGAATTCAGTTAGAATGTTTTTTTCATATTATTTTTGAGTCATAAATTATGAATTAGGCTCTAACAAATAAAGCAGAAAGAAAATTAATTTAAGAGATGAGATCCATTTTGCAATTCACAGAGCTATTTTATTTTAATTTGGGGGGCCAAATTACATTTTGATGTTAAGCTTTATCAAATGTCTTTCTTTCTCTGAAACGAACTGCAACTTCCCCTTATTTCCCAGAGGGCCCCAAATATGTTTATTGTAAATTTCAGTGGCACATTAAGAGTACATTTCACTGCCATCTGGGAGATCATAGGTTTTGGAATGACCTTGGAACTCAGCTCAGATTAAAGAGCTGTGGTTATGGATGTGGTAGCCTTGCTGGAATCCTGATATTCTTCCTGGCTGCTCACTCATGGCATAGCCATGAGCAAATGATGGTAGCTTATTTGAGCAAATAGCATAATACTAGGATTAAAACATTTGGAAACAGAATAGGTAACCTTTTGTCTGACTCCTCTGCTGACGTATATTTGTAACCTCACAGAAGGATGTGTCCTTTCTAGTGTTTAATTCAAGAAGCATGACTCCTCTTTGAACTAAATGGAGCATTTTGGAATGTGTTCATATGTGTAATGAAAACAACAAAGAACCAGAAGGAAATATAAATATAAATATAAATATAAATATAAATATAAATATAAATATATATATACACATACATACATGCATATACATATACATATACATATATATTACTGGGACAAAAAGTTTCCTAATTGGGAAATAGAATGAGTAGAGAAAACTAAGTCTGAAGAATTGGTGGGGGGTAGGGAGGGGGTAGGAGGTCAAGGAAAGGAAGGAAAAGCTGGAAAGCAGCTTAAATTAAGAGTCAATTATTACATAAATATATTAGAAAGTAAACCTGGTAGACAGAGTCCTTGAATATATTGAGATACAATGAGAAAAACACTTTTTAATGGAAGAACATAACTTTAAAAGGCATTAAAGAGAGTACCCAAAGAAGTTGCATATTGTTTCTGTGTGTGTGTGTGCGTGTGTGTGTGTGTGTGTGTGTGTATACATGTGAGTTTTAGCTGAGTTTTAGTTGCTCAGCTGTGTCTAATGTTGTAGCTGCATATTTGTATTAAAAAAGAAAACATGCTATGTGGAAAAGTTGTAATAATGCAGATGAAACAGCTTCCTCCAGATGGTGGGGAGGGAAGAGACATTATGAGCAAAAACATGTTTCTGGGTGGCCAGCAATTTGTGAATGACTAAATGAAGTGTTGTATGTGAATTAAATGGAATATTCCTGAACCATGAGAAATAATGTATATGGAACAACCAGAAAGATTTGGAAGATTCATATGAAATGGTTCAGAGAGAAGAGATCAGAGTTTAGATAATATAATAATAGCATCCATATAGCAGTTAAAGGTTTGCAATATACTTTTTGTAGGTAATCTCTTTCATATACACAATAACTACAACAATAGTGTAAACGGACTATGGAGCCAAGATGGCGGAGTAGAAACACAAACTTCTGCTTCAATCACTTCCAATATGTGTAAAAAATGACTCAACAAAATTTTAGAGCTATATAACCCAAAAAGTGATAGAGAGAAACAAATCTCCCACTGAAGGAAGCTCGGCAGGCAGACAGGAAGGGTCTATCCCACAGGGCTGGGAGCTGAGCACAGTCCAACATGAGCCATGTGGTTCCAGCCCCAGGGTGGCCCTGACCAGCAGCCACTGGAGCAGACTTCAGGAGAGTCAATCATCAGTACCTGGGGCAGTTTCCAGACTTCTCAATGCATAAACACCAAAGACAAAGTAAAAGATCAGTGTGGAATTCTGTTGGAATTGGGGCAGGGGGTGGTGGGGCTGAAGAGCATGGTCAGGCCCCTGCCCCAGGGCAAGAAGCAGACACCCTTCAGCTGCCACCACATGGCTGCTTCCAGAGCTCCTGGCCTGCAGATCGTATGGGGACCAAGTGACCATTCTGAGGTTAATCACTCTTGCTTTATCCTACTTGGATCTGGATATAGTCTTGGCTGGTAATTCTGGGATGTGTGACCAGTGAGCCAGAGCTTGTGAGGGCTGTAGAGAGGGAGCCCTCCTAATAGCTCTGGCAGCTGAGAAAACCCCAGAGATTTGGGACAAAGCTCTGCTCTCTGGAAGCAGAGTTCTGTTGTGGCAAAGGGCTCAAAAGTCAAGTAATTGGATGGCAATATGAGCAAGAAATGGGAGCACAAAAAGACCACAGAAACCTTTTTGGGGACAAAAAGGATCAAGGCACGGAGTAGGAGGAAGACAGGGAAGTCAGAACTTCTGCATCAAAAGCCTCCAAGAAAAATATGAATTGGTTACAGGCCATGGAGGAGCTCAAGAAAGATTTTGAAAATCAAGTAAGTGGAGGAAAAATTGGGAAGAGTAATGAGAATGATGCAAAAAAAATCATGAAAAGTGAGTTAGTCTGCTAAAGGAGACCCAAAAATACACTTAAGAAAATAACACCTTAAAAAATAGACTAACTCAAATGGCAAAAGAGGCCCAAAAAGCCAGTGAGGAGAAGAATGCTTTAAAAAGCTGAATTTTCCAGACAGAAAAGGAATTTCAAAAACTCACTAAAGATAATAACTCCTTCAAAATTGGACTGGAGCAATTGGAAGCTAATGACTATATGAAAAATCAAGATACTAGAAAACAGATCCAAACAAATAAGAAAATGGAAGGCAATGTGAAATATCTCATTGGAAAAGCTAGTGACCTGGAAAATAGATCCAGGAGAGATAATTTAAACATTATTGGACTACCTGAAAGCCATGATAAAAAAAAAAGTTTAGATACCGTCTTTCAAGAAATTATCAAGCAAAATTGCCCTGATATTCTAGAACCAGAGGGCAAAATAGAAACTGAATGAATTCACTGATCTCTTCTTGAAAAAAATTCCAAAAAGAAAACTAGGAATATTATGGCCAAATTCCATAGTTCCTAGGGTCAAGGAGAAAATACTGCAAGCAGTCAGGAAGAAACAATTTGAGTATTGTGGAAACACAATCAGGATAACACAAGATCTAGCAGCTTCTACATTAAGGGATGAAAGGGCTTGGAATATGATATTCCAGAGGTCAAAAGAGCTAGGACTAAAACCAAGAATCACCTACCCAGCAAAACTGAATATAATCCTACAGGGGAAAATATGGTCATTCAATGAAATAGAGACTTTTCAAGCATTCTTGATGAAAAAACCAGAGTTGAACAGAAAATTTGACTTTCAAATATAAGAAACAAGAGAAGCATGAGAAGGGTAAACAGGAAAAAGGAACTATTAAAGTTGAACTATTTACATTCCTACAGGGAAAAATGATAATTGTAACTCATAAGACTATTCTCAGTATTAGGATAGCTGAAGGAAATATATATGCATATATACGTATGTATACATGCATATATGTCTATACACATGCATATATATGTATGTATAGAAGGATATACATATGCATATGTGTATATAAATATGTGAATGTGGGCATATATATGTTCACCTATACATAGACAGGGGGCACAGGATGAGTTTGATATGAAGGGATGATATCTAAAAAATAAAATTAAGAGGTGAGAGAGGAATTTATTGGGAGAAGGAAAAAGGAAGAGATAGATTAGGGTATATTATCTCATATAAAAAAAGCAAGAGAAAACTGTTACAATGGAGGGGAAGAGCAGGAAGGTGAAAGGGAGTGGGACAACCTGATTCTCATTGAATTTGGCTTAAGGAGGGAATAACATACACACTCAATTGGGTATCTTGTCCTATGGGAAAATAGGGGGGTAGGAAATAAGAGGGGGTGATAGAAGGGAGGGCAGATTGGGGGAGAGGGTAGTTAGAAGCAAACATTTTTGAAAAGGGATAGGGTTAAAGGAGAAAATAGAATAAGTGGGAGGTAGGATAGGATGGAAGGAAATATAGTTAGTCTTTCACAATATAACTACTATGGAAATGATTTGGTTAACTACACATGTACAAACTATTATGTATTACTTATCTTCCCAGGGGGTGGGTGAGGAAAGAAGAAGGAAAAAAATCTGGAACTCAAAGTTTTAAAAAGAAATGTTTAAAAATTTGTTTTTTTACATTCAACTGGGAAATAAGATGTACAGGTACTGGGGTATAGAAACCCATTTTGCCCTACTAGAAAGTTAGGGGCATGATGGGGGAGGATGTAAGAGAGAACAGATTGGGAGAACTGGTATTCAGTAGGCTTGCTATTTTGGGGTAGGGGGTAGGGGAAAGATGGGGAGAAAAAATTGTAACTCAAAATTTTGTGGAAATGAATGTTGAAAACTAACAATAAATAAATAAATTAAAAAATAACAGTAGTGTAAATGAAAGTAACAGTAAAAGGCAATAAATTTCAGATTAAATGAAATAACCAATATAAGTCTTAGGAGAGATATCAACCAAATTTATCAGTAGAAATGTGGTAGTGGATATTGGCATGGTATGTTACGTAGGCTGTTGCACAGAGACTATCATTGGCTGGTTTTACTTGCACAGAGATTATCATTGGCTGGTTTTACTTAACTTTCTTTGTTACAAAAGGAGAGAAATACATTTGGAAATAGGTCATAAAAAGGCATTAATGAAACTTTAGAATAGTTTTATTATGCCATAGGATCATAAATTTATAGATGAGAAGGGTGATTACAGTCCTGTACCCTCATTTTATAGATGAAGAAATGGAGGCCTAAAGAGAGAAGCTGACAAAAGGACTCTGTTTCTCTCTCTCTCTCTCTCTCTCTCTCTGTTTCACATGCACGCATGCATGCATGCATACAATGCATGCATGCACACACATACAGAGTAACTGACAGAGCCCAGGTCTATAAATAGAACACTCGACCTATTGTATAGTGGATAGAATGTTGGACTTCGAATCGAAATAAAATGACTGAGCCTCAGTTTTCTCATTGTAAAATAAGGATAGTAACACCTGCCTTATTTACCCCACAAGGTTATTGTGAGGCTCAAATAAATACTGTATACAAAGTGTTTGCAAACTAAAATGTACTATATGAATGTCACAATGGCAGGTCTCATGTAAATTTAAAAATAAACTGAAGCATCCTGAATCACTTTCATGGTACATGTTTGATTTCACTGACAGGCAATAATACCAATATTTTTCCAATCCACATAAACTTGGAAAGATTTTTTACAACAAGAACATCCCTTCATTCTTTACCACATATGCAAAAGATAGACAGTAATGTATGCTCTACTGACAGAAAGTAGCACTAAATGAAGATGGGGCCAGGGTAAGTATAGGTTACATCAGTTTATTTATTAAAAAGACTTCTCTGGGACCAGCTCCACAAAACCCTTTCATTGGCAAGAACATACAAATTGCACTTGATTGTTAAAGAGACCCTTTCCTTCAAATGGCATTTATTGCAAGGATTTGGTCAGTCTGACCTTATGAAACAGGAAAAAAAGAAATTCACTTCTATAATTTATTACTGCATATGCAAAAGAGCAACCCACTATTGCATTTATACTGCAATATTTTGACTACATTAAAGAAATCTATTTCCATTTCAATAAAACTATTCACTGTTTATCACCAAATGGAAAAGTGCTAATATTGGTCTGCAAATTATTCAACAACTCTTGGGATCCTTCCACCATTCTGTTTAGTTTACTGGAAGACACCGTCTGATGACCATGTCTTAGTGCGCATTCCTTTTCTAATTTTCTGTTGGCATTTAAGAAAATCTGTATGCAGCACAGAAGCCAGAATCTGGTGGAGGCCTCTTTTGAATTCAACATGATCCATGACACTAGAGACATTCTTCTTAGGCATTTATGAGTCATTCCTATTAGCATCTTTTCAGAAATAAAGTTTCATTTGCAAAGATTCTTCCCCATGTAGGTACATACCTGAAGGAGTAGATCTGAAGCTGGTTTGACTCTCTGTTGAAATAGCACACTTAATGTTCGATTCTGTTGTTCCAAATCAAATACTCTTGTTTTCAACTTTACACACTCCTCCCTCAGGTCCTGCAGGGTGCATTGAAGAAAGGGGGAAAAAGCTGTCAGAGAAACTCAAATATGTCTGGCACTATTTTGTATAATGTTTCAGGACATATTAGGCAAAGAATTATGGTTTTATTGTCCAAAGCCCCCAGAAAGATACCAAATAGAAGGTTTTTTCGGTACAAGTCACTGTCTGATAGGATTATTTTATGTAGGGAATGCTGGTTTTAAAAAAAGAAGAAAAACTTCAAATCAGAAATAGATCAATGTGGTATGCTATTTTTGAGGGTAATAAATCTTAGCCATATAAAGTCAATTTGTGTTTCCACCTATATATTTTGCCTCTTCACTGTCTTCATAAAAGCAATCATAAAACATAAGTCACAAGGACAATAATATTTTTTCAGTGAATAGAAATTTGATGAACTAAAGAAACTATTGCTTTTGATGGAGCTTCCCTTTTTCATTTGTAGAAGCTCAGCAGGATAACTTACAGCACTTTAGCTATTAAGAGTTAGTGATGCATTTGGTGGGAGGAGGAGAACTTCAGTCATGGTTTTTAAATAAGGACACTTGTCATTTGTCCATGCTTGGAATGAAGCTATTAAAGTATCTTTGCATGTTTTCTGGCCTCATATGATGGAGAGATATGATAGTCACATTTCTGCCACTATTGGTTGTGTATCTATTTTGGAGAGATCAAAGAAGTTCAGAGACTTAAAGATGCATCAAACTACAGTGGAAAGAGTGATGAATTAAAAATTAGAAGACCAAGGTTCAAATCCTTCCTCTTCCACTGAATATGCATTTGACCTTGACTGAGCTACAAAATCTCTCTGGTCAAATTTTCCTATAGACAAAATGAGGCGGCTGGACTGAGGAGCCATCTTCAAATCTCCCAGCATACAGCAGGAGCTTAATAAATGCTTATTGACTGACTATAACTTCAACCCTTAAATTTTTGTGAGACAGATTGTCATTAGGATCCTACCTTCAGAATATTTTAAAATAAATTTGCCTCATGGTAAGATTATGTTCCTCTCATTTTAGGGATCAGGCCTCCACTCTATAGTGTGGCATGCAAGGTCCTCTTCAATCCACTTCCATCCTAGCTTTGTGAATTATAAGCAAATCACTTAATCACTCTGAGCTTCAGTTTACCCATTTGAAAAGGAGGAAGGATCATATTTAAATTGCTTACATCTTATAGTTATGAAGATAGCACATTGTAAAACTCCAAGTGCTATAAAAGTATGAGTGGCCACAATTATTACCTATGCCTCTAACCTTAACTTCAACTTTTTGGTTTTCTATTCAGGTAAAGTTAGATGAACTGGATTCAAATCTTCTTAGCTACTACCTATGAGATCTTGTGTTTGTCACTTAACCTCCCTGGGCCTCAATTTTCTCACTTGTGAAGGGACAGGGTTGGACTAATGGCTTTTGAGGTTCCTTGATGCTATACATCTATGCTCCCATGATCCTGACAACTTCTCCAAACATAAATCAATGAACAAACATTTACTAAGTGCTTACTACTTGCCAGATACTGTGCTGGACATGATATACACATTTTCCATGCCTTCATTCATCCAATTCTTCTGACTACTCAATAAACTCTGGCAGTTCCTTGTCATCTCCAGGATCAAAAATAAAATACTCTGTTTGGCTTTTAAAGTCCCACAAAACATGTCCTCCTTCTTATACCTTCTTTTCTCCTTTCCCTTGCCCCCATCTTGTATTTTTTTGGGAGCTACATTGGCAGTGTATCTATTTTTTGAAGTTCATTTTCACTGGCCATTTTGCTGTACTTTGAACAAGACATTCCATCTGCTGAACCCAAGCACTTTTTTTTCTTTTTGGAGGGGGGAGACAGGGCAATTGCGGTTAACTGACTTGCTCAGGGTCACATGGCTAGTAGATATTAAGTGTCTGACGCTGGATTTGAACTCAGGTCCTCCTGACTCCAGGGCTGGTACTCTATTCACTGCACTACCTAGCTGCCCCATCCCAGGCACTTTCAATGGCTATCTCCCATCTCTGCAAGGCATCTCCTCCCTCATCTGCATCTCCTGGCTTCTTTCACATCCTAGCTAAAATCCTACTTTCCACAGTAAGTCTTTCTTGATCTTCCTTGATTCTAGTGCCTTCCTTCTGTTGATTATTTCAGTTTTGTCCTACATAAGACTTGCATGTACATAATTGTCTGCATGCTGCCTCTGCCATAAGACTCCCTGAGAGCAGAGACTATCTTTTACCTTTCTTTAAATCCTATGGGTTTAACACAGTGCTTGACACATAGTAGGTGTTTAATAAATATTTATTGATCAATTAACTTTCCCTTTCTCTTTGGCGAAATTCTTCCTTTCCTTCAAATTCAAGTTTAAATCAAATATTCTCCAAGTAGCCTTCCCTTACCACTCAGTGATAAAGTCATCTTGGAATTCCTGTAATACTGACTATGCTGCCCATTTGTTACTCATCATATACTAATTTGTTTTCTTAAATTGTTTTATGCATTTGTAAAGTCTTCCCAATTAGATTGTAAACTTCTAGAGAATAGGCTAAATGTTTTGTTTCTATTTGAGTTTGTAATCCAAGACACAGAGTGCAATACTATTTTAAGGGGGAGGAACAGGATGTGATGGACCCTGATAGACACATGATTTCATCAGTAGACAAGGCCTGGTGTGGAAATCCCTTCATTTAATACAGATCAGCTTTAGGCAAATTGCAGTCAGGGATTTCCTAGAGTCAGCTGGAACCAGCTAGACAGAGCTAATTCTTAAATTTTCCAGGCAGCATTTACATCTTGGAAGTCAGCAAATGCTAAACATCCAGGCTTGATTTATTTTGTTGTTGATTTTTCTAGACTTAAGAAAGTGATGGACAAAATGTTTATCACGCAGATTAACCTAAAAAGTTTATTGTGAGTACTGCTCCCGCTCTCCCCCGTTCTGCCCCCCCCCCCCCCATCACCTCTCCTCACCAGGAAAGCCAGATGTTAAATATTTACCAGCATACCACTAGCAACAGCTTATAGCCTGGAAAGTTGCCTGAGATGCAGAGGCATTAAATGACTTGCCTCTGGCTATCTATGTCAGAGGCAGGACTTCAAACCCAGGTCTCCTTACTCCACAGATGGCCTTCTTGCTATGCTTCTTTATACATAATAGATACTTGATATTTTTTTGGATGAAAATGATGTGAATGATGATGAATTCTGGTGAGTGGTATTATAATTAGAGCTGCAATGGATAAGCCATTCCCATTTTTTAAGACCTGAATACTATGATATAAAGAGGTTGACTGCTCACCTTAGTATTATTTAAAGTCAGGTAGTACAGGTCTTTGCCCTGACACCCTTAAAAGTATATTAATCTCAGAAAAAGAATGAGACACTGAAGAAGAAAAGGGGTCTAAGTGGAGGGTGGTGGGGTCCTTAGAAACAGGTTTCACGTGTTCTATAGATGGGTCTACTGGGTGGGTACTCCAGTCAGGCCTTCATAAAAGCATTTACTCTCTGCTTCAGCAACCTTCATCATCATTCAACTCACAATGCATTTCATTTAAAGGCAGCAAAGACACAGGAACAAGTCCTGATGCATTGTACAGCTAGCTCATCATTTAGCTAAACAAGGAAAGAGTATGCAGAGGATATACCAGCTTATTGACTCTAACAAAGGCAGATTTGAAATGCAGAGCTGGTAGACCCAAAGTGGGACAAATATGCAGATAAACCAAAAACCCTCCCTGTGTGCCCAAGACAATTTGGTGAGGCCAATTAGGGAACCAATTAAAATCCTGCATCTGCTTGACTTCAAAAATCAGCGACTGCCTGGTTATAAGCCCTGCATGACTTATTTAGACTGATTGTTGTTTTTAGCATGTATATAACACTCTTTGCTCCAGAACGCTAATTGTTTTCATTATCCTAATTAAGCAATTAATAATAATTGACCGTGAATTAAGTAAACATGAATAGTTCCTGCAAGAGGAGAAAAATAGGATAATTTTCACTTTCAGGTGAAGAAACCGATACAACTATGATCATTGGCCAATTTTAGCAGGGGAAGGTGAATTCCAAATATCGGTATCGATGATTTCAGCAGGAAAACCATGAAGAGCAACTTTGGTATGTATCTCAAATAGAAACAAAAATCAATGAGCTCTAAAGATAGTTCTCTGTAAGTATCAGAATTTAAATGATCATTACTATTACTTAGGATATGGTAGAAGTACATTAATTGGGGAAAAATATATTGACACTAGGAACCCTGACCAAATGTATCACCATTAGCTCATAAGTATCATTCAGTAAATTGTAATGTAGGGGATAGAAAGATGCTAGAATTCTTCCACTGCCCTTTCTATTACTGGTAAGCAAATGGGAAGCATTTTTCAAAAAGCTTTTATGGAATAAAAGTATTGCTTCCTTGTTCCAGGTCTTTTTTTTGGGGGGGAGGGGAGGGTTTATTCTTCTTATCATCATATGAAGTGTGGTATAGTAGAAAGAGTATTAGCCTTTATAGTCAGAAAAGCCTGGGTGGAGGGGGGATGTTGAATCCTGCCTCAGACACAAGCTGTGTGACCCTGGGCAAAGCCCTTTACTTCTGTTAATGAAATTAACATCTTTGAGAACTAACTAAAACATGAAATGCTTTGTCCAAGATCAATTAGAGAGTAAGTCGAGCACTATTCTTCTTCTCTGTAAAATAAGAATAATGCCCCCTACCTTACTGTGAGACCTTGGACAAAGCACTTCGTCTATCAGTCAATTCTTTAGGAGCACCATGAGTTGCAGAGAAAGTACTGACCTGTATTGAGAAAGATAATTCCCTCTCCCAAAAGTTCCTTATCCCAGATAGTTTTGATAATTACTACCTCAATAATAGAGTTTAAGATCTGGTACTGCTTAAACCTCCTTCCTTTACATTTTTTTTATTATTTCCTTTGATATTCTTGCCTTTTTGTGTGAATTTTATTAAATTTTTAAATTATTTTATTATTTTTACAAAACATATAATATAATAATATATAATATAAATGAAATAAATAATTTTATTATTTTTTCTAATTCAGTAATTTTTTTGATAATTTAATTTTTAAATTCTTTATAAGTTTTAATACCAGGTTTTATTCTTATTTGTCTGGAATGATGTGGGGATGGTTTTTAACATGAGCAAAATTATAAATATAATCTCTATCATAATGAATATCAAAATGAATAAATAAATGGAATATAATATATTAAGTCTTATTATTTGCCAAGGTCTGTGTTAAGCAAGGAAGATATAAACACAAAACCAAAGAAAGATCTTATGTGCAGGGAGTTTACATTTTGAGAGGGGGGAGATTATATATATATATATATATGAGTAGTGACTAGCAAATAATGTTTTGGTATAGAAATTTATAGATGTTGAGTGCAACCAGGAAAGAGTGAATAGGGAATAAAAAGATATATGACATAGGCTCAAATTTTAGTTTTGTCACTTACTACATTGATGACACTGGGCAAAATACTTAAGTTCTTTGCATCTGAGTTTCCTCAATTGTAAAGAGAGAGTACTGGATATGATAACTTCAAAGTCCCTTCCATCTTTTAACATATGATCCTATGACATGACAAGTCACTTTTATAAAAAGGAGGCTACACCTTGTGAAGTCACAGAGGCAAAGGTATGTTTACTCAGATATGCAAGGAAAAAAATGAAAAAATAGTTTTAGTAGTGAATTTTATTTCTGAAGATCTTACTACATCTGTCCTTATATGAATAGGAAAGTAAGATGTTCAAGAAACATTCATATTGGCTTTTTGTGGAATTATAGATTTAGAGCTTGAAGTGTCTTTAGACAGGATTGTGCCTAACCACTTCAATAAAAAATAGAGAACTGAGACTCAGAGAGGTTAAGCAACAAGTCATACAGATGGTAAGTGGAATGGCCAGGATTAGTGCTCAGGTCTTTTGACTTCCAAATACCATGTTCTTTCTACTGCATGACCATCACAGCCAAGACAACTTTCACAGAAAGATTTGAAGGTTTAGAAACATCAGCTAACCACTGCAATGAAAACTACTTCCTATGAACTATGCATATAATCCACTGGTGTAATTGAAACTATATATAATTAGATCAAAGCCATATTTTCCCAAAGGTCACACAAAATGTAACATCAAAAAAGTCTACCTGCATGATTGACTGATGCCACTTTTGTACTTGCTGCTACTTATAGTATCTACATGATTCTGGAAAACGTGACCAGAAACATTGACAATCAAACCACTAATGACTTCAAGCTGAAGTGAATGAAATTCAAGATGGTGGGTTTCTAGCCAAGTCATCTGATATCAAATTATCAGGAGGATTAGTGAAACTTGGCCTACTAAAAGATAGTTAAATTGTGAGGCACCAGGGGTCAGAACCCTGCTGTGGTTGTTGTCATTTTGTTTTTGTTCAAAAAGATATTACCTAAAGGTAGGTAATCTATTCATTATCAATATTTTAAGCACCTAGTAGGGTTAAGTAGAATATGTAAGCAAGTTGATTAAAAAAAACCCCAAAACATCTGGAGCAGATAACATGAATTTTATACCTTAAAATTTGAATAACCACAATTATTTTGATCAGACTAATGTAAGCATTGTCTATGTACCTAATACA
Organism: Gymnobelideus leadbeateri; assembly: GCA_011680675.1. Taxonomy (NCBI): domain Eukaryota; kingdom Metazoa; phylum Chordata; class Mammalia; order Diprotodontia; family Petauridae; genus Gymnobelideus; species Gymnobelideus leadbeateri. Next base: position 270,058 of record WOXC01011410.1, read on the forward strand.
TGAAGGCACTTAATATAAGAATGTGATTCAATCTTCCCTGCTTTCTAACAGGATTGATTTCCATAAAGTTATTGCAAAAAAACATAGGAAGGGTGGTGATAAAAAGTTTTACCCTCCAACTTTCTCATTCTCCATTTTTCCCATTGTCTTCTCTTTCTACAATGCCTGATGCCTCTGTGTTGATTTTAAATTCTCTAATATGAAGAATTAAGATTATGATATCTGAAGAGGGAATGAATGATTTTCAAAAACAAAGAAAAGCTGAAAGGTTTCTGGAAAAATTTCATTTTCCCAAAATCTTTATTGAAGAAATATGTTTTTACTGTAAAATACTTAGTGGCATAGACTCATGATATGTACAAAAAAAAAGATTCTTTATTGGGGAAAGGGAGGTACAGTGAGAAGCTGAACATTAGTGAATCTGTGTACATTACATAATATTTGCTTTAAAACTACAATCAAACCTAAATTTTTACCGTAAAGATTTCTGCAACTTGGATAAATTATTCAAATTATTTTTCTTCTGTTTTATAGCATAGAAGGCCCTCTATGGAATTTGTTTCATTCAGATATGGTTGGGGTCCATTTTAGATTATGCACTTAATTAAAAATAAATTTTAGACCCCCCCTCCTTTTTTTTTTTTTTTTGCAATTTTGCAGTCTCAATTGAAATCCAGAAGGCTTATGGTTCCATAGAATATCATTCTGCTGAAGGTACTCAGCATCTCTTCAGGCTCCACAATATCCCTGAGGTATGTTACCTCATAGCAGCATGTTTTCCTGCTTAATTTTCTGTTTACTAGTTAGTACTTGGATTGGTGAAGCTCCTTTTTTGTGACTGACCTGAAGGATCCCGCCCCCTTTCTTTTTATTGTACCAAACTGCCTTCCTATCTCTGTCCTGAGATGGCATTAAAAGCATCAGGAATGAGAGTCTTTCAACAGTTAAGCATAGAATCCTGAATAGGGTCACAAATTAAAAGGAACGGAGAGTTTTGAGTAGAAGAGGGAAAACAGTGGAGAAATCAGATCATCTCAAAAAAGTTACTCTCATAAGTACCCTCAAATCTATTTGAACTATTAAAAGCAAGCTTTTTGATTAGCTGTAGAAACAAAGTTTTGACAAAAGCACTATTTAAGAAAATCTAACAAATATGTCATTACATGTGGCTTTATATTATAAAATATAAATATAATCTATCCAAGTGTTTGTAATTGAGAAATAGCTACTGACTGGTTCATTCAAACTATAATAATGTACATTTTAAAAATGTAGATAAAAGGCTATGATTGAATATGTTATTATCCACCCACACCCTTTCCTATACTATCTATTTTGACATATGGTGCACCATGTTCTTTTTCTCAGAGGAATTCTATTTCAGAAGGATATTATAGACAAAAAGCAAGCCAAAAAAAACCCCAAAAAACAAAACTCAAAACAAAATCTTGAAGCCCCTGGAATTTTGTTTCAAAGAGACAGGAAAAGTAAAGGAAACATTTCCAAGTGACACTAACCTGGGCAAACAGCCACTCATACTTTCCTAGCAAGGGTCAGTAATCAGAATCTTAAATTGTTCTAAAGCTAATAGCAATCAAAATATTCAAGGCAAGACAAGAGGAAGAATGGCAGGGACCAAAAATCATAGTTTTTAATGCTTAATTTAGGGCTTCTGTTGAAATTATCAACGAGCAAAATAGTAATGGAATTTCCTTGATTTCTGGGAAGCATACATTCTTTTGGCAGGAACTGGAAAGAGACTACCACTTTATTTAACAAAAGCTAGACAATGATAAGGATGGATTTTCTTTTCATCTGAGTAGATGTAAATCTTTAATTTCCACAAAGCTTTATGCCACTTTACCAAGATGTTAAACTTTCCAACTCTGCAGGTTCACAAATGGGACTTCATATGCCATCTGAAACATTCACTGGTGTAATCTGAGTGAATCAATTGGAAAGTATTATATCTATCCATCAAAATGGCCTGTTTGACAAATTGAATTGCAAGCCACTAATATAAGACACATTCAAATGCACACAGTTTAGAAAGGGCCTTACCTTTTGAGTGAGAAGAGCTTGAACAACCTGGTTGGCCACCTTTAAGAAGTCAAAAGAAAAAAAAAAGCAATTTGTAATAAAAGGTTTAAGGGATATATTAATTTTATCAGTAACACAATACCAGTTTAGTACTAGAGGCTATATTCCTCATTTGATCATTTCCTTTCTAGAGTACCTCACTTAAAAAATGTTTCTTTTAAATTTTTTTTAACATTCTTTTTTTTGTTGTTCAAAATTCTCCCCTTCCCTCTAGCTCCTCCCCCACCCATTAAGAAGGCATATTTTATAATAGCCATTCTAATGTGAAGTCATATAAAACATATTTCTGTATTAGTCATGTTCAACTGATTCTTTAAAAATACATATATATGTATACAAGCGCACACATTATATATGTATATCTGTACACACACACACACATATGTTGCTGTCCTTTCCCTATGAGACATCTCCCTACCCTAACCATCCTTTTTAACAGAGATTTCTCTGTTGTAAGGTAGTAAGCCAGACTAACACCTTGTCCATGTCTGATAACATTTGCCTAAACCTGAAACTGACCACTTAGGTAGTGAAGGAGAGCAGGGATTTTTTTAATGTCAGTCCTATTTATTGCATTGATTGATCAGGATTCTGTTGTCTTCAAATACTGCTTTCCTTTACATTATTGTACTACTGCCTAATTCTTATTTTTATTTTTTTGGAGGGGGGAAGGCAAGGCAATTGGGGTTAAGTGACTTGCCCAAGGTTACACAGCTAGTTAAATGTCAAGTGTCTGAGGCTGGATTTGAACTGAGGTCCTCCTGACCGACTCTAGGGCTGGTGCTCTATTCCCTGCATCACCTAGCTGCCTCTTTTAAATAGTCAACCCATCCTTGTTGCTAAGGTTTTGTTGTTTTTAAAGTAACCACAGTGCCAATTAAGTAAGCTGGACAAGCAAGATCATTTATACCTTAGCTTTCAAATTTCCTTATTAGGGGACATGTCATCCTCTCATAGGTAAAATACCAGGTAGAGTTTACACGACAATACAGAACCAAGCTAGCTCATGATTATTAGTACACAGGTATACTACTGATTCCCATGCCCTTTGCATTTCTTTCCTTTCTCATGGCTGCAGGAGTGTTTATTTCACTGATTACAATCCCCTGCAAAGCGTAGGACAACTGAAAGGAGAGGGAATGCCAACCTATCAAGATATGTTCATGGTATGTATAAAGGGTCGAGAGGGATGTCAGAGGCTAATATGAAGGGGTGATTCCTCTGGAGTCTTTATTTCTCCTGGATTTTTTCCCCTTTGATAGTTGCAGGAGAGTTGGCAGCAATATTGCTTAATATGTTGATTGAGGCAAGTAGATAACAGTAGATAAAATGTAACTCCTGGGAGGGAGAGCAAGGAGGTTGGTTTGCAGAAACTTTCTGGCCTATGTAGGAAATAAGCTGCTGCTATCCAAGACAGGATTCAAAACTAAGGAAACAGGATAAATCCACACTATCCCAGCATCCTAATTGATGGAAAAATCTCATTTTCTCTCATCGCCATAGTCATATCATCATTTCCCACATATCATTAAGAGTTTAGTAAAGTAAGTACATTATTTTCATTTTCCCTTATCTATATTTTCTCTGGCTAATGTGTGTGTGTGTGTGTGTGTGTGTGTGTGTGTGTGTGTGTGCATGAGAGAGAGGGAGAGAGAGAAAGTAAAATGTTTGTGTTTGTCTCCTTGTCTAATACAGTGGAACAGATTACAGTCAGAGTGTTTTCATGAAGCTTAATTGTTTCTTGACTCAGTATTGACAAAATAGTACATCTATAATGACAGCCAGCTACCATTAAGTACCACAGAAAATTAAAATACGGACTGTCATCAAAATGTGGTTGGAGGGCATCCATACCACACGGTATAATTGACTAGAATCTGATTACAAATCATTGATCAGTTGAACTGTATCTACCACAGGGATTTTTCTTTCTACCAGCAGTCTTTCAGTATTTACATTTTTGACATTGAGAAAGAAAATAAATGTTCACAGTGAACCTGGCAAGTGATATGCATTTAATTTTTCTGAACATGTTAACTGTTTTTCAGCACAACCATAATTAAGCAAACATGTCCAAGAACTATCATACAGAAAACAGTCTTGGAAACGTATGTTTTCCCTATGCTATTACTTAGATAAGTTGTATAATCACATACTAAACTTCTACCATCCCCCTCAAACTGACCAATGGGGGGTCACCTTGAGGATACTTTAACTTGTAACTGTCTATAGCAAATTGTAAGAAACTGTCCACTAAAAACTAAAATCTACTTTATCTCTCTTTTTTATAGTTGGCAAACTTAAACTGCTCATGTGAACTAAATCGGGAGCAAAGAGCCAAAGCTAATTCATTTTTGTAAATAATTCAATTCCATCGAATCCCAAAGTTTGGATTTGATTCACATTCTCATAAAACTGCCGACCATCCATTTCCCGCCCCCCTCCAAACCAGGCCCTAACTTAAACCAGTCCTTGGAACAGTGGTCCCATAAAACAGCTCTATACATGATTTAACAGAAGACACAGACTAATATCGTAACTGTAACAACCCACAGGAGTAAATATGTTATATCTTTGCAATTCATGTGTGTTGCCCTACAGGCTTTCAGGAATCTATATTTGACAGAGTTCCTTCTGGCATGCACTTTAAACAATTGTTTGCTCTACCTGAAAATTGAACAAAGCCACAAGTGATATATGATTTCTTTACTTACTGACATGGGGTTACTTTGCCCAGAAGGACTTGGGGTTCTTTGCAGAAGAGCAGATTGTACAAACTGCTTGCTTCTGTATTGTCTATGGAGACTGTCTTGGGGTTTAGTGCACCACTCTTAACAGAGAATCTTCCCTAGTGCATCAAAATGACAGTTGTTCAGGGCCTGTGCATGTAATGTACACTTGGAAATCTTTAATAGGCATATGCGATAGTCCCATGGAATCAGCTACTTGTCTCATCTTAGTGTTGCAAAGAAACACACACCTACACGCCCAGCTAATGAGAACAAATCACTCCAGCTTCACTTGCTTGCTTCCCTCTCATAAGAAAGCAAAGCAGCAGCCGTAGTAGTCAAAGATGCCAGGGGAACTGAGACCTGCTGAAGGAAGCTGCTGTTGGCCTTTTAAGACTCATAATTCTATTTCAAACATCCCCAGGGTTTTTCAGAAGAAGGGCCTCCCTCTACCAGAGAGGAGGCACAACAGTAGGTGAGTTGGAAGCTCTAAGAGCAAAGTTCAAAATACCTTTCACGTATCTTTCTTTTCAGGACTTTTTCCCAGCCACCCCAGTTCCTCTAATACTATATAGGTTCATAGATTAAGAACTGGAAAGGAGATCATCTAGTACAACCCCTTCATTTTAGAGATGAAGAAAATGAGGCCTAAAAAGACTGAAGTGGCCAATTTCCAAATAAGTGCCAGAGGGAGGATTTGAACATGGGTCCTCTGAATCCAAATATAAGCATCTTTCCATTGCACCACGTGGTAGATTTCCTGTTATCCCTGCTGGCATATTTGGAGGTGTTCATCCATGCCTCCTGTTCTATATGCTTATCCTCCAATTCCTTTTTTCTTTTACTTTTTTCCCTTGGGGAGGCAGTGTGCTCCAGGGGAAAGAATACTAAATGTAGAATAAAAGCACCTGGGGAAAAATTGCCTCTCATACTATGTTTGTACCTTTGGGAAGTTCTTTTACTTCCCTGAGACAGTTTCCTCACCTTTAAAATGAGAGCTGTTGTACTATATGGTCTTTGAAATCTCTTCCAACCTAACAATTATGTTCCCTTTCTTATCCTTTTTTCCTCTTCCCCTTTCATTTTGTGTTAGCATATGACTCCCACCCTTCAAATGCCTAGAAATCTACCTTCCAGGTAACCTTCCAGGTTGAATAGCAGCCAAACTATTCTTTTCTAGCAAACTGGTCTACTTGCTATTCTTCATAAATAAAGTTCCATCTCCCCCTTCTGTGCCTTATTATAGGCACCCCCCCCCATTTTTTCCCCTTGGGATCCTTAGCTATACTTGTGTCCCTTCTACAAGAAGTTTTATTTGAATTCATGATCTTAATCAATTCCCCCTTTAATTTGAAGGAGCAAATAAATCACTTTTTGCATTTTTAGATAGCCTTTATTTACATACCTGTGTACATGTATTTTCTCCCAGTGTAATGTGAAGTCTCTTTGATGTTAGGAATTCTTTCATTTTTGTCTTTACCTTTCCATTCCCTAACACATTTCCTGACATTTAGATTCTAAATAAATAAATGTCTGCTTAATTGAATTACTATTCTTTTGTTCCCTATAAATAATTAAATATTATAACACTAGTTTTTGAAAACAGATACAGAATTGTTGACCACTCAGTTTTTTTTTTTTCTAAGACTATTGAAATCACTGATAATGAAGGAAATTAGGGAAGGAAACTCCCATTTTACTCAGAAGCAATTCAATTCAATTCTATGCTATGATACTATGGATAGAAATATGAAAATGAGACATTCCCTCCCATCAAGGGAAATTACCTTCTATATAAGTTGAAAAGCAGGTGTAATGTGAAATTGTGGTCACAATACCAATTTGTGTAACATGTATTTATAGGTATAGCACTGAAAAAGAAAAGTTTAAAAGAAGGGAATAGTTTCAGAGAAATCTAGGAAGATGTATATGAAATGATGTAAAGTGAGCAAATTCAGGAAAATATTTGATGCCATAACGACAACATTATAAAGACAAACAACTTCAAAAGATTTAAGAACTCTAATCCATGTAATGACCAACCATGATTCCAGAGGATGCATAATGAAATAAAATAATGCAACTATTGACAGAGAAGTGATAGAATCAGGTTGCAGACATTTTTTTTTTGGATGTGACCAAAGTGGGGGTTTGTTTTGCATGACTACATGTATTTGTTACAAGGTTTTTGTTTTTATTTTTCAATCGAGGGAGAGAGGAAGAGATAATAGAGTTTTGTCCATTGAAAGGATAGCATTTAATTTAAAAAGTCATGAAGTAAGCAAAGTTTTTTGTGTCATGTACCACTTTGGCAGTCTGGTGGGTGATAAGGACTTTTTCTTACAGTGATGTTTCTAAATTATGATATAAAACAGAAATAATTACAAAAGAAAACATATTAAAATGAAGCTATCAAAAATTCTTTAAAAAAGTTCACAAACCCCAGGTTAAGAAATGAATAAAAGGTTTTCCTTTTTCTGTTGTGCCTTCAATTATTTGTATTAACAAATTGAAACATTGACATGATCTGACATGACACAACTCAAAAGACATGATCAATCTGTCAACCAACAAGTTGACTTCACAAATGATATCCCACAATGGTGTTTTTGCCTTCCTAATTATATTTTGGTGAACAAAAATGATTTTTTAATCCCTGAATATGAACTGACTCTTGAAGGAGGGAGTTAGTCCAAAATTGCTAGAGCTCTTTTCTAATCATTGGTGATTCCCTCCTTAGGAACCATGATTTTAGGAATGACCCTGACTGTGCTTCACATCACTCATGCCTGATTTCCCTCTCTGTGGACTCCTCTTTCTCCTCACCTACATTACATGGATATTACACACACACACACACACACACACACACACACACACACACACCCTTTATGCATTGTAATTCTTTGAGAATATAAGCTCTTTGAGAAATGGGACTTCTTTGCTTGCTGTCATTTGAATTCCCAAGGTTTACAAAGTACCAAGTATTTAATAAGTGAGCTCTCTCTTTCTACCTCTTTCTGTCTTGTATTTGTACTAGATAGTGGAAACAGAAAGATGAGAAATCAAACTGAGCTGTAATATTTGCAAATTACTTAGAAGATTGTCTTTATGGACCAGGAAGATGATCTTTTTTAAAACTTTATTTTAAAAAGCCACTCTTTTGAGAAGAGTCCATTCAAGTACATGGATACTGATGAATATCCTGGGTCCAGATCTGAGTAGAAAAGTGTCTCATGATGCCTAGACATATCATTCAGGGACTGAATATATCCTATGGAGGCAAATTCAGGCCTCCTTTACCATTTTCAAACCTCTGTTTTTCTTTAGCCTTGAATTTTTAGAAATCTTTGGTTGGTTCTTTTGTTTTTAAGAATTATGCTAACATTAGGCCAAATGTCTGATTTTCCTCTGTCCTTGTGGTATACTGTGTGATGGTAGGTTGAGGAGCAGGAAAGGAAATCAATCTAACTTTATTTACATGAAGAAATTCAGCTTTCCTTTTCTGAGTGGGTAGTGTCTATTTTTCAGATGTAGATTTTCATTGACTCAGACATTACTGAGTTACAAATTAAATGAAAACTCAAAATGGTTTCTATACTCTGCTGCCAATTGCTTTTTAAAGTTTCAAAAAGTGAAGAAATATTCTTTGGTAAAGCTTTTATCTTCATATTTTAGCTAATGCAGATACCTTTATAATGATGTTAAAAAGTCAATAGTTCTAAGACTTCACTTTAAAATGATACTGGAGGGTTTTATTTATTTTTTGCCTTTTTTATTTTTTTAAGCTTGTACATTCATTTCTTTATATTTAAGCTAGGCTTAAAAGGAACTGAAGACAGGGCAGTAACGTGAATAAACATTACTCTAATCCTTGCCAACAAACTGCCTGTCAAACACCTAGACAACGAACTAGGATTAAATATGTAAACCTCCAACCCCTTGAGGGATAAAAGGATAATCCTAGGTTTTGCCTTTGATTTTTTTCAGAACAGGGAATGTGTGTGTGTGTGTGTGTGTGTGTGTGTGTGTGTGTGTGTGTTTAAATTAGACTAAATGTCTTCTTTTTCTTGAACAGGTAGAGAGCATTTCAATGACGTTATCCCAAGTGGATTTCCTACCCCCTCTTTCAAATTCTTAGTATGCACTTCATTTTATGGAAAATAACAATCATCACTGTGGTAGGGATTAAAGTTCATTTTGAATTTACATTTTATCCACCTGTATATGTTATTATGAAAAACTACACAAAGAAACAACAACAACAAAAAACCCTACTAGAAAGGAAATAATTTATGGGTGGCCTTACTTAGTTTGTTTAATTAGTATAAAAAGCCTTGAAAAGAATTTCCAGTTGGCATCATTATTGCAATCAACTGTACCTTGGATGGTGCTCTAATACAATATATGTAAATACATTTGTCTAACTCATATAATTAGTTGAACAACAATTGGCATGGGAATCCAATGACCAGTTTACATGAATGCAAAATGCGGCAGTGACAGTGCATTGCATTCAGAAGTGGTTATTTGTGTAAAAGTTAACTCTCTTGACAAAAAAAAAATCTTTGCAGTAAAAACATGGATGTCCTATGTTTTTAATTGTTCTGCTTTTTGTCAATTCAGGTTGTAATAAGATTATTTAAGGGGTGATCGCTTGTCTTGCATCATTCAGGCTTTCACCTGAGGTGCAGAAGCCCCAGGGCATGTGTCATGGAGAAGGTGGAACCCCAGTTAAAAGAACACAATGTATAGCACTAGTAGAAAACATTTCCTCAAAATATCAATGCCTACAAAAAGATGCCATGAAATTTTTAAAGGTAGCTAGATTTCAGAACTGTGATGGCCAGCGACTGACAAATAAAAGAAACTACTCTTCTATGGCTGTGATTCATATAAAAGCTGACTTTAAAATACAGAATAAGCTGAAATTGGTATGCAGAATCTGAGAGTGACATACCTATCACTGAAAATACGCATGAGAGATCGGTTCTTTTAACCATCTGGAGATCCATTTGATTTTCTCACCCCAAACTTGAGTGGAACATTTGGTCAGGGATATAGGGGTCAGGGCTACAGGGATGGCTTCAAAGCAGTTGGAGTTATCTTTCCTCATCACATATCTGCTTCTTTGGACTAAAAGCATTGGAGAAAGTGTTGTTTTAATTATTTTTCTTTAGGTCCTGGATGGGCACACATCTGGGACTCCAATTTTGCCATAGTAGCTGATATAATATGTTTGAGAATATTAATCAATATAGCTTCTCTCTAGGAAGGAAAACAGTTTGAACATTCATTGTGGGGTCTTAGGTCTCTGTAAAATCAAGATGGAGCTTGTGGTACAGGTGCCTAACTCACTGTGTTAATGTGATGAAGATAATGGGCTGGATCATATCCTATTTGTTCCATGAATGAAGACCACACCCTTTCCTTGGTCAACCATTTTAGAAATGTGCCATTAGTTACTGCAGTCAGACCCAGTAAGATAGTGTGGGTTTGTTTTAGCACAAATCTTCCTCCACTAATATTTGGAAAAAAAATCCAAGTACATTCCAGATTCCCAATTGGATTTCCTAAAGCTTATGAATTCTGCATTCATTTTCTCATCCTTGGACTGTGGCATATCTACTGACAGGCTACCTGAACATCCTGAAGTTTGATAATTGGTTAATAAAGTTGATTCCCTTTCAAATCATGGATAAAACCACTGACAGCATCCCAAGTAAAATCTTCATTATATGTTAAAATGTGGATTCTTGCCTAAATGACAAAGTCACTTTTATTTTGGCTTAACATCAATTTATCCTGTGTGATAGCTGACATGACATGATAAGAATCCTTGAAAAGCAGATGAGAACAATATAAAGACCTCAAAATTCTGTACACCTCTCAGAAACACCTAACATCCTTATCTCTATCTCTTTATTATCATCAAATAATATTTATTGAGTGCTCTCAGGCATAGGGGACTGTCTTCTATTCTGCTCAATTTTTCCTCCTCACTTCCCTTTTTCTTCTTTACTCATTTCCCTTATATTGCTTTTACCTTGATTTCATATTTGTCCCTCTTTTCTCTTATTCCAAGCTATTCTCTTACACAAATCTTACCCATTCTATAGTACAATTCACCTATAACTTTCCTGACTTGCTTTGGATCAGTGTAGCATTTGTTCTCAGGTTTTATTTTTCACACATTAAGATTTAAAGTCTTTGAGGCTGGGATGATAGTTATCAGATACTTTGTATTTAACATATAATGAAGACTATTCTTCAAACTTTTCATTGTGAGATAGGAATATTAAAAAACAACCAAAAGGAATTCACAGCCTCTCAAATGAAAAATTAAGTTAAAGCAGTCCTTCTGAATTGCCATACATTTACCATCTGACATTAAAGAGAGATAATGCTAAAAGCCTTTAGTCTCTCATAAACATGAGCAATAGGAAAACCAGATTGGGGGAATCCTAAATTGTCAGATACCTTATCGTGAAACCTTTCCATCTACCTTACCTCATCGAGACATCTTTCATACTGTTCCCTCTGATTTTCATTTTCCAAAGCTAGTGCTGAATTCTCTGCCTGCAGTAAGATACAAAAATAATAAAAATGAATCAATGAAATGTTGTGTTATATGACAACTTATTCAATACATTTACCAAATGTAACTCCTCAGGATCCAAAATAATCTTTTAAAAATACACACAACATATTTGATATAAATACTGTTATAAATAACTCTGGAATGACTTCAGTCTTATCAAATTGTTCACAAAAATACATTACATTACAATTTAGAAAAACACACAAGTTGGCATTCTGAACAGGTATAAAATCAATTCATGAATCATAGTGAGAGTGGTTGTTTTTCATAAAGTATCACAATTCATATTTTATTTCACTAACACATGAAAATGAGAAATGTCCTAGCCCACTTCATTAAAGCCTGCCAAAGTTCACTACTTGAAGCTTAAATCACAGGAAAGAACGTCAAGTAACTAACTGCATCAAAACATATTTTTAAATTCAAACAGACAATGTTAATATGAACTTGAAAAATAAAGGCCACTTTTTGGACCTAAAATGTTTCAAAGGAAAAAGGGGGTTTAATCCATACTTAAATATCTTCATTCTCCCTACTCTATTTTAAAGTCTTTTTTCATTTCCTTCAAAAACTCGTACAGGAATGAGAATAGTTATTAAGTAATGTAATTTTTTTAAAGCAACAAAAAACATAAATTAGAGAATGATGAAAGAAAGAGATACTGAAAGACATGGTTTAGAATGAAAGAAATAAGAATTAAGCCAAAGATTTATAGACTATGCAGACCTCTTTCTCATAAATGCTTTCTTCATGAAGAGAGTCAGAAGGAACTACTCATTGAGCACTGAATAACATCATCAGAAATGAAATTTATGATATGCTAATAGATAAGGAGTGATTGGATACTAATGTGGGAATCATGTTCTAATCTTACTCTATGTACAGTAAGATCATTGATTTCTTAAAGCAACGATAAAAATCAATGCCAAATTAGAAGGAATACATTTGAGACAAGTCCAATTAACCCATTACATAAATTGTTGTGTAACAATAGGAAATAAATGTATAGATACTGATACAGATTGTAACAATTGCTTAAGCAAGCATGCCTTATGTATATTAATGATAGTAATGAGAAGACAATTGTCTCAGTCAGAAAATACCTAATTTCCCTTACCAATTAGAGAGAGTTAATAGTAAAAGGCAAGGCAGATTAGAATGAAAAGTCCTTTGTAAAATCTTATGGAGGTGATTGGTGGATAACTATAAGTAGTATCATATTATAGAAAAGTCAGTTGTAGTTGAGGGAAAAGAAACTTATAAAAATACTGTCAAGAGAGTCAATTAAGTCACATATTAATAACATTTAAGCATACATTAGAAAAGAGACAAATCAAACAAATAAAAATGGGACAGATCTGTCAAGATTTCAATAATAAATTCTTCACTCCATCAATGACAGCAAAGCTGCATTTGTTGTTTACTATCAAGTATTTGAATCATTAGAGCAAAATGCCATCCTAAAATGCTCTCATTAAAATGTCACCAAATTTATATGTCAAAATCATAGAGGATTTGTTGATGGAATTAAAAACAGAAAACTTTCCTCAGTGACCTGATTCTTAATATTAAGTGAGGCACAAAACAGGGAGACACATGGTCACCCAAGGAATTTGTCATAGTCATGGAGAATATCCATGGCAGAGAACAATTCCAAGTAGGATTGTGTATGTATGGCAAGGTGTTCCAGATACTCCTACTTATAAGAAATGTGCTAACTGAATCATTTTTAAATACTATAGATATGATCTATAAACACACAAAAGATTTTGGTGTAAATATCCACACAGAAAAAAGAGAGGATAAAGATATTTTATTGTCCTGACCCTAATACATATAGTGGGGAAGGAAATGGCAAACCATGTAGCATCTTCATCAAGAAGACTCCATGGCCAGCACTGGTATGCTATGATCCATGGGGTCATGAAGAGTCAAACATGCTGAAAAATAACATAATACATATAAACACTGGGGATGGACCATAGACTGAATCCAGAATTGAATATAAGGAAGAGAGAAGGATGAATTGCATTTAGGAAATTGTGTAATGCCTTTAAAGAAGTCAAACTTCTCCCTAAACTAAAGACTCTTTTCTCTTAAACATCAATATTCTCTTGATAATTTTGGGCTATGAGTCATGCAGTCCCATACCCTCAGAAGATTTAAAGTTGTGAGTTAAAGGGTAAAGGAGATGTTCATAGTAGGGATGAGTAGACTGAAAAATATTGCCAAGAAGAGACTTCAAGAGAAGCAGTATGAAAAGATATTTGAAGAAAAGAGTGTGAAAAGATATGGTTGTATCATGAGGGATCCTATGTTATCCACTGGTATCCACACAATGTCAATGGACCCAGTGAAAAGGATCCACTCATCAGAAGACATTCCTGTGGAAGATTGTAGGAGCATCTGCATGTGAGTCATATGATGTTTGGAAATATAAATGGTTCATGTTCAGCATTACTGGTAGATGTACCCACAGAGGATCAAAGATTCGGTACTTGTAGGGACCCCACAATCCACCTATTACAAATACTGAAAATACTAATGAGGAAAGGGAGTTAAATGGCTTTCCAAGGTCAAGTGTGTATTAAGCATCAAAGGTGATATTTGAGCCCAGGTCTGACTCCAGAATCAGTCATTCTTCCCCTGTACCTCATTGCCTCCCTGTGAAATCACAGAAACATCAATACACAATGCATGGTAAGAGTAGTATAGTACAGACCTAGAACTCAAATTTCAAGAAGTCAGTGTTTTGTGTCATTTGTTTTTTCGTTTGAGAAATTTTGTGCCTGTGGTGTTGGCTTGTTTTAGTATATACGAAGTGCAAAGCACAATGGTAAGACATAAAGAAAATATAATGGTGAAGTAAGTCCAAATTGGTTTCTTTTTAAATGCCTGGAGAAAAAAATGTGCAAGGAAATTAAAGTTGGACACAGGAATTTATATGGGATGCCTGAATCTGGCTTCTCTTGACAATATCGCATAGCAAAAACACTGCAATCGATCTATTCAGATAATTACCACCATTACACAGTTTACGTAACTGCCCTCATTTTTACTGCTCTGTCAATCCATAAAATCCTGGGAAATAAAGTACCTATAGTGTACTGGTAAAGATACAATGATCACATTTATGGTTAACGTATTCTGTTCCAAAGACCAATTTAATTGATATAATCCACTATGTCCAAAGGGACAATGAAGATTTAACAATTATTTTGGTCACATTAATGTAATCTGTCACATTAATGTATGAGTATATCTTCCCCATTTGCATTTATTAAGAATTCAGGATTAACCTGCAACTAAGATGGGGCAACAAAAGGAAAAAAGGAGAAGTCCTTTAATTAAACAGGATTTTTAAAATCTACACAGTACTCCAATAATAGCTGGGAATTCCAGGCTGAAAAGAAGAAAGAAAACCTGAGAAGGTGAGTTTCACAGGTAAGTACTATAAACTAGTTTTAAAATATTTTACTTCTAAATTAGCATTTTATGAAACAGATAAATCCTCAAGGGTATAATTATAGTTTCTAAGTTAAGGTATTGGTGATGCTTTATACTCAACTTTGTCATTTAAAATATATACATATAAGTGTTTTTTTCATAAATAGTTATAAGGGTCTATATCTACCTGTGGGGTCTCCAACACTCACAAGGTACTGGGTGATTGATCTAGAAAAAAACAAATTGTTTTTTTCCCCAACCAACTGTTCTGAAATCCTTAAATAAACTAATGTAATCAGAAAATCACATCACCTAAGCCTATGCTAATTTGAACTGACCGAAAGGAAGGAAAGTATAAAATGTTCCTTTTTTGAATGTTAAAAAAACCAAGTTTTATGAGAGATTCTGTTGAATAATGCTCTCCTAAAGCATATACTTCGTTATGACATGAAAGGGAGCTTGGATTCTTGAACACTATATTAGCAGTGTTTGAGACAGCCCAGGACCCTGAACCAAAAAGCCTTGGAAATAGTAATGCTTCCATCAGAATATCCACATTCATCACATTGGGAAGCAATCCTTTATGGAGACACAGTCTGGTAACTGTTCCTGAAGGTGCTACATCTAGAGATACATCTGGTAAAGAACTGAAAAAGAAAGTATGTTGCCAATGTCTTTGAGACTATCAATCTGACATGGTTTTATCAAATGAAATGACATTAAAAAGAATCAATTGTGTGTGTTTTGCTACTGACCTTAAGAATCATGTGACCTTTCCATCTGACTTATGCCTGAAACCTTTCATATATACTTTCTCCCCTATTAGAATGTAAGCTCACTGAGAGTAGGGGTTGTCTTATTTTTCTATTTGTATCCCGAATGCTTAGCACAATGCTTTGTATATATTAAATGCTTAATAAATGCTTCTTTTCATTCATTCATTTGAGCTATGGTATAGTTAGATAGAAAGGCTTTGAGTACAGGCCCCAGAATGGACAACATTATTATCCAAGGATCAGCTTAGATAAATTTAGACATGGGGTAATGAATTACTTTGGTCACAACTCAGGGAGACTGACCATTAAGAAATGGGGAGGTTGTGGTCAAAATTGGTAAAGCAAATATCTATAATGATGAAATCACAGATCCTAGAAAAATAGAAATAAATCACATGTATGGTAGATAAGGTATTTATCATTTGCATCAAAAGCCCTAGTCTAAAGTAGTGTCAGCCTTGGTTTATATGGAAATAATGTTATGTATAAGGAGCGGTTTTTAAAGTACTTAAGAATTCTTCTCTTGGAAATCAAGATATTACCCATATACTATTGGTTATACATTTAATTTGTTTGGTAAAACTTTTCTCATGATTGTTGTTCTTTGATTTAACAAATATTCACTGAGCACCTACTGTTGTATTAAGCCCTGGGTTAAGGTAAGTTATTTTACAGGTAAGCTTTTCTGCTCAAAATCCTTTCAAAGTTTTCTTCTTCCTGTGATATCCTTGGCTTTTTAAATCCACCATAACCTAATTCTAATCTGCCTGACCATCTTTATTCTAATATGCTCCCCGTATTTTAGTTGGGTTGATCTCCCCACTATGCAGAACATGTTACTGTCAAGTATGTTTCCATGGTGCTCCTCTAATCTGAACATCTTGTTTATCCTCATTCAAATCTTCAAATTTCAGCTCAAACCCTATTTGATTCTATGAAACCTTCCTCAACTATGTCAGCTCTCATTTATCTTTTCCCTCTAAACTCCCTAGAATGCCTAGTCAGGCTTATGCACTTTAAACATTGGCTAGATACTCACAACTGTGTGCTAATAATTTCATGTGGGTTAGTCTTGTCTCAGTCAATTACATTCTAAGTCCTTTGAAAGTAGAGATGCTGTCTAATAAATCATGTATGTCTCTTATGGTTCCTAGCATAGTCTTTTGCACATAGTAGGTGCTTCAATGTTTATAGATTTTTGATAAATGATAGTAAACACTGAATAAACACTTACTAACCAATTTGAATTTTCAAAAATTTGAAGCCAGTATAATCTAATATGGAAGAGAGAGACAGAACATTGACTAATATCTCCCAGGCATGCACAAAATTAACCAATACTTTTTTTTTTCTCCTCTCTTTGTGTAAGTGGTAAAAAATATCCTGTGATCCTTTGGTTGGGTCATTAAGGAAATAGAATACTTTGATTACCATGATTACCACAGTCACTGTTATTATTATTTTTTTTTTAGGAACACTGATAATGATAAAAATTCTAGTTTATCTAAAGAGTAAAGGCTTTGGGGCACATGCCTTCTAATGAGGGAAAATAGTGATAGTTGTTCTTATTCTTTTTGCAGATGCTTCAGGGAGACAGTACTTATTTATTATTCTTTTTGTTTTCCTTTATTAGAGAAAATATGTTCCAGAGTCTGCCCCCTTTAGGAAATAAGGTATAGTGTCAGTTTCACACTACTTGTGGCCAACAGCAAGGCACTTCCATCATACATTCCCCATTATGCTATTAATTTTTCTCCTAAGTAGAGAATGAGGAAACAACACAGAGATATTATAGTTACAACAGTGGTGGGGAAAAGGTCTCTGATTTGGTGGCTATTTAATTGTTTTCTTATGGTATTAATAATAATTCAGGTTTTGTGAGGTATTAAAATATCTCTTCCCCCTTCATTATATAGGAATTAGTTTTTAAAACCAATGTATTTTTTTCTTTTATTTACTTCTTTAAAGAGGGAAGCAAAATACAGACTAAGTAGTTTTTTAATTCCTCTGCTCTGTGGATCACTTTGGTCAAATAAACTTCCAGCACCCAAACTGCCTACCTGGTACTTCAAGGGAAAAAAATTAATAATAATAAATTGAGGGCAAAGAATGGGAAAGCTGTAGCTGAGAAGTCAATGAAGAGATGCCTATTTTTCATTAACTGTCTACAGTAAATCATTCATTTATACCAGAAACAAGAACAGGTGCTATATTATTATGAATCTTAATGCTATTGAAGGCCAGTTATTTTGAAAATAAATGGACAGAACACACACAAGATATAAACAATCACAAAGGAAAATTAAGGAAGGATCTAAATGTCATGGTAGGAAAGGTAGAGGGAGAAATGCTTCATAATTTATTTAAAACCATAGCTACTTATAAGGTTAACATAGAAAGAGAAAAAGGAAATGGATGATGGCCCTACAAATGAGGAAATATTTATTTTCTACTTTACTGAAGAGTAAAATATTTTCTTCCTTCTCAAATCTTCCTAGAGTATTTCTCCTCTGTCTATATTGTACTCTACCCACCATATAACATACTTATTTGTAAATATGTTAGTCAACTAACATTTATTAAGCACCTATGTGCCAGACACCTCATAATCATGTCCACCCCCTGCCAGTTGATTGTAACCTTTCTGAAGATAAGACACACATTGATTTTAACTCCTGACTCCTCACACTGTATACTGTATGTGGCAGGTCCTTGATAACTATTTCTTGAATTCACAGATTTCAGAAGCAGCAAGAACTTTGGTATCGATTGTGAGGCATGGGAGACACTGCAGCAGTACCACCCAGAATGGTGTATGCACATCACAGAAGGTACTGTGCTCTGTGAGAAAATCCAACTTCAGTAGCTCAAAAGAAATGGGAGATGCACAAATTTAGAGATATCTCCACTCCAAATGTTTATGGGAACAATTTGTGTCTGACCTGTGGTAGACTCTTCTAAGCTTGTATTAGTCTGATCAGCCACACTGTACCTCAACCATGACACAGTGATGTTATTTTTGCCCCTTTAAGCACGAAGGACAACAACCAACCAATTTCGTAAATTACATTTTCTATGACTGCCTTCTTCAATTTGGACCATGCTACACT
Organism: Gymnobelideus leadbeateri; assembly: GCA_011680675.1. Taxonomy (NCBI): domain Eukaryota; kingdom Metazoa; phylum Chordata; class Mammalia; order Diprotodontia; family Petauridae; genus Gymnobelideus; species Gymnobelideus leadbeateri. The sequence goes on from WOXC01011410.1 coordinate 288,821, forward strand.
ATATCCAAACTGGTTTCTTCCATACCGTAAATGCTTTAATAATATTCCTATATCCAACTCTTTGTGGCCCTATCTGAGGTTTTCTTAGTTAAGACATTAGAGTGGTTTGCCATTTACTTCTCTAGCATACTTTGCAGATGAGGAAACTGAGATAAACAGGATTAATTTATTTATCCAGGGTCACACAGGTAGTTAGTGTCTGAGGCCAGATTTGAAATCAGTCTTTCTGACTTTAGGCCTGACACTCTATCCATTGTGTCACCTGAATACTTTGATAATATACCTGAATATTATAATGACACAGGTTCCTGTATGTCTTGGTTCAGATCATCTGCCAAGGGACTTACAATTTCAGCTAATAAGTAATTTTGATTCAAGATCATAAAAAAATATCCCTAATTATCTTGCCATCTAGCCAATTTTGGGCACTATCTGAAAATACCATCAGAAAAAAATCACTGGAGGCTTAGCCAGGTGCCTCATGATTCAACATCATTTGAACACGTAAATTTTAATCTAATAGAGCAGTATAAACTGTAAATACAGAAACACCTAGAAAGGAGCCAGATACTGAGCTTCCTTTTATAGGATCATCATCAATTACAATTTATAGAACTCCCAGAAGGCACTACAACTTACTTCTGGATTGTCTAGTTGTATTTAAAGTAAAGGAACTAGCAGCAAACACAGACTGGGTGAAGAAAGGGATTCTAGGTAGACTATTTAAGAATGATGACCTCCTTACCAAGTGAAAAGTTAATATTTTTGTGCACTGACTCTTATCAAAGAATATTTTAGAGGAAAAGTATCTAATTCTTGTTATGTATCACAGCATTTAATAATAATTCATAATATAAATTTTAGCTTTTTCAAAGCATTTTTATAAATATTTTCTCATTTGATCCTCAAAACAGGTGATAGGTGTTATTTTGTACCCACTTTATTGATAAGGAAACTGAGGCAAACAAAGGTTATATGACTTGTCCAGGGTCAAAAAGCTATTAAGTGACTGAGGTAGGATTTGAAATCAGGTTTTCCTGTATCCAGGTCTAATGCTATCCATTGCGTCATTATAGATGTGACAATACACCAACATACATTATAATGCTCTCCTCATAGTCCATATAAAAGCCTGAGGACAGGATACTGGATAGGCTAGAAAATGGATAAGTCTGAAAAATCACTTCCTTGTTCATGAAACTTCAGTTGCCCCTTACTGCATAAATGCAAAATCCTTTGACATGTAAAATTTTTCACAACCTAGTTCCAACCTATCTTTCTCAAGTAGTTTCACATTACTTTTTCTCAAGTATTCTAGATTCCAACCTAACTGATCTATTTGTGTCACTCCATATAAGATATTCTTCCCTCTGTCTAAGCTGCCCCCTGTACCTAGAATGTTTTCTCTGTCCACCTATGCCTCTTGGAAACCTTAACTCTCTTCAAGCCTTAGACCAAGTGCCATATACTATTTTAGACTTTTCTACATGTAAATAGCATAAGAATAATAACAAAAAATCATTTATATATTACTTTGCAAAATCCACATATTATCTCATTTGGTACTCACAAAAACCCTGAGAGGTAGGTGCTATGACTGTCTCTATTTTACAGATGAGGAAACTGAGGTATATAGGGGTTAAGTAACTTATTCAGGATCACTCAGCTAAGTTAAGTGTTTCTCCCTCTGCCATAGTTAGCATTTTTCCTTATCTTTTAAATACACACACACACACACACACACACACACACACACATTCATTTGTGTACATGTTGATCCCTCCAAGTAGAGCACACATTCCTTGAACATGTGGTCTATTGCATTTTTGTTTTTGTTTTGAATCCCCAGCACCCAGCCCAGTGCCTGACATTTAAGAGATAGCTGATAAATTCTTGTTAAATCAAATTGAATTAAAATGAATATTTTATAATAAATCACACTCCAAAATAAACAATATTTTACCAACATTCCTCTGTAAGTAGTTGTGTATAATACATAATAATAAAGGTTTTCTTATATGCTGTCCTATGTTATTACTACTTGAATAATATATAGGCCTTGTTTCTGGGTAAGCCTCTGGCATTGAACAGCAATTGAGTTTTTCAAAGGTGGAAGATACAATGCTCTAGGGGAAGAAATCCTTGATCTGAAACATTATTACCAAAGCTATGAACTCTGTTGAAAGAGTAGTAGACACTGAAGAGATCAGAAGAGGAATTCCAAGATTCTTCCATACTTATAAATCAAGTACTCAGGGAGAATTATGGATGATCCAGATAGTGGAGAAGATGCTAGACCAATGAATATTGCTGTAACCAGAGGACAAATAGATTACCATACCAATAGATGGTAGTAAGGAGACTATGTCAATGGAGTAATCTCCCTATCAGAAAGAAGCAGACTAAAGAATTGCCTTATTGGAAGAGGGGTTGTGCTACAACCTTGATGCAAATGGAAAATTACATGAGGAAAAAACCAAATAAACATGGTTCATGTCAGCGAATAGGAATACCAAGTTTTTGGAAGGAGATCACCCCCACAGGACCATAGTATGAAATGTTTTATTTTCTAGGGAACGTAAGTGATCCTGAGAAGTCCTTACTATGGGACACCATGGAACCAGAATGACACAGTTGGAGTGATGGGAAAGTCCTTGGCAATTTAGACCAGAGCTTCTTAAATTTCTTCCACTTATGATCCCTTTTCCCAATTTTGGTGGTTCATCAGCATTGAGTGGCCTGAGGGCATGGGCTTGCATAGTGAGCATGCTTTGTGTTCAGAACCAAGACTTCTCTAAGTTGCACAATGCACATGGGCAAGCACTACCAGAAACACCTCAGATTCATTACACACTTGATTTTAATTAATTTTGATCATTGTATGTTCAGTAATCTTTTACTATTGCCAAGTTTTTCATGACCCCTTATGGAGTTGAAACCCACAGTTTAAGAAATGCTGAATTCTCCCCAATTGAGAAATGGTCAAAGGATATGAATAGGAAGTTTTCAGAGAAAGAAATTAAAGATATCTATAAGCATATGAAGAAATGCTCTAAATCACTATTAATTAGAGAAATGCAAATCAAAACAACTCTGAGATACCACATCTCTCAGTCAGATTGGCTAAGATGACAAAACAAGAAAGTGACAAATGCTGGAGAGGATGTGGACAAATTGGAACACTGATACATTGCTGGTGGAGTTGTGAATTTATCCAACCATTCTGGAGAGCAATCTGGAATTATGCCCAAAGGATTATAAATAATTTCATACCCTTTGACCCAGCCATACCACTCCTAGGGTTATATTCCAAAGAGATCATAGTAGTGGGAGGAAGAACCATATGTACAAAATATTTTTAGCAGCCCTTTTTGTGGTTGCAAAGAATTGGAAACTAAAGGGGTGCCCATCAATTGGGGAATGGCTAAACAAGTTGTGGTATATGAATGTAATGGAATTTTATTGTGCTATAAGAAACGAGGAGGTGACGGATTTCATAATTACCTGGAAAGACTTATACAAACTGATGCTGAGCGAGAAGAGTAGAATCAGAAGAAATTTGTATACAATCACAGACATACCATATCTGTGACAACCAACTATGACAGACTGGACTCTTTTCAGCAATGCAGTGATATAAGTTAATCCTGAATGACTCAAGAAAGTGAGAAATGTGCCATCCAGAGATATAACTAGAAAGAACTGAGCCTGAATCCTGATGGAAGCAAACTAAATGATCTTGTTCTCATTGTTTGGTTTTACTTCTTCCTTACCATCTTTCATCCCACCTAGTACAATATGCCTTTGTAATTGGAATAACGTTTAATATGAATGCATTTGCAGACCCTATACTGTACTATATGCTGTCATGAGGGGAGGGGGGAGGGAAGTAAAGGAAATTTGAAAATCAAGGAACTATGGAATTGAATCTTGTTAACTGAAACTAAACTAATAAATTAATTAAAAAAAAGAAATGCTGAATTCTACACAAAAGAAATTCTCACAATTATCTAAGGATCTATGGGCCTTCAGGTTATTATGATTTACCTACTGAAGATATTTAGACAGACAGAGGATTTATGGAGCATTTAGTCTGTGCCAGGCACGGTTCTAAGCTCTGGGAATACCAAAAAAAAAAAAACAAAAAAAAAACCAAAACCAAAAACCAAAAACAAGACACTCATTACTCTCAAGGAGCTTATATTCTAATGTGGAAAAAAATTAATATAATAGGGAGATGGAAAGCAGGGCAGAGTATGACAAAGGAACGGGGCTATCCATTTGGGGCAAGACTAATGCTGAGGAGATGGAGCAACCTGGAGACTGAGTTGAATTAGAAATCAAGTGAGTATAAGTGGGACCCTTTGTGAAAAGGGGCTGAGTGACTCATTAATCAGGAGAGCTGGATATAGGGTAGAGGTATCTTGATTTAAGCCAGTCTATATTATTGATTTTAAATATATATATATTATTAATTTATATTTAATATTAAAAAATTGAGTTCCCATTTCTCTCCCTCCCTCTTGCTCTTCCCCTACCCATTGAGAAGATAAGCAATATGTTATCAATTATACATGTGAATTCATGCAAGATATTTCCATATGATATATGTAGTGCCAAAAAAAAAACAAGAAAAAGAAATAAATGAGAAAACTATATTTCAATTTGCACTCAGAGTTAATTTTTTTTTCTTGAAAGGACAATATCATTTTTTATCATGAATCCTTGGGAATTTTTTTAGATCATTATACTGATCAGAGTAGCTATATTGCAAAATTACAATACTGCATTAACTATATACAATGATCTCCTGGTTCTGCTTACTTTTCTTTGATTAGTTCATATAGGTCTTCTCATGTTTTTTTTTTAATCCATCCCCTTTTCATTTCTTATAACACTATAATGCTCCATCACAATCTTCTGCCACAATTTGTCTAGCCATTCCCCAATTGATGGACATATTCTCAATTCCTAATTCTTTGCCATCACAAAAAAGTTACTAAAGTACTTTTTACATATCAGTCATTTTCCTTTTTCTTTATTTTCACTGGGAGTCAAAGGGTATGCATGGTTTTATAGCCTTTTGAGCATAGTTCCAAATTTTCCTTGAGATGAATTGGACAAGTTAGCAACTCTACCAAGAGTTCATTAATGTACGTATTTTCCATCTTCTCTTCTAGCATTTCTTACTTCTGTTAGGTATGAAGTAGTACTTTAGAGTTGTTTTAATGTGCATTTCTTCAATCAATAGTGATTTAGACTTTTTTTTTGGTATGTTAGCTACTTTTGATGTCTTCTTCTGAAAACTGCCTATTCATTTCCCTTGATAATTTACCAATTGGGAAATAGTTCTTATTTTTATAAATTTGACTCAAATATTTGAGAAAAGAAGTCTTTATCAGAGAAACTTCTTATAAAATGTTTTGATATTACTTCATTATCTATGATTCCTTTTTATCAAAATGCAGTTTCCCTGATTATCTCTTTTTATTAAGTCTATTTTGCTTTTGTTTTATCTGAAATCATGATTGTTATCCCTGCCTTTGTTACTTCAGCTGAAACACCTCCTTACTTTAACTCTGTGTGTGTGTATGTATGCCTGTGTGTTTCTGTTTCCAGTGTGTCTCTTATAAACAACACATTGTTGGGTTCTGGTTTCTAATCCATTCTGCTATCCAACCCTGTTTTATAGGTGATGTCATCCCATTCACATTCATAGTTATGATTATCAACTGTATTTCTCTCCATCCATTATTCTTCTGTTTATGCTTCCTTATCCCTTTTATCCGTCCCTCCTCTAAAGTCAGTTTTGTATCTGAGCACTTCCTCTTTAATCATCCCTAATTTTTTTCTTATCCCTTTTCTCTCCTATTAAGATTCTGTTGGGTAAGATAGATTTTTATACTTGAATCTGTGCATGTTTGTATACATAAATATATATTTATATATGTGTCTGTATATATTTCCTCTTTGAACCAATCCTGATATGACCAACGTTTAAGCATTGCCTATTCACCCCTCTACTGTACACCTCTTTTATGAGAGAGAATTTTCCCCATTACACCTCTCCCTTCCCCCTTCTCCCAGTGCATCCCTATTTCTCATCCCTTCACTTTTTGGGAGGTCATCTCAAAATAATTGTACCACATCTGTGCCCTCTGTCTATGCAGACTTCTTCAAACTGTCCAAATAATGCTAAAGTTATTAGGAATCACATTGTAATGGCAAGGAAAGAAGTACTTAATGCTTTGTTTCAGCTATTTAATTATTTAGCACCTTGTTTTAGTTCAAGTTTCTTTTGAGCCTTGCCCATAATTATATCAAATCTTTGTTAAGAAACAAAACTTGTGAACCCCACAGTGGGAGGAAATTGATGATGCAACAGGAAGGGGGTGGAACAGGGAGGAGCTAATGACCATATATAAGGAGAAGTCAAAGCCTGGAAAGAGCAGAATTGAGAAGAGAACACTTGTGGTGGCAGAGTTGAGGAGAAACCTTTGGTATCCCAGCATTCTGTTTGCCTATTCTGTCTGTGTTGATTTTTGTTTGTGATACTTTGTATAGAAGACTTGGGACCTCACTGGAAGCCCTGAAAGAGGATTTTCTTGTTGTCTGTTTACAGAAGTCCTGGAAAAGGGTTTCAGAGGTCCCGGGACTAAACTTGCAATTTGTGTTGAGTTCTCAGACTTTGTTGGTGTGTCTGTGTTGATTTCACAGTCAGATATTAAATTGATGATGGTACCAGCAATGTATATGAATGTTGTTTTGACTCTGTTAAGCTTTGTCTTCCCAGGAACAGAAACTGTGAAGGACTGAAAACTGTGAGCTTCAATATGGAATGTGAACTGGATGAGGAGCTGGACAAGGAGCTGAAAGCTGCCTACCTTTGAATCCAGGTGACAGTTGGGTAAATTCAGGCAAAAGCTGGGACCATGGAAAAGGAACCATGGAATCTGAGAGCCAGCTTTGAGTCAAGATGAAAAGATCTCTTCTTGGGTACTTAATGCTGACTGAGAAGGTCATGATTTACTGTGACCTAGAGGTGGAGAACTTTGACCTTTGTACTTTGTGTCCCTTAAGGAGGCTTAAGGGACATCCTTAAGGATGATTGAGTTAAAGACTTACTGAATGACATCTTTTGCTTAAAACAATGTGACCACTTTGGTGAAAACTATGTGGCCACTTTAGTGACAAGTTGTTATAACAGTGTGAATGCTGTACTTTGGTTTCTGTAAATATTTTTCTTTAATTTACTGCTGAATAAATAGAGGGTTCACTATACTATGTGATCAGAACCTTAAAGCTATCCACAGCAGCAGTCCTCTGGATAGCTGCTTGTACTTGGCTTTACACACATCTATTATCTTCCCATTTGGAATGCATGCAATTTAACTTTATTGAGTCCCTTGTGATTTCTCTTCCTTATTTACCATTTTATGCTTCTATTGAGTGTTGTGTTTCAATGTCAACTTTTCTATTCAGCTCCTGTCTTTTCATCAGGAGTGATTGAAAGTCCTCTTTTTCACTAAAGGTCCATTTTTCTCTCTGAAAAAATATGCTCAGTTTTGCTGGTTCTAATCCTAGCTCCTTTGCCTTCTGGACTATCATATTCTAAGCCCTCCATTTCTTTAATGTAATGTAGCAGCTGACAAATCTTGTGTGATCGTGACTGTGTCTCCAAGATATTTTAATTGTTTCTTTCTGGCTGCTTGAAGTATTTTCTCCATGATCTGGGAACTCTGTAATTTGGCTATAGTATTCCTAGGAGTTTTCATATAGAGATCTCTTTCAGAAGATAATTGGTGGCTTCTTTCAATTTCTATTTAACCCTCTGGATCTAGGATATTGGGGCAATTTTTCTTTATAATTTCTTGAAATATGATGACTAGGCTTTTTTTTATCTTGGTTTTTAAGTAGTCCACAGGATATCATTTCCATATATGCAATCTAGGAATGACTGTTGATCTCACATTGGTGTTACTGGCCACATACACCCTGCTAATGATTATTGGAACCACTAAATCTATCACAAAAGATAATTATAGTCCAACCTGATTTTACTGTAGAGGCTCAGAGAGGATAAGCGTTCATTCTCTGGAGTGCTCTGACTCTTAAATAATAAAAGGAAGTACTGTTTTCCTAAATAAATGGTCTTTTCTTTCTAACTACTAGTATTATTATGAATCTACTCTGTTTATCAGTTTGTTAAGTGCTGTGGGGGACAAAGAAGATTAAGAATCAGGTTCTGACCTCAAAAGCTTATAGTCTAGTTCAAGAAACATATATGAAATAATGAGAGAACTTAATAAAAAAGTTATGCCATATATTGCCTCACATATTGTAGTAATATATTATTTGTTGAATGATTAAATACTGATTATAAATGTACCTCTTTTAGTTCCCCAACTGTATTACACACACACACACACACACACACACACACACACACACACACACACACCGTATTATCTCCATCATCTCCCATAATTTGGAGCAGTATGCCTCAATTTTGTTTTTCTGTGTCTAAAATTTTCACTGGGTTGTTGAAGATAAGCCCAGGTAGATGGGGAAATTATGACACTACCATCTACCATTGGTCACCTATCCGATCACTGCTAGTTCTCATCCCAACAACCATTTGTCCATCCACATATCAACCTGTCCAGCTATATTTTGTTTGTGATTTCTTCTGAGACTTATGCTCTAAATTATGAATAGTGTTCCTTAAGGTACCAGTGCAGAAATAGCTAGTGTTGTTTTTATCTCCTCAATCTGTGTTTTTAAATAGATGTTTTTAAGTCCTAAATGAAAATATAAAAATTTGGCCCCAGAAGTTTGGATGTAAAATTGTTTATATGAATAACAACTCCTCCCTCATTTTCTTTCCTTTCTATAACTTTGGTTGGCTTTGCTTGGATGATTCCTAAACCTTCATAGGTATATAAATGCTGCTATCCATCTGTTACTGCTCTTACATAAGAGTGACTGCTGAGTCTTGATATGTCAAGCAGAGATTCAACTGGCATGAGGAGAGGGAAAAATATATTCATTTCATCACTTTATACACTTAAGAAACTTGTTATTAATTGGAAGGCATTGTTTTGGAATGTACATAATATAATTTATGTTAACTTGTTCAGATGAAACTATATTTGTTTGTTCTTCATGTAAAAATTTCACATTATGAGGGATTTTGTTCTTATTTTCCTACTCTTTTTATGTGAGAATCATAAAAACTCAGAGTTACACATATAGTTTTGTTGTTTGTCCTTCATTTTTGAAGAAAACCAATGACATCACAGGTGATATCTTGACTTGTACTTGAATTGGATTTAAGTGAGGCAGAGCTGCACAAAGTCATCAGCCTCAGTCTCTCTTCCAGAGTCATCAAAGTCTAGTGGTAATAAAAAAATTAAGATCGGGGGCGGTTAGGTGGCGTAGTGAGTAGAGCATCGGCCCTGGAGTCAGAAGGATCTGAGTTCGGATCCGGCCTCAGACACTTAACACACACTAAAACCTAGCCGTGTGACCTTGGGCAAGTTACTTAACCCCAATCGCCATCCAAAAAACAAAACAAAACAAAACAAAAAAAAAGGCAAAAAAAAAATTAAGATGACTGGCGATGGCCTGGAATGCAGGGGATAACCTGGCTATTTTTGACATCTAAGTGCTTCACAGCACCTGTTTCACTTGTCTTCATGGTTTTTGGAACACATTGTTCTCTTTCATCCATTCTGCTGGGGGAAGTCCTCATATGCTTGAGGTAGACATCTCCCTAATTCACTGATAGATTTGAGGCCTGCTTGATTACCCTTAACCTGGTTTAGCCCCAAAGTACTAGTCCTCCTTGAACACTCTATACATATATAGTTTTACATGAAGGGAGTGAGCTAGATTATATAACCTCCTAAAGTAAGCTTGTTTGCATACTTCTGTGATCTATGTTTTTTTTTTTTAGAGTGATTTATGTCTACTCCTCTTTGCCCTTCCCTTCATTGATTTGTAAAGCAGAGAACTCCACCTTCCTCTCCCTTAATTGATCTGTAAATAGGCAGGACCCCCACCCCTTGCTTTCCCTTGATTGATCTGTGGACAGGAGTCCCAGCCTAGGGTTTCTCTCTGGTGGGAAATTCAAATGTATACTGACCAATCACTGTAGTTTCAGCTTACATCACTGTTATTTCAGCTTACATAACCTCACTATGGAATCTCTATAAAACCGGCACAATGTCTGTGCCAAAGCACTATCTGATTTGGATGACCATGTACCCCGACAGTCCCGTGGTAATAAAATCCACTTTTTAAATTAAAAAAAAAAGTGATATATACTTAGATTTACCCATAGTAGCCTAAATTACTAGGACATAAACTATTCAAGTTTATATTTATTTATTTGCTATGAACACCACCCCACCCCAATCCAGAGCTTAAGGTCTTTTCTGAGAAATCTAAGGTTCACTTGTGACAGGCTCACCTTGCTTTCTGGACACCTGGGATCCTCTTCTTGTCAAACATCCTCTGCCATTTTCTAGAAACTTCCATGTCACATACTTGAACTAGCTGTTTGATTTCCTCACCTGTCTGCCATCTATTTATGATATCAGATATAGGTAATTAAGCATGTAAGCCTGAGAGAACATGCTACCTCCATTAAATTTATGACTTTCAATGTCTATATGAGTTGTCAATGCATGAAAACAATTACATCCTAAAAACAAAAACAAAAAAGCCTAATAGCAGTTATGGAGAACTTGGAGGAGGCAGTGCCTCTAAGGACTGTTGCCAATCCCCTTTCTCCTTGTGTATATCTTGATAACTATCATACCTAAGACTGACAACTGTCCACTGTGGTTTATCTTTTGCCTCAACCCCTCTCTTCCCTCTTTGTTTCTGATCCCTCATACTCTTACCTCTGGGTGTTTTCTTTTTTTTTTCTTTTTTTTTTTTTAAATAAAGATGTTATTTCTTTTATTGATTATGGCCAATGATAGAAAAGGCTGCAACTGAAATAATTACCAAAGAGAGTTCCTTTAGGAAAGACTATCATCAGAATTAATGTTAATTATGTATAGCATCTGCCTTCTAAAAACATGCCCTTTGAAAAGAAATACTCTGTAAAATTCCAAAAACAGATTTCTAGTTCAAGGGTTTCTTTCCATCTCCTAAATTAACACAGGCGCAATAAACAATGGCTCATTTTTCAATATATTAATTAGATTTCCAGAACAGGCAGATTAATGTCTTACTGGTAAACTTGATGGTCTTTCTTGCTGTATTAGGCTCAAGTCTTCATGGTTAGGCTTTCCTGGTGCCATAGGAGGTTGAGATCTAGTTCCATAGCCTTCCTGAGACATATCCTGCTGTGTTTGGTACCTCTGCTGGGGCTGTGTTGGCAGATACTGTGCCTGGGGTGGAAGGTGCTAAGGCTGTGGTTGCTGGTTGTAATATGGCTGTTGGCCCTGTTGGCAGTAACCACTCACACCTTGCTGACCATACTGAGGTGGCATCTGTTGCTGTGGATATTGCATTCCTCCCATGGCACCTGGGGTCCGTCCCTGGATTCCAATTGGATAACGCTGAGGGCCAGGGGGACCATATGATCCCCCTGGGTATGGACTGCTTTGCTGAGGCTGGGAATGAGGATTATTGCCCATTCCATACAACTGAGGTCTCTTCATTACCATTGGATCCATTGGACTGCCCTCATAGGGAACTGTAGAAGAATTGATGAGATTTCCATAAAGTGCTCAGAGTTCCGGAGAGAAAGCTACTACATTTAAGCAGAATCCTTTCTAGTTATGATGACTCTATCTCAGCAGCCCCTGTTAGCCACAATTGGTCTGTGGCCACAATTCAGTTACCCTGGGTGTTTTCTTTAGAGCACTAAGCCTTCCCCGTGTGAGTTAAATGTGTAAAAAGAAAAACTACTCTTGCTTTATGCATTATAGTTTGATTCTTTTATTAAATTCCACTTAAATCACATAAATCCCAAGAAACAGACTGGAAACACTTAATCAGACAACCTACAATTCATTTGGTCTGGGAGAATAGTGCTATCCTGGGTGCTGAGACTTTGGGTGCTACCAAACATGTAACTTAAGAAGACCCATTAGTTTTTTTTTTTAATTTTCTTGGTTCTAGGAATCATTTTACTTTACAAAGAAGAAAAAGTATCCTGTGTATCCCAAGCAGAGGGAATATTTTTACCCATGCTTTTCTTGCCACATAAGAAGCAGATTTGTCTTTGTAGAAGTTGGAAAAGAACTCCAAAGATTGCAGCTGTTAGATAATTTCTAGGTATGGCTTCTCATAACATATTTCAGAGAAATGGGTTCTTCTTTTTCTCAAAGATCAACCAGGTAAGAAATTATGTAGACTGATGATGAATATCATTTGCTATCTTTCCTCAATCTCCTGACTGCAATGGAAGCTATTTACCCTGGTTTTTCCCTCAATAGAATTTGAAGATGATTCTTAGATTTTAAAGTCTTCCATAGCAGCAGTCTACCTAGATTAAAACAAAACAAAACAAAACAAAACCATGTATTTTCTCTATCCTCAGGCTTCCTTTTTGCAAGCTAAACAAACTGCAATTCCTTTAATTAACCTTTCCTTCTATGTTCCATTTCCCAATCCTTTCATCATTTTCAGAGTTTGCCTTAGGAGCTTCTTTCAACTCTCTTTGACTGTGAAGCCCTAAAAAGTGGACAATGTCCTTTACTAAGAGACTGACCAATGAAGAACAGAAATAAAAATAATCTTAACATAAACTACATGGGAAATATACTCACTGTTTTGGCTGTCCTGAAACTCTACTAGAATAAACACATTGTCAGAAATCATATTTCAAAATTTCAGGAGATAGTGCTGGAACTGAGGTTAACTATAGGAAATTAGTAAGCATCAAAAAATGAAATGTAGAATTAGAGAACAAAAATAACTCAGAGCCTATCGACTCCAAACCCTTCATTTTGGGAAAATAAGCCACAAGAAGGTAGAGGAGCCCAAGGTTGCACTAATTTTACAAGGAAGGAAAGAAATGACATAGGAGGTCAAGTAAATTGTCCAAGGTCATGTAAATAGTAGATGTAAGAGATAGTATTTGAACTCAAATAATCTGGTTCCTTTAATTGAACAGTATTGCTTTAACCCAGTCTGGAAAGAAATAATCTGTAACACACATAAAGTAACTCTTTTTTACTTCTCTACTCCATTGCATTTCTCCATCTTTGTGATCCCCCTCTGTGTTTCTTTGGGGGAAGATGTTTGAAAGATTAGAAGGGACTTTTTAAAATGTAGAAAGACCTAAGATTAGAAAGGAAAGAGAATTAAAGTAAAATTCCTACTTGATTACTGAATAAAAGAATATGAAATATCTTAATTTCTAGATTAATTCAGATAAGATGACAAATATATAGGTTGGAGATTTTTTTTTTTAACACAGACACACACACACCACACACACGTATATATGTATGTGTATATATATATTCCCCCCAGTTATATACTAAAACAATTTTTAACACTTTTAAAGCTTTGAGTTCCAAATTCTATCCCTGCCTCCCTGCCCTCTTCCCTAAGACAGGAAACAATAAGATATTAAGTTATATATGTGCGATCATGTAAAACATTTACTTAGTCATTTTGTACAAGAAGACTTAATTAAAAGAAAAAGAATGAAAGTAAAAAATAGCATATTTTATTCTATATTCAAACAATATTGGTTCTTTCTCTGGAGGTGGATAGCATGTTTCATCATTAGACCTTTGGGATTGTCTTAGATCACTGTGTTGCTGAGAAGAACTAAATCATTCACAGTTCTTCACTGAACAATATTGCTATTACCGTGTACAAAGTTCTCCCAGTTCTATCCATGTCACTGCATTAGCTTAAGCAAGTCTTTCCAGGTTTTTCTGAAATAATCCTGCTTGTCATTTCTTATAGCATAATAATATTCTATTACAATCATATATTTCAGCTTATTTAGCCATTCCACAACTGATGGGCATTCCTACAATTTCTAATTCTTAGCCACCACCAAAAGAGTTTCTATAAATATTTTTGTATAAATAGATCCTTTTCCTTTTATGTATGCATATACATACACATATATCTATCTATCTCTATATCTATCTATCCATCCATCTATCTATCTTTGGGTTATAGACCTAATAGTAATATTATTGGACCAAAGAGTTGTGACACCAAGAATAAGCAGGTTCTGATTATGAGTATAACAAACTCCATTTATTCAGTGACAGATTAAGGCAAAATATCCACAGAAAATCAAAATAAAAATACAGGGTAACTCAGTCATTTAGTAAATTCAATCACAAAGTTCTCAATTCAATCACAAAGTACTAAGGCCCAAGTATTCCACCACTGGGTAGTACATTCACTTAGTCAATCACAAAGTCTTATCTCTATTTAACTGGAGATTAGTTTCCAGTCATAAACAAGGTTCATTCATCTGGTCAGTCACAAAGTATAAAAGTCAAAAGTTTTCCACCCCCGGATTACAACTGAACTACAATACCATCCATTACCACAAAGCACCTTCTCAAAGGGGTAGTGGAGAGCACAAAGGCCATCTACCACTAAGCCCCAACAAGGTTATATCAATCATCACAGCATCTGATACCCAAGGAGAGGTCCTTCATCTTGACCCTAGGCAAGTTCTCAGCAATCTCTGTTCCTGGGAAGACAAAGATTTAATAAAACCAACAATACACATTGCCAGTGTCCTCATCAATTCACTCTCTGCTTGCAGAACAGTCTTAGGACCCCTGAAAATATCTGCAAAACACTCCTTCAGGATTTCTGTAAACATACAACAAGAAATCCTCCTTTATGGCTTCTGAACCAACAGCAAGGTTCCAGGACCTCTGCAACAACAGCACTATCCTTTACCAGCAGACAAATCTGACAAAGTAACATCAAAACAGACAGAACAAATACCAGCTCCATAGTCATGCTTCTTCCCAGTTCAATCTTCAGTTCTCATCTCTCTCTCTCTCTCCAGCAGTAGCAGCAGCCTCCAGATGCTGGCTTACAGAAGTTCTTCTGGATTCTCTCTGCTTGGGCCTCTCTCTAAATTTATGGCATCAGCTCCTCCCAGTTCAGCCCCCTCTCTTCATGTCAACAAGTCCATCCCATAAGCGGGATTTACAAGGTCTGGGTTTTAACACTTAATCAGAAAACCAAGCCAATATAAGGAGATCTTTAAATTCCGTTACCATTACAAGGGTATGGACAGTTTTACAGTCCTTTGGGTATAGTTCCAAATTGCTCTCCACAATAGTTGGATCAGTTCACAACTCCATCAATAGGGCATTACTGTTCCAGTTTTCCCATATTCCCTCTAATTGGAGATGTTTTAATGAAGGAGCAATTTTTGTTTGGGCTGTAAATAATTTTAATTGGCCAGATCTAAAGCACATTAGAACAGATCAGGATAAAGATACAATTACAATGTCACTGGTGTCATAGGTGATGGTGGTAGCAGTGAGTAAACCTTGAAGGTCATTTAGTCCAATTCCTTTATTTTATATATGAACTAAATGAGATAAAAATCCAGTTTTCTTTACTCTAATTCCAGAGATCCTTTCATTATACTACATACCAGTCAATTGTAGAGGTGATCAATTTTTTTCCTGAAAAGATTGTACTCATTTTTGTTGGTAGGTTATTCATGTTTGTAATTCTGGAATATATTACAAGCTCTCTGCTCCTTTATAGGAGCAACTGCTAAATCTTTTGTGATCCAAATTGTGGCTCCAAGATATGTGGATAGTTTCTTTTTGTCTGCTTTTACATTTTCTCCTTGAGCTGGGAACTTCAGAATTTGGCTATGATATTCCTAGGAGTTCTCATTTTGGGGTCTCTTTTAGGAAGTCATGGGTGGATTCTTTCAATTTCTATTTTGTCCTCTCATTCTAAAACATCCGAGGAATTTCCCTTTATAATTTTTTGAAATATGACGTCTAGGCTCTTTCTTTGATCAGAGCTTCTAAGTAGTGCAATGATTCTTACATTCTCTCCCCTCAATCTGTTTTCCAGAACAGTTGTTTTTCTAATGAGATATTTCCCATTTTCCTCTGTTTCCCCTCCATTCTTTTGACTTTCTTTTATTGTTTCTTGATGTCTCATGGAGTCATTAATTTCCACTTACCTCAACTGTAATTTATAAGAAATTATTTCCTTCATTGAGGTTTTGTATTTCTTTTTCTATTTTGAGCTTTCCTGTAACCACAATAGCATTTCATTGTCAAATTCCTTTTTGTTGTTTGTTCATTTTTCTATTCTATTCCTTAACTGGGAACCTTATGTTAAAGTTGGGCTCTGTTCTCCTGGGGGGGGGGAGAGAATTATAAATAGAGTTAGTGTCCTCTCTCTACCCTGGAACTACAATTTGGAAGTAGGGCCCTTGTTGCCTCTCTGCAATCAGGGCCTCTGCATCAGTCTGGAACTCAAACCTGGAACTGTATAATGGGCAATGGAGTTACCAAATAGCACCTAGTTTTATTCCCAGTGCCCTCCTAAGGTTCCCCTGTAATCTCTTTCTGACAAGTAGTCCAATCTCCTTACAGATGAGATCTCTTGAAACTATTGTTGTTATTATTGTATCTGCTTTCAATGTAGCCTTCAAAGCCCACAGCTGGTATTGCTCTCATTGTGTTCTTAGTCTGCCCCTACTGCCACGTCAAAGATGTTTCCTTCTGTCCTCTTAAGTTTTCTTGGTCTGGAAAAAAATGCTCCTCTCTGACCTTTTGTTGGCTATACTTCTCCAGAAAACAATGTGATACATTCTTTAAAAGTAGTTTCAGGGAGATGGTGTAAAAGTTTGACCAGAATGTTCCCTCTACTCCATCATCTTGCCTTTGCTTTCACTGAGATGATATAATTTAATGCCCAGGGATGCTCAGTGCATTGGGCAAAGTCATATTATACATTTAAAATCTAATTCTGTAGTGGTAGATACCAGGGTTCTAGGAGTATGTAAACTTCTTGAGTGTGGGAATGCTTCATTTTTTTTACCTTGTATCCTTAGTACCTAACACAGTACCCAGTCAATCAGTCAGCAAGGATTTATTAAGGAATGTTCAATGTGTAACAAGTTCATAGCAGGAGTTAAACAGATAGGTTTTAAGAAATTAAACACAATTATTCAACAAATGATTTTCACCATAACTACATCAACTTTAAATTCCTGGTTGCATATTTTGTTCCTGACTTTATAGTCTTCAAAATATTTTCACATGATCATATCTGGTCCCAAGGATTACCTTGTGAGATAGGTAGGGCCAAAACTATTATTCCTAGGGGATTCCATCATGCTAATCTTCTCTAGGCATTATCCTTGCCTTTGTAGAAATAGCATATTGAATTTGTGGTCCAATAGGAAACATATATTATTTTTGGCCATAAGAATTCTTTACTTGGAATTTCTCCACTTGGGGTTTTTTTTTATTTCCTTAAAAATGTAATTTGTTCACATCAAATTTCATGCTATTTATGCTGGGTTACTTTTCATTTAAAGATTGGGTCTTTCTCATTGAAAAAAATACTTTATTGAGTCTTAGAATGCCCATCCAGTTTAATGGTACCTGAAAATTCATTGGGTCTACTCTTACTTTCTTTCTTTAATTCAGGTGGTGGCAGTACCTTAGGTAAGATAACACTGGGCTCTGGCTTAGAACCTGATGAATACAGTTCAATGAGTTATGTCCAACTGAAGCTAGAATACATTAAAACAATTATACAGCTAACTGCTATGGAAGAAAACAGTTTTGGACAGTGACTAAGTTCAGACTCCTGCAATTAATCAGACAATTGTTCTATTGTGAAGCTATACCATGATGCTAGTTCTCCCTTTAATATCTTCAAAACTGTCTTTTGAGCCTCTGAAAAAACTACTTATACAGGTTGGACTCCTTACAGAAAGTGAGAAGCACAGCTGGATACTTATTTGCAAAATAATGCCCACAATGCATTTCCATCTAATCGTTTCTTTCTTATGCTGAAATGTATTAAGTAAAGAGCACACTAAACTGAAAAGGTTTGTATGGGTATGGTACACAAGCCAAATGTTATTTGCTAAAGGAAATATTTTTTTTCTAGAAAAAACACATTAGACAAAAAATGTAAAGACACAAAGAAAAGCTCAATTCTATATTTTATGAAGCTGTCATAAAATTATTGTACTTTTAAAAATGTCATTTTCAGGAAGAATCAAGATAGTCCTAGGTAACAAGCTGTTTTTTAAAAAGCAAATAATAGTGCTATGTTATACATTAAATCCATGTAGATACAGTGGTTTGAAAGGGGTGTATGAAAGTGTGTGAATATGGGCATGGACTCTAAGCCACAGTGCTATTAAATCAGCTAATTTTTTATGGTACAGATAAGACTGACTCATGGGTCTAGATGATACGCATTTTACTTTATAAAATCAAAGGTGACCATTTTCCATTAGCTTTAGAGTCGTTAGATTCATAGAACTGAAAAATGACTATGTGATGATGCATACTGGTTTCCCAGTTATCAAAAGTCATACACAAAAGCAATTATTATCATGGATCAAAATGATAATGAACCTGATTTTCAAGCATCAAGATAAAAAAATCTAAATCTGTCCAAATGGGAATGAAGCATCCTCAAGCATAAGAAGGCAGACCACTTTTCATTCAAGAGTGAATTGTTGCGCAGTTAAGGAACAGACAGTCTTAGAGGAGGGAAAGATATGTAGAAGACATTTATCTAGCACTAAAGGGAAAAGGAATGAGGGTTTATAGGTCAGATGTCCAGTTAGAACTCAACTAGCAACTCAAATATCTGGAAGGTATCACAGAGAAAGGTCAAGGGGAACAGAGTTATGACAGTGAACTTTAAAACACCTGACAGAATGCAAGAGCACTGGTTACCATGTGCATTTCCTTGTTATTCATACAAAACCACCAGTCCCTTCAAAGAAAGGCTTTTTAATTTACACAGACACTCATTTGTCATATCTCATACAGTACATTAAAAGCTATCCAATATTTCAAATATATTCAGCAATTTTCCCTTCATATTTCTATGTATGGATTGTGTCCTTCACTCCAAGAAATTTATAGTCCAAGTAGCTTAACATAAGAGAGAGACAGCTCAGAAAGCAAGGGTGCTGCCCTGAGGAATCCCCACCCCCCCACCTAATGCATTATCATTAAGCTATAAATCAGGCCGGAAAGTCAACCCTGAATGAGCATTTGACTTGGGATGAGCACAGGGCACTCTAAGCTTTAGGAGTCTGCAAAAGAAGGAGGAGACATTGTTTCCTGCTTTTTCACCCTAATAGTCATTAAAAGCAGGGACTATGTCTCATTTCTTTTCTTTATATATCCTGAAGCACAGTGCTTGTGCGTGTAATAGGCACTTAGTGAGTGTCTGATGAATACTTGCATAAATGAAGAATCCATGCAGACTGACATGTTGAGTTGCATACGCAATACCTGAAAAGAACTAATTCCTATTTCTATCTTATTTTTTTCTTCCTTGGCATCTTTACATCTATTTTCCCAACTAATCAATAGGATATCACATACACACATAGGGCAGATATTCATCCTTGCTATCTTATGGACAGGAAAGTAGACAGTATTAACAAAGTATACAAGAATAAACAGTTAATACCATTTGGATGACTTTGAGGAAAAGGTCTGCAATGGGAATGAAAGGAGGCTGGGAAGAAGACAAGTTTGGAATTGCCTAGAAAAAATGAGAAATGGGTTGTGGTTGGGCTAGCAAGAAGAATGTTAACAGTAATCTAGGTAGAAGATGGTCAGGGGTTATATTATGCCTGAGAAGAAGTAATGGGAGTAGGAGATAACTCAGAGGAAGCAAAGTGATGGAATAGAAAGATTTTATCTTTAGTATGAGAAGAATGCAGTTCAAATTCTAACTTCGTTTTTTATTTCTGTATGAGGTAGGCAAGGTACCTAACCTCAGCTTAGGGCAAAAGCAATATATTCAGGCAGGTTTATATTACTGAATTCAGAAGAGCTAGAAAGAAGAATAGGCATCAGTGTTATAACTGTAACAAGCCTTTATTTCTTTACTTAAAATATTTATTCATTTATAAAATTCATTTAAAAAATGAATTCTGAATTTTCTCGCTCTTCCTCACCACTCCCCCTATCTATTGAAAAGACAGGCAACAAGATATCAATTACACATGTGAAGTCAAGCAAAACATATTTCCATATTATTAATCATGTTGCAAAAAAGAAAAAAAGAAAGAACATAAAGTAAGTGAAAATAGTATGCTTCAATCTGACCTTGAAGTTTATCAATTTTCTCTTGAGGTTGATATCATTTATCATCATTTTCTTTCTTTTTCTAAAAATTATCTTAGATCAGTGTCTTAATAAAAATAGCTGTTTCACAGTTGATTGCTGTTACAACATGAGTGCTACTGTTTACAGCATGTTCCTGGTTCTATTCACTTGATTTTGCATCAGTTCATGTATGTCTTCCCAGGTGTTTTTGAAACCACTCTGCTTGTTATTTCCTATACCATAACAGTATTCCACCACAATCATGTACCTTAACTTGTTCAGTCATTCCCCAAGTGATAGATATGCCTCAATTTCCATTTTTTGCCACCACAAAAATATTTTTGTACAAATGGGTTCTTTTCCATTTTCTTTGATCTTGGGGGAGATACAGACCCAGTAGTGGTATTGCTGGGTTCGTGCATACTCATGGTTTGATAGCCCTTTGGGAATGGTTGCAAATGGCTCTCCTAATGGTTGGATCAGTTCACAACTCCATCACCAATGTATCAGTGTACAAGCATTTATTTATTAAGTACTTATTTTCTGTCAGGAACTGTGCTCTATGAGCTAAAAATATAAAAAAAAAAGAAAAGGAAAGGAAAGAAGGAAGGAAGGAAGGAAGGCAGGAAGGGGGTAGAAGGGAGGGAAGAAGGAAGGAAGGAAGAAAGAAAGAAAGAGAGAGAAAAAGAAAGAAAGGAGACTATCCTCAAGGGGCTTATATTCTATTAGGATGGATAATATTTATATGGATAAAATTTAAAATACATATACATATATATACACATATACACATATATACATATGTGTGTATATATGTGTATATGTGTGTGTATATATATATATATATATATATATATATATATATATTTAAAGTAGATACAAAATAATTTGTTGGGAGAAGGTACTAGCAACTTGAGGGAAAGTGTCAATAGATACCATGAAAGAAATTTCCTATAAAATCTCTTCCCCTTTTCTTCAGAATTTTTCATGACATCCTTCTTTTTTCTTTTAAAATTGATTTATTTTTAGTTTTCAACAATTATTTTCACAAGATTTTGAGTACCAAATTTACTTCCCATCTCTCCCCTACCACCCATCCCCAGATGGAATGTATTCTGATTACCCTTTTCCTCAGTCTGCCCTTCCTTCTATCGTACACCTCTCTTACTTGCTTCCCCCCTACTTTCCTGTAGGGTAAGATACCCAATTGAGTGTTTATGTTATTCCCTCCTTAAGCAAATCTGATGAGAGTAAGGTTGACTCATTCCCTTTTACCTCCTCCCTCTTCCCCTCCATTGTAATAGCCTTTTCCTGACTCTTTTATATGTGATAAGTTACCCTCTTCTATCTCTTCCTTTTTTCTCCCAATATATTCCTCTCTCACCCCTTAATTTAAGTTTTAGATTTTATCCCTTCCTATTCCACTCACCCTGTACCCTCTGTTTATATATACATATATGCACACACATATATGTATATATGCATACATACATACATATACATACATATATATATATATACACACACACATATATATATATATATATATATATATATATATATATATATATTCCCTTCAACTACCCTAATACTGAGAAAGGTCTCATGAGTTACAAATATCATCTTTCCATGTAGGAATGTAAAAAATTCAGCTTTAATAAGTCCCTTATGATTTCTCTTTCCTGTTTATCTTTTCATGCTTCTCTTGATTCTTATATTTGAAAGTAAATTTTTGTGTTCAGCTCTGGTCTTTTCATCAAGAATGTGTGAAAGCCCTCTATTTCACTGAATATCCACTCCCCCCCCCCCCCGAAGTATTATACTCAGTTTTGCTGGGTCAGTGATTCTTGGTTTTAAACATAGCTCCTTTGACCTCTGGAATATAATACTCCAATACCTTCAATCTCTAAATGTAGAAAATGCTAGATCTTGTGTTATCTTGATTGTGTTTCCACAATACTGAAACTGTTTCTTTCTGCCTGCTTGAAATATTTTCTCCTTGACCTGGGAACTCTGGAATTTGGCTACAATATCCCTGGGAGTTTTCCTTTTGGGAGCTCTTTTAAGAGGCAATCAGTGAATTCTTTCAATGTCTATTTTTAACCCTCTGCTTCTAGACTATCAGGGCAGTTTTCCTTGATAATTTCTTGAAAGATGATGTCTAGGCTTTTTGTTTAATCATGATTTTCAGGTAGCCCAATAATTTTAAATTATCTCTCATGGACCTTTTTTCCACCTCGGTGATTTTTTTTCCAATGAGATATATCACATTGTCTTCATTTTTTTCATTCTTTTGGTTCTGTTTTATAATTTCTTGCTTTCTCATAAAGTCATTAGCTACTTTTGCTCTATTCTAATTTTTAAGGTATTATTTTCTTCAGTGAGATTTTGCACCTCTTTTCCCATTTATGCCATTCTGGTTTGTTTTTCCTCCTCATTGGCTTTTTGGAACCCTTTTGCCATTTGGGTTAGTCTATTTTTTAAGGTGTTATGGTTGTATTTCTGGGGTCTCCTTTACCAAGCCGTTGACTTATTTTTCGTGATTTTCTGCCATCACTCCCATTTCTCTCCCCAATTTTCCCTCTACTTCTCTTACTTGATTTTTTAACTCCTTTTTGAGGTCTTCCATGACCTGTGACCAATTCATATTTTTCTTGGAGGCTTTGGATGTAGGAGCTTTGACTTTGTTGTCTTCTGGTTGTATGTTTTGATCTTTGTCTCCAAAGAGATTATGTAGTCTGATTTTTCATGCTGTTTGCTCATTTCCCCAGCCAATTATTTGACTTTCAAGCTCTTTGTCAAGATAGGACTCTGCTTTCACAGTGGAAAGTGCTCTGTCCCAAATTTCAGGGGTTTTGCACAGCTACTGACAGAGATACTTCCAGGGACCTATAAATTTTCAGTTCTTCTAAGGTGGTATGATCTAAGGGGAGGTGTTTGATCCTCTTCTGGCCTGTACTGTTTTCTGTAAGTCACCACAAGCACTCTTTTCTGCCTCAGAACTATGAGGATTCCCTTTCCACAGCCACCACAAGCTTTGCCATGCTAGTGCTCCTCCTTACCCCAGGACTGCCATAGAGTACTGCCATCCAGATCCAAGCAAGGCAAAGAAAAAGAATCCTGTCTCAGAGCCAGAAAACAGATCCTTGCAATTCCCCTCTTGGTTCCCCCACCATCTGTGGGCCCGGAGCTCTGGAAGCAGCTACTCCTGCTGCTGCCACACCTGACACCACCTCTGCCATCTCTGTTGCCCTGGGGCTGGGCCCAGACCATGTTTTTCTCTTTTTAAAGAGGTGATTTGTGGATTCCTTCCATGTTTGTTTTATCCTCTGGTTCTAGGATATCAGGGCAGTTTTCCTTAATAATTTCTTGAAAGACGAGGTCTAGGCTCTTTTGGCTTTCAGGTAGTCCAATAATTTTTAAATGAACTCTCCTGGATCTATTTTCCAGGCCAGCATTTTTTCCAATGAGATATTTCACATTGTCTTCTATTTTTCTTTCTTTTGGGTCTGTTTTATAATGTCTTGATTTCTCAAAAAATCATTAGCTTCCATTTGCTTCATCCTAATTTTGAAGGAATTATTTTCTTCAATGAGCTTCTGAACTTCCTTTCCCATCTAGTCAATTCTGCTTCTTAAGACATTCTTCTCCTCATTTTCTTTTTGGACCTCTTTTGCTATTCAAATTAGTCTATTTTTAAAGGTGTAATTTTCTTCAGTATTTGTTGTTGTTGTTGTTGTTGTTGTTTAGCAAGCTCTTGGCTTGTTTTTTCATGATTTTCTTACATCATTCTCATATTTCTTCCAAATTTTCCCTCTACTTCTCTTAGTTGATTTTCAAAATCATACTTGAGCTCCTTTATGGCCTGTGACCAATTCATGTTTTTACTGGATGCTTTGGATGTAGGAATTCCGACTTTGTTGTCTTCTTCTGGTTCTATGTTTTGATCTTCTTTGTCATCAAAGAAAGATCCTATAGCCTTATTTCTTTTCCTCAGTTTACTCATTTCCCCTGCCAATTACTTGACTTTTAAGCTCTTTGCCAAAGTAGAACTCTGCCTCCAGAGAGGAGAGTGCTCTGTCCCTAATTTCTCGGGTATTGCATTTAAAAAAATTTTTTTTTTTAATTTTTAAACAAATGCTTCATTAACTTCTGTTTTACATCATTCATTTCTGCCAGATCTTGAGTTACAATTATTTTTCCCCCTTGTTTTTCCCCTACCCACCCTCTGAGAATAGCAGTCCCACAAAATATCCCCTCATCCAACCTCCCAGAATAATAGTCCCACAAGATATCGCTTCCTCCAATCTGCTCTCTCCCATACCTTCTCCCATACCTGCTTCGACTTTTCCATTAGAGGAAGGTGAATCTTTGTGTCCCAATGCCTGCACATCTTATCTCCCAATTATAAGCAAAAGAGTATTAATAATAGTATCTATATATATTTGAAACATTTAATGTTAAGACCTCGAATTTCAGATCCATTTCCTTCCTCCTTGTCACCCATTCCCTCTGGGGAGATAAGTAATTCAGTATATGTTGTACATGTCTAGCTATGCAAAACATTATCATAGTAGATATATTGTACAAGGCTGCTTATAATTCCCTCCCACTCATCCCACCCCCTACCTGGTCCATTCCCTACATGATCCTGTCCCTCTTCTATAGTGGGTACTTCCAACCTCCCCTCCCCCAAGGATGCCCTCCCATCCATCATCCTTCCTCTCATCCCCCTTCCCCCTATTCTGCTGTAGGTTGAGATATCCCATTTAGTATGTATGTCATTCTCTCCCAGAACCAAATTCAATGAGAATGTGGTTTTGCCTTTTGCCTTCCTATTCTTCCCCTCCCTTGCAACCACTTCCCCTTGCTTCTTCTACATGAGATAGTTTACCCTACCCTGTCTCTCCCCATCTCCTCTTGCCACTTTCCTCTCTCACCTCATAATTTCACCCCTTGAGCATGCTCCCTTCCCAACAAATTCAACCTATGCTCTCTATCCATATAAAACTTAAACATATATACACACATTCACATATGTATTCATATCTTCATATACCCTTCTTCCGTTATTTTCATACTGAGAAAGATTTCATCAGTCACAGTTACTGTTTTTCCATATAGGAATGTAAATAGTTCAATTTTGATAAGTTCCTTTTGATTTCTTTTCTGATTTCTTTTTGATAAGTTCCTTTTGATTTCTTCTCAGGCATCTCTTGCTTCTTGTGTCTGGATGTCAAATTTTCTATTCAACTCTGGTTTTTTTCCTCAAGAATGCTTGAAAGTCCTCTATTCCACTGAATGACCATATTTTCCCCTGAAACAAAATACTCAGTTTTGCTGGGTAGGTGACCCTTCGGTTCATTCCCAGTTCTTTTGCCCTCTGGAATATCATATTCCATGCCCTTTGATCCCTCAGTGTAGAAGCTGCCAGGTCTTGGGCTATTCTGATTGTGTTTCCACAATATTGAAATTGTTTCTTCCTGGCTGCTTGGAGTATTTTCTCCTTGATCTGGGGATTCTGGAACCTGGCTATAATATTCCTGGGAGTTTTCTTTTTGGGATCTTTTTCAGGAGGTGATCTGTGGATTCTTCCAACCTCTATTTTGCCCTCTGGATCTAAAACATCAGGGCAGTTTTCCTTGAGAATTTCTTGAAGGGTGATTTCTAGGTTCTTTCTTTGATCATGGCTTTCAGGTAGTCCAATAATTTTTAAATTATCTCTCCTGGATCTATTTTCCAGGTCAGTGGTTTTTCCCATGAGATATTTCACATTGCCTTCTAATCTTTCTTTTGTTTGGATCTGCTTAAGAGCATCTTGATTTCTCATAAAGTCATTAGCTTCCATTAGCTCCAGTCTAACTCTGAAGGAATGAATCTCCTCAGTGAACTTTTGAGATTCTTTTTGCATCTGGCAAATTCGACTTTTTTTTTTTTTTTGCTTTTTGGAGGGCAATTGGGGTTAAGTAACTTGCCCAAGGTCACACAGCTAGGGTTTTGTTTGGGTGTGTGTTGAGTGTCTGAGGCCAGATCCGAACTCAGGTCCTTCTGACTCCAAGGCTGGTGCTCTACTCACTGCGCCACCTAGCCGCCCCAGCTGCGGCGGGCGTCGCGGCCGGGTCCAGGGAGCCCGGGGGCGGGCTCGCTCGGCCCCGCCTGGCTCGGGGGGCAGCCTCCCCAGGGGCGTGCACGGCTCCCCGCCCGTGCGCCCCGGCTGGGGGTGCCCCCCCTCGGCCGCGGGTGGCCGAGGTGGCCCTTCCCCCCCGGGTTCCCCCCCGGGCCCCGGTCCCCTCGGTGTCCCGCCTCGGCCCGCACCTAGCAGCTGACTTAGAACTGGTGTGGACCAGGGGAATCCGACTGTTTAATTAAAACAAAGCATTGCGAGGGCCCGCGGCGCGTGTTGACGCGATGTGATTTCTGCCCAGTGCTCTGAATGTCAAAGTGAAGAAATTCAATGAAGCGCGGATAAACGGCGGGAGTAACTATGACTCTCTTAAGGTAGCAAATTTGACTTTTTAAGGCATTCTTTTCCTCATTGCCCTTTTGGGACTCCTTTGCCATTTGTGTTAGTCTATTTTTTAAGGTGTTGTTTTCCTCAGTCAGGCTGTTGACCCTCATTTCATACTTTTCCTGCATCCTTCTCATTTCTCTTTCCAATTTTCCCTCCACTTCTCTTATTTGATTTTTAAAGTCCTTCTTAAGGTCCTCTATGGCCTGCAACCCGCTCATGTTTTCCCCTGGGGCTTTTGGAGCAGGACTTCTGACCTCACAGCCCTCCTCCCGCTCTATGCTTCGATCCTCTTTGCCCCCAAAGTAGGAGTCTAAGGTTGCATTTTTCTGTTTAATTTGTTTCCTTTGCCTTGGCATGTTGCCACTTAATTACTTGACTTTTGGGCTTGTTGCCACACTATGGTTCTGCCGCCAGACAGGGGAACTTTCATCCCAAACGTGTGGGGGACAACTTCCGTTTCTGGCAAGCTGGAAACCCACCCATGACCTCCACCCCAGATCACAATCCAGATCCAGGGAGGTTAAAGCAAGAGTGATTACCCCCCCAAGACTGATTGCTGGATCTCCCTACAGTTTGCAGGCCAGGAGCTGGAGCTGCCTCTGAAAACTACAAAATGGCATGTCTCCTCAGTGGCTTCTAGCCCCCAGGGGAGGACGTTCCCCAAATACTGGTACCAAAGTCCATAGGGCACTAATCTCTTACTTTGTCCTAGGCATGTCTATGTTGATAATTCTCGAATTGCCACAGCTGCTGGTGTTCTGGGGTCCCTCCAGCCCGCTGCCACCCTGGGGCTAAATCCTCAATAAGCACTTCGTGCTATGCTATGCTGGTCCTTCCTGCAGGCCTGTGGGGCTGTCCTCAGTGGGAGGTTAGCTTCTCTGTGTTGCTCTGTGGGTGCTGGGGCTCCAGAATTTGTTCAGCGTCCCCTTTTACATAGTTTGGAGGTGATCTGGGGATTTTTGTTGTCATAGTTACTTCTAGGTACCTGCCTCAGAAACATGAGGAGGCCTCCCTCTCCACAGCTGCCATAACCTCTGCCATGCCAGCATTCCTCACCCCATTACTGCCAGCCAATACTACAACCCAGATCCAAGCAGGACAAAGCAAGATAATTCTGCTTCAGTGCCAGCAAAGAGATTCTTGCAATTGCCCTCTAATCAGCTACTTGATCCTCCCATCATATGTAGGGCTGGAGCTCTGTAAGCACCTGTTGCTGCTGCTGTGTTGTCCTAGGGGGTAGGGGCCAGACCATGCTCTTCACTCACCCAGGTCCAACAGAGTTTCCCCACTGACCTTTACTTTGTCTTAGGTATTTGTGGGTTGAAAAGTCTGGAAACCACCACAGCTGCCAGTGATTCAGTCCCTCTGACCTGATTTGTGCCTGCATGACCCAGTGGGACTGTGCTCTTTTCCCAGCCCGGTGTGATAGACACTTCCTATTAGCCTGACAGGCTCTCTTCAAGGGGAAATTTGTTTCACTCTGTCATTTTGCATGTTCTGTAGCTCTAGAATTTGTTTAGAGTCATTTATTTACAAGTATTTGAAGGGTTTGGGGAGAGCTCAAAAAAGTCCCTGGTTTTACTCTGCCATCTTGGTTGCTCCACCCTCATGGCATCCTTCTTGAACAACATATCGTTTGAAGCCTTCTTTTGTCCATTTTGGAAATGGGATATTACCTAATGTTGCTTCTGAATTTTTGAAATCTGCTTTTCTACTGTTTAGGGTACATGTCAAACCCAGTTCAGGTTTCTTGTTCTTAATTATTTCAATCTCTAGGGTAACATATCACTTTGTCACAAAGTTTCCATCTTCAGTCAGTTCAGTATCATGACGAGGATTATGCTTATTGTTATGTCCCCTACCTTCTGAGAAATGAAATTGTCAGTAAGGTAGGGCACACATTTATTAGTCACTGTGCTTCTGTAAGAATATGTTTTGTAGCAGATATATGGAAAGTTGAAGTTCCCTCTTACTCTATATAGACTGTATTTTTCCAATTAGAATAGATTCTGCCAAATGACTGCATCTACCATCTACCTATTTGCCTTAATTTTAAAATTTTTATCAATCAAAACATTCATGCCTATTCAGAAAAAAATGTTAAAAATTGCTTTTAAATAACAGTACACATACTTGTAATACAGTTGAGTATCAAGGCTTCCAAATACACTGTTATAATGATTTTCCAAGGTATACACAAACACCCACACATACATGCAGAAAGAGACAGAGACAGAGTCAGAGAGAGACAGGAAGAGGGGTGATGGAAGGAAGAGGGGGTGGGGCAGTAGATAGCTGCAAACAACTGTACAAACAAGGTATATATAAAACAAAATAGAATTAACCTCAGAGGGAAATCACTAAGATTAAGGATTGCTAGGAAAGTCTTACAGAAGGTGGGACTTTAACTAAGAATTAATGGAAGCCAAGAAAGCTAGAAGGCAGAGATGAGAAGAGTGTTCCAGATACAAGGGACAACTAGTGAAAACATTCAGACTCAGGACATGGAGTGTCTTGTGCAAGGAACAGCAGGAAGTTCAGGGTCACCAGATTGAAGAACATGTGGGGGGAAAGGGTTAAAGCATTAGAAATCTGGAAAGGTAGGAAGGTACTATCCTTTCTGAATACAGTGACTGAATTTTGTATCCCCCTTGCACATGTCTTACATAGTTTTCTTATATAGTGTTTATACATAGCTGAATGAATATTAAAGTCTTTAGTTAAAAAAGAAAATCTCTATATTCAGAGACATTATAAAATATCTTTTTTTTAAGTTTAGAAATAGTTCTATCTCTGATTCTTCTTTCTCACTAGTCTCTATTAGCATATTTATCTTTTATTTTAATCTAGAAGTGAATTCAAAAGATAATGGAATTCAGATTATTTATGAAAATGAATTTGCTTCTACCTTTTAGCCCAATAGGCTCAGCTGGTACTATTTCCTGAGTGGTCTTTTTGAGGTTCTTAAAGTAAACATACAGTTAAAACTCTTGCCAGTTTAATACACCTTGAAAAATAAGCTTAAGAGCTTTAATTGCTTTTTTTCTTGGCACACATCAATTTTGGCACATAGAAATCCAGTACAGAATAGCAGCAGTCAGCCTAATTCCTTTCAAATGGCATATTTGTGTGAATACTAGCTGTCTGTTATGTTACTTAAAGTCTAGAAGCCCGAATCATATTTCTGAAAAGAAACTTTTAATAAAATTTAGGGGGCCTAATTCTCATGGGGGGAAAGGCATAGAAATGCCTCTTTTTAATTAATACAAAGCCTTCCCACATGCTTCAAATTGGGTGACAATTTTATATTAATGTTACTCATTATTCAGTCTTTTATTAAATAAGATCTCTTGAAAAACATAGTCAGACATAGAAATTGAAGTAGGGAAGATGATAAAATTCCCAGAATTGTAACAATTGGTCTTACTTTAGGGGGAAACCTCTAATTCTTGAAATGTTTTCATTTTCTCTTCTGGACACTCTTACAAATGTTCTCACAGGATAATACTTCCTTTAAAAACATAACCTTACAGCATCATCCATCACCTTCTAACAGAAGTAAATCTGGCAGTTCTCACTATAATTATCTTCTTTGTTTTGTAAGAATAAAATCAGAGCATAATGTTACTCTGTGTTTTAGTAGTGCCTTTCATACAAAGAACCCATAATTGTAGCCCAGAATCATAGGATCGTAGATTTAGACCTGGAAGGGACCTTGGACGTTGGTGAGTCTAATGCTTCATCTTACAGATAAGGAAACTTAGGCCTACAGGAGATTTGCCCAGGATAAAAATGTCATGAAGCATCTGGGTAGGATTTGAATATAGGTCCATCACTGTATACTCTATACAATACAGCACTTCTAAATCCTCCTGCTTCATGTTCAACTAGTTGAGAACAAGAGTGTCAGATGGGAACTTTGTGAAGAACACTGTGTTGGGAATCAGGAGACCTGAGTTCATGTCCTGATTCAGTCACTAAATAACCACATGACTGACCAAATCATTGGACCTTTCAATTGACTCATCTGTAAAACAAGATTTGGATTAGATTATCTCTCAAGTTTCCTTTTATGGTTCTGTGACATTGATGGGGTCTGGAGCAGTTAATCTTGTTTACTGCCATAGAATACATAGGAAACCACATCTGTAGAATGATACAGGTCTCCTAAATAACCATATTGAGATTTAGTCTTTGGGCCACAGATGTTATGTCATGATACAAATTCATCAATGCATATTCGATGAGAAGTCATTTATTTTTATGATACACAACCAGAATCATACTTGGTATTGCATAATGGAAAAAAGGAGGCCTACATAATAGAAGAATACATGTTGACAATATCATATGAACACATACAGCATTTATCCATCCAAGTGTAGGTAAGTTATATACTTACCATGGAAGCCAAGAGAATACATGAAAAGTTTCAGTAGTTGCATGGCTCTACAGGTGTGTCCCAATCTTACTTCCTGGCACCCTTTATTAATTATTCTTGTACCTAAGTAGAATCTGAGCTCCATGAGATCAGGAACTGATCTGATTTCTTTCTATCTTACAGATCTAGTCTAATATAGCATCTTCCCACTACTTAAAATGGTTTGATTTTATTCACCAAAAGAGGATTGATTTGCCATGCCTTCCCCCCTACCTCTGTGTAAATTTCACATGATATTCCATACTAGCTCCTAGATAGACAGATAGAAGAGATTTCAGATATCATCCAATCCTCTATTGATAAGAAAACTGAGACCCAGAAAGAAGTAATGTGTTGAATATAATAGTGCCTCAGAGAGAGCATCATATTACTTATTAATTTTAGTTAATAATCAGTGGGCCTGGATCTGAATCCTGGCTCAGCTATCTGTGTGATCTTGTAGAATTCATTTCACCTCTCTTAGTCTCAGTTCTTCATCTGTAAAATGGTCTCTAAGGTTTCTTTTGATTCTAAACATTATAAGTCTACTACATAGTCTAGGAATGGTAGAGCTGACTCAAATATGGGTTTACTGACATTCAGTCCTCTGTTTGATCCACTATGCTTATCTACTTTTAATACTACCTGTGTGACTGTGAACAAGTCATTTGATCTGAGTCTCAGTTTCTTCATCTGTAAGATGGATATACTATCAATACTGTCGTGATTATTGTGAAGTTCATATGAAGTAATACATACAATGTTTTGTAAAGCTCAAAAATGGTATCAATGCTGCTGCTGCTGCTGCCACCGCCACCAATGCCACCATCACCACCACCACCACCACCACCACTACTACAGCAACAATAGCAACAATATGCTACCTCTTCTGATCTTTTAATGAATATTAAGATGTGTGAAATTTGAAGAAGTTTGAGCCTATGATAAAATATCAAATGACTGGCATCTAAAAATGCAGAATCTTTGCCTTCAGGTTACTGTAACTTGTGAGTGATGGTTTGGCTTTTGGAGGTGTCAGAGAGAGATTTAACAGGACTGAGGATGGCTAATAGCTTTTATCATTTCATTGACTGGTTATAATAGACCTATTATTTTTAAGATATGGCTGAGAAATTTCTAATATAGTCAGAATCTCTGAGTTGGATGCAACTTCACCTTCAAGGCCATGGAGTCCAGTATGTGCCAGAGTGATCATCTTGCCTTCTTAGAAGTAAGAGATATTTGCTATCGCCCAAAACATTCTTCACTACTTTGGAGTAGTTCTAAATTTAAGAGAACTTTTCCTTATATTGATCCTAAATCTACATTTCAGCAAGTTTCACCTCTAGCTCTCTTTTCTTGGCCGAACCAGAACAAGTCAAATGCCATTCCACAGAATATGGAATTAAATACTTAAAGACAGCTACCAATGCCCATTACTGCCACCTAATATTTATTTTCCCTTTTAGGCCAACATCTCCAAATCTTTCAGTCAATTCTCATACAACATCTCATGGAAACCCTTCATGATCTTAGATTTTTTTTCCTCAAGATCATTGATGATATTTCTAAAACATGGCTCCCACAATTGAACGATATACTCCTGACTAGAGCAGAGGAGAGCTAGACTATCAACTCTAGGCATGATGGCTCTCTTGATATAGATTAAGATTGCTTTACAATTTCAATGCCAAGTTATATTTAGCTTATAGTTCTCTAACCACCCCTCCCCTCCAAGATCCTCTTCAAGGCATCAAAATTGCTAAATGACTAAGCCTTACGCAAAGTTGAGTTTTTACACCCAAGGGTAGAATTTGACATTTAGCCCCATCAAATTTCATCCTATTAGAGTTGGTCCAGTAATCTAGCCTGTTAAGCTATTTTTTATGCTGACACTGAAGGCTAATGTGTTGGCTTTTCTTCAGTAATGTGCTGCCTATGTTTTTATTAACTGATTTAGAGAAACACAAATTACATTCTTTTCATCCTTGAGGGTTGGGTTAATGTCTTACAAATATTTGAATGCCCCATAGTATCTACCACATTGCCTTGAATACTAGAGATATTCAAAACAGATTTTGATTTTTTGAGGATGAGGGGGAATATCTTAACCTGTATGTTCATCAGGATAGGAAATTCCCATGAAGAAAAATCCAGTCACCAATATAGATGGGAAATAGGGGTTATTTATAATTGCTTTAAGCCTTAGGGAATTGTTTATGGGCTCTGAGATATCAAACGACATACCCTAAGCACACAGTTAGTAGGTGTCAGAGGTGACAGCTCTTTCTGACTCCAAGTCCTATTCTCTAATATAGCAAACTGATTCTCTAAGAGGGATTGTAAAGGCAAAAGGATTTAAAAGATGTTATCCATAGAAATTTATGATTGGAAAAACAGATGAGATGGTCACATAATTAAAACAAAGCATAATCAATGTCTACACAGTTTGCTTCACTTACATTAATGCAATATCAAGGCCCCAAGAATATTAAGTGGATATATAGATGTGTTATAGGAAGATATGGTAAAAGCTGTACAAGATGGGTTGCCATGGATGGTGGGGTAGGATGACGGGATCTTCAATGTTGGAACGAGTTCCCACATCAATAAGAAGAGTTTCATCTAAGTATTAGAGAAATTGTCACAATATATTTGCTTTGCCAGTATGTACAATAATGGGTAGTGAATTGAGAGTTTTGAGACACAGATGCTATTCTATGTCCTATCACTAGCTAGCTGTGTCAATGGTCTTATTATTTAACTTCTTTGGGACTCAATTTCTTCATCTATAAAATATACAGAATATTACTTGTAGTACTCACCTAACATATGTAAAATGAGATTTATTAGACAAGATTATTTCTAAACTTCCATCATTAAAAAAAGTGATGATTATTCATTTCCTTATAATCCCAAGGAACAAACTTCCACAACTACAGTTAAGACTATACAGGAGACACTTAAAATATTTATCATATTGCAGTGAGTCAGAGGATATGGACAGCAGAAACTTGGGGGTAGAGGGAAGCTATAATCCAGTTGTCTTTTTCAGGGGAAGATGCATTCACTTTTAGAGTAGGGTTACCAAGGATCAGCAGGCTCTTTCTTGAAGGTTTCTCAGCTATTCTACTCTGATATAAAAGATGAAGAATAATTTTAAATTTCTTTTCCTGACCCTATTGCCAATGATCTCCAAATTTTTTCTGACCATACATCCATATCAGCAAAAAAGAATAGATGCCCCCATATAAATATGTAAACATATATTTACTTATTAATATATATATGTAAAATATACTAAAAATTATGTACATTTTAATTTTTCACAAAAATAGAAATTTGAAAAAAATTCTGATAAAGATGAAATACTAGAGTACTTCCTTACAGCAGTTTATTGAGTAGCAAAGTGACAAGGTGTGGACTTTTGTACGGAAGATGGATTGGCAAAGGCAGATAGTGGAGGCAGGAAGAACAATTAGAAGACTACTGAAACAATTATAGTCGAGATGATGAAGACCTGAATTGGGGTGGGCGGTGGCTGCATGATCTGGGGAAAAAGGGAAATATGGGAGAAATATGCAGATAAGAACAAAAAGATTTGGCAACTCATTAGATATGTGGGATAAGGGAGAGTAAAGAGTAAGTGACAACAATAGGGACATTTGGAAGAGGGGTGATTTTTCAGTGAACTTTATATGATGAAGTCTTATGAATTGTTCTCATTTATCCATGTTTTCATATCCAGGAAACATGTCCTATGCCTACCATAAAGGAAAGAGGGAGGGTAAGACAGTTACTTCATATCCACTGCCTTGGTTTGAAGAAGGACTCCTGTTGGTGCCATGTAATATGAAGGATAGGTATTGGGTATTATTGGGGAGGCTGGAAGATTGAATTTTCCCAAAGATACTTGCATAGATGCTAACCTGCCTCAGTTAAGAGATTAGGTTAATAGCCCTAAGGGCACCAACACCCAACCCAGAAGAGAGAAGTTGTACCAATTGCTATCCTTTCGGCAGGCAAGCCAGCCTAGCTAAAGAAACAGGGAACCCTGCAGGAAGGAAAGGTGGCAGAATAGTTCAAATCACAACTACCAACCTTGACTATCATATTGATTTAGACCATACTTGAGAGCCTAGGACCCTGAACCCAAAAGTAGAATAAAAATGCTTTTAGAGCAGTGTCCCCAGCCATCAGCCTGGAAAGCAAACAGTTTGGAGGTATAGCCTGGCAAATTTTCCTACAGGTGCTACAACTAAGTCATTGGAAAACCCAAAGAAGAAAGCTCTTATGAAATGGTTCGACATCAGAAACTTATATGTTCTCACCAGAGAAAAGGGCATTGAAGAACTTAAGATCCACTACTACATGCTCTGCTGCTAGACCCTAAGAACCACGAGGTTTGTTTTTTTTTTCCATCTGACTCATAGTTAAAATGTTTCATTTGTGTCCTCTCTCCTATTAGAATGAGAGCTCTTTGAGAGCTAGGACTTTATTCTTTTTCTGTTGTTTCCCATAGCATTTAGCACAATGCTTTGCACACAGTAAGCACTTAATGAATGCTATACAAATGCATTCATTGTACTAGGGAGGGAGAGGATAGAATAGGAGAGTTTTGAGCATAAATGGAGGTGTGGTTTGTTGGAGGCAAGTCCTACAGCTGGCTATTGAAGGGAGGTAGGAAGGATCCTTCTATCTTCTCTTTAATATATTATACACCTCCTTGGCATTAGCTTGTCCCCACTATGGAGCATATTACTCTAAACTATAACCCTTTCAGTCATTACTCCTGGCATTTTTCCCCTGAAGCCCAGTCACTTCATTTGCAAAATCTGTTTTCCCTGGGGATGTCTGCTCTGTATCAGAGTCAATTTAAATCATCTTTACTGAACACATAAAGCTCCAGCTCCCATGTGAAGAAAAGGAAGCCATGAAATACATTAAAATGAGTATTAAAATGCTATCCACACCTTTTAAATATTATCATAAAGTTGTAGATAGTTATTTCATCATGAAGGTTGAAATAAGTTTACCTTTTTAACTAATGTGAGTATAATGGGTTTCTTAAATTTTATACAATATAATTTCTGAATCAAGAAAGTTTCAATTTTTCATAATAAGTGATTACTATAAATCAGGTTCTTTTAATATACTGCATACCAATGTGGCAAAATACTTAAGAGAAATTTGCACTGTTTTTCTCTTGATGTTTGAGCCACAAGGAAATGGCTGGTTTATTTCAGAAAAATACTACTCAAAGCAATTTCATTTTATTTTATTCCACAGAAGATATCAGATATTTAAGTACTTCCATAAAAAAGATCTCCCCTTAGGTATTTCAGAATGACCTGCTTCTAAGGGATTTCATTGGTTTCCTCTCTGCCAAGGGAAAAATTTTTAAGGAAAAACAGGTTTTATGTCCATCATGCTATATCCAGTCCATATTTCACAATGCAACACTGTTTTTTGTCATAGCCAGTAGTTAAATATTAATAATGAAATATATTCATTGGATCATTTGCTCACCAATTAGAATATAATCCTTATAATACCATGATAATGGGATGGCATTAAAACATTAACATGGATAATGATGGTGGCATTATTAAAATAATAACATTGCTTTTTCTGTTTTCTCCCAAAGCTTTGCATTTCTCTGGAATTCTTAAGGCAGAAAAAGAGCAAAAAAAAAAAAAAATCCCCAAACAAAGGAACAAAAAACCCCAACCCAACAAAACAAAACAAAAACCCCAACCCAACAAAACAAAACAAAAACCCCAACCAAACCAAATCAAATCAAAGCCAAACCAAAACCTAAGATGATTCAAAGGTTCTAATAATTTGAATAACAAAAATGTCTTCTGAGGGACAAATTCCACATTCTGAGTCTAGAAACAAGCATTCAATGATCTCTCTTCCTGAATACAATAAAGCCAATTATAATGAAATACCCATAGATATCCAGTTACCCAAAGTGTGTTATTTAATGCCAAACATAAGGATAAAAATATATGATTTTTTAAAAAAATCAGGATGCTTCCAAACATCTGCTATTACTAAGACAGAATTGGGACTTTCAGTTTTCACCTAGAGGGCTTGGCAAATGTAGCCTTATCTGTACTCCCCTTGCCAGTCCTCCTAGCTTTTAACCTTGACTTTTTCTTTTTGGTCTTTTTGGAGGGTGGAAGGCAGGGCAGTTAGGGTTAAGTGACTTGCCCAAGGCCACACAGCTAGTGTCAGGTGTCTGAGACCGCATTTGAACTCAGGTCCCCCTGACTCCAGGGCTGGTGCTCTGTGCACTGCATTACCTAGCTGCCACTAATCTTGACTTTTGAAAAAAAAATGACACTTTATTTGGGTTTCTACATTGTACAAAGTGAATGGAGAATTTGGTAGTCAATTGTAATATCTGCCCAAAGTAGCAGATATGTATTCTACTAATAAGTCAGACTGCAAGGTAGATTATTATTATTATTATTAGAGGAATGGGACTAATTTCTAAGTACAGTTTAGTTTTTCACTCACTATTGTCTGAGTGGCAGATTTGAAATTAATTAAAGCTTTGAAAATAAGGAACAGAAAGGCAGGTCTGAGAGGAAGGGGCACTGTGTGATGCCCACTTTATCAATGAATTTTTCAGTTACTACTGTTATTGACACTATAAGAAGCATAGAGAGATAAAGACACGGACTAGCTTAGTGCTGTAGAGAGTTTTTCTGGTTATTTTGATTTGGAAAGTTTTCCTTTTATTTGTGTTCCCTGAAACCAATAGAGAGAACAGACACCTGGAAAAGGTCTGTGCTAAATGACCCTGATAAGTAGTTGTCTGAATACACATCAAAGTCAATTTGGGCTAAACCCTATCAAGCTTAGTAAATTAATGTAAACATTGATTCTGCCTTTAAATACACAACCCTCAAAAGCAAATCAACAAGAGCCTAATGGTTCAAATCTTTAAAAAGCCTGGCAGATCTCAAAAAAGCAGTTGGTCATAGGCAATTTGAAATACAATTGAGAACATGACCTAAAGAAACAGTCTACTAAAAGAATTTTTGGAACTAGTCCTTTGAATTTAGTATATATTTTAGTATATTGTGGAAAAAAACCCAAGTAGTACATAATGAGATTCCCAATTTTATATGCAATATTCTGTGGAAATATTCATGTTTGTGCTGTGTATCAAGTTCAAAATAGCAAAAACAATTTTAAAAATTTAGAAATAATCTTTAAATAATAATTGGCTGTGGTGAGGCAATTCTTCAAGCTATCAGATGGAACATGTCTGAGAGTAATAGTCATGACCCAGAAGTCTGAAAGGA
The DNA here is from genome assembly GCA_011680675.1 of Gymnobelideus leadbeateri. Lineage (NCBI taxonomy): Eukaryota > Metazoa > Chordata > Mammalia > Diprotodontia > Petauridae > Gymnobelideus > Gymnobelideus leadbeateri. Next base: position 327,389 of record WOXC01011410.1, read on the forward strand.
ACTGAGGTAGTTTTTTTTTTTTTTAACAGAACAGTATCTGTAAGTTTGTGAGAAATACGCCAAATGTCTTCTTCAAGCTTAGCCAAAAGGGAGCAATCTAACCACCAATGCAATTTAGGGGGAACACTTACCCTAGGTGCTACTTAACTCCTTGCTCTTTTTAAAATACCCTACCCCATATCCAATCAGTTAACATGTCTTGCCATTTCTATCTTTGTAACTTATTTTTTTAATGCCCCTTCTCTTCTCTGACACTGCTACCAACTGTTACACACCCTTGTTATTTCACACCTGGATGACTGGAATGGTTTTCTGGTCTCCTGTCCCACTCCAGTCCATATCCCACTTAGCTGTCAAATAGATCTTCCTTAAGTAAAAGTCTGACCATGTCACCCTCCCTCCATTCAGTAAACTCCAATGGTTCCCTATTACTTCCAGGATCAAATGTAAAATTGTTCTTGGTGTTCGAAGTTCTTCATAACTTGGCCCCTTCCTACCTTTCCAATCATACCTTATTTATCCCCATATACTCTATTCACTTTCTCTCTCTCCTCATCTCTGCATCCTGGCTTCTCTAGGTTTCTTCAATCCTCAGCTAAAGTATCAGCTTCTACTCAATGCCTTTTCTAGTTCTATTTACCCTTCTATTCTACTTATTCTAACTTCCCTCTGTTCGTTACCTTAAATTTAACCTGTGTGTATGTATGCACATATAGGTTTATATGTGTACATATGCACATATACATATATACACATAAATGTGCGTGTAGTTTGTACATAGTTATTTGCATATTAATTAGCTTTACATATTATTATATTATTGTATATTATTAGATTTATTAATTAGACTGTGAGTTCCTTGATACCAAGGGTTATTCTTTTTGGCCTTTCTTTGCATCTCTAGTACTTAGACCATTGCCTGGTACATAGCAGGTACTTAAATGCTTGTTGACTTGCCTTGTAGACCTGGCTAGCTGTCTGGGGCACTGAGACTTTACATTTTGTACATGGCCCCACAATCAGTATGCATGCAACCCTTGACTTGGCTTCCTATCACTTACTGCTTCTCCAGGTGTTAGTCATAAAAGTTAACTTTGTTGATACAATCTACTCAAGATACAGAGTTGGAATGAAATTAATTTTGTCCAATATTCTCATTTCGAAGAGGGGCAAACTGAGAGAGACCAGAGAGACTTCTGGCTTTCCCAAGGACACAAAACAATTTCGTTTCAGAGTCTAGATAATATTTTGTTCCCCAGTTCAGTCCCATGATCCTTGTACTACAGTAAGCTGCTGTTAATTAAGATACTTTTCAGGGGACCAAGGGGTTATTGAGGAACACAGTAAGTTTTTGGTCTATGATGATAAAAGCATCATAGATTTAGAATTGGAAGAGAACTTAGAATTTATCTAATCCACCCCTCCCCTATTTTAAATCTATTTAAAAGTAATACAGCCAAGGCAGCTAGGTGGCATAGTAGAGAGCTGGATTTGGAAGCAGAAGTCTGACTCAGACTATTACTACCTGCATGATGCTAGACAAGCAACTTAATCTTCCTCAAACTCATTTGATTACTCATCTGTAGAGTGACAATAACAATAGCAATGGTACTGTGAGGATCAAGTGAAATAAAATATGTGAAGTGTTTGACAAATCTCAATGTGCCATTACTTCCTTTATTATTTCTTTTAAAATAGTTTATATTTCAGACTTTCCACTACTGAAGATCAAATGTGTCTTCTTCTCCCAAGTGAATGTGAATTACTCTCGAAATCCCTGGAACTGAATAACCATAGACTGTCATTGAGGACGTATCATCTGCTGCATTATTTTTTACTGCTTTACATGAGCAGTATTAGAAATTAATTGATCATTTTAATGGAAAGATATGGAGAATAGAACTAGACTAAATCAATGAGGGAAATAATATGCAATGTTTTATATACCTGGGATCAATTGCATTACAGCTCACTCGGCCAGGCTTTAGATTGCAAAGCAGCCTGCGTGCAAGAGGTCAGTAGCAGGGCAAATCACTAGCTTAGCAACAGAAGAAATTTTCATTGCTCCATTTCTCACTGAAGTGAACAGGATTTCCTAATGGTAGCAATTCCTGTAGGACCACAATCTAGAAATGTTTTCTTTTCTTCTAATTGGGACAATACCATATAGTCATTCCTGTGGGTGCTTTGTAAAGGATGACAGATGCAAGGAGAAAAAAAAAGAGGGAGGTCAATGAAAATGGGAGTAGAATATTTAGCTGTAATGAAAAGACTGATTTTTTTTGGAAAGGTGAAGCCTGTTAAAGGTACTTTTAAAACATACAGTGATGGTGGCAGCGAGGTGGCGCAGTGAATAGAGTACCAGCCCTGGAGTCAGGAGGACCTGAGTTCAAATTCAACCTCAGACACTTAACACTTACTAGCCGTGTAACCTTGGGCAAGTCACTTAACCCCAATTGCCCTGCCTTCCCCCCTCCAAAGAAAAAGCAAAAAAAAAAAAAAAACAAAAACCCCAAAACAAACTAACAACCATACAGTAATTATCTTCACTTTTGTTTTAATTTTAACTTCAAGAAAAGAAGCCAAGAGAACTGTAACAATAGAAAACCAAAGACAACATGGAAAAATTATAGAAAAATGAATAATGGAACATGAAATTCCCTATACCTAAAAGCTCTAGTTCCTTCATTTGGAAACCACATCGTATAAACATAAAAAAGTATCTTGTGACAAGATCTTGAAAGGGTCTGATTAAATGCTGGAAGTTAGCCCAATTATACTATGTGGAAACAGATTAAGGAGTCACAGGACATAAATTGAACAGCTGTGCACCATAACTGGTGGAGTGAATGATAGCTCATTGTCCACACAGAGAATTACAGAGTAAGGATCATAGCACTCAGAAAGAAGATTCCTCTTGATACCATAATGCATCTGTGTTTCTCAGCTGCAACAAGGCAGAGGTACATGTCTAGCCCAGTGTCAGGGCATTTGATGCATCATAAACACCATGCAAAGCAAGACAGTTTTATGGGGCAGAGATAAGCCACTGTTTTGTCCAAGTTAAATGGTAATACATTTGTTCATAACTACAGTGGCCATCAGAAAGGAATTCTAGCATGTGTCAAGCGACATATTCTGAACATTAGGCACATAAAATAATCTTAGGACCTTACACAGGTTGCTTTTTTAAAATTAAAAACACACATTTGCCAGCCTGCCAGTGGTTGGTGGTTTTAAAAATGAATTAAATTAAGATCCTAGGATAGTCCAAAAAAACCCAAATGAGTCTCACCAATTTTTTGGCCCTGTGATCTCCTATGATAGGATGCCTCTTCACTAGATATGCCCCCTCTGCTTTTCCGAAACCTCATATGTCAGGATCCTTTCATGGTAGAAATTTCCATGACCCATTCAACCTTGCTAATTGGCACTTTCCTGCCTTAGACATACAAGGTAAGAAACCAATCAGATGTGCTGAAATGGGATCCTGACCTTTCCTATAAAACCCATAATCATGTCATGCTTTTTCTGCTGCTACAACAGTTTGGCTTCCTTGAAATGAGTGTTGGTTCACTGTGATGTTTTTGGAATTGTTTATTCCTACCCTAGCCTGGGATACTAAGTAAGTCTGGGAGATGTCAGCTGTTGCCCTAGTTTGGGAAGGGAGGGTCATTTGGTGACATTGTGAAAGTCACCTCAGTTGTCTACCACTCAGGACATGGAGAGCAATTAGAGACTTGAAAGTACCAAGGCTAAGGAGGTCCTACATAGGACAATCATTGACCATCTTTCCTTCCTTCTAGCTGATGACCCATCTTACCTCAAACCTGGGATCTCCTCTGTATTCCTTCCTTGTTTCTGCCTCTTCCTTTATGCTTGAGCCATGGCTGTCTCTTTAAGCTTTGTATTTTCCCTTGTGTCAGGTAAAATGTGCCAAATAAAAGCCTATGATTTTTAGCACCATGGGCTGGTCTAGCTCTTTTATGAATGCTTTATGATGAACTGCAAATTAAATTTTATTTTAAAAATTAGAGAAAAGCACATACAAAATGTTACATGTGCCTTTTGGGATGGCGTTAAACAAATCTACTGGACAAATCAGCTTTTAAATATAGTACAATAGATCTTATAATATAGCTGTTTAAATTATTTTCAAATGGCATACTGTTGTCTCCCCTAATCAATTCAAGCTAAAGACACTTAAAATGATCACGTAAGCTAACAATGGGGCCCAGTTGGGTGAGATCAAATGAGATAACATAGGAAAAGCATTTTCCTATGTTATAGGAAAGCAATAAGTAAATATTACTGTTGTCATCATTATAATTCACTCGAAGAAAATTCTAGTCATGCTAACCTTGGTGGCATGATTCTTTGTATATGTCAAAATGTTTATAAGCGTAGATACTTCCTCTGCAATATAGATTATCAGCCTTCCCTTTCTTAGGAGATGCTTTCATGAATATTTGTGATCAACTATAAAAAATTTGTCCCTTATGGAAGAACTTATGGTTCTGAGACAGTCAGAACTAAGCTAGGCTGGTCCATCGTGGTTGGGGGAGATAGTTTTTTTTCAAAAAGCTGGCATATTTCTGGTTTAGTAGGGTCATTTCTAGGTGCTCATGCTCTGCTGCTATACCCTTGTCAAAGTCATGCCAAAGTAAGGCATCAAGGAAGAACATTAGGGGGCAGTCTTTTGTATGAAATATCTAATAAATAACGCACCTGTACTTATCAAAGAAGGTTTAATTTTGTTTAAATTAACAAAATAATTACTAGACTATTAAATAGACTGACTTAAAAGATCATAAAATGGTACCAAATCACCTCAAATTACTTATATGATAATTAGTTAAGCTATATCTTTCCAGAATCAAATAATTGACATAAAAACAGAGTATTAAGTTTTATTTTGAAAAGGCAGTATGGCATAATGGACAGAGAACAGGCCTCAGGGGCAGGAAAACCCTTTTTGAAGTCATACTGCTGATAAAATTTGTGATGTGACACTGGGCAAGTCATTCAATATCAGTAATCCTATCTTAAGTTCACAAATTGCATTTTTTGGAGTGAATTTCTTCACTATGAGTTATACCAAAGTAACCCTGCACCTAGACTTATGAAGTATTTACTGTCCTGGAGAGAAATAGTGCTTTGAATGTGACCACAACTAATCAAGAAACCAATGCAGGGTGAGATGTGTTGGACAATGGACACTGGAGAAAGGATTACAGTTTACAAATAAAGCAGTTAAAATCACTGAATGTCAACCCTAGAAGAAAGCTTGTTCTATCCTCCATGGATAACATAGTCTAACCACATTAGTTAACCAAATGGGGAAAGTGAGGCCATGTAAGTTATTTATTCAAGCTCATCCAACCAGGACAAGAGTCCCCTATACCAGGGATGGGGAACCTGTGGCAGATTCCCCACCCGGCTCTATAAGCTATCTGTTCTTCTATAGATCTACAGAAACATTATTATGCCAAGAGCAGGAAGACAAGCAATTATAAATTCCTCATTTTATAGATGACACCAAGATCCAAAGAAGCAAGGTTACCTTCTAATGTCTCATAACCTAGTTACTTTCAGAAATGGGACATAAACTAAGCTCTTTTGAATACCAGGGAGAAGAAAATGCCTCTCAAGCTAAGTTGTTGACTTCAAAAGAAATATGTTGTTTATTACTAAGAACATAGAAAAGAACAATTCATGTTTTCCTCCCATATTTCATCTGTTCACAAGCCATTATGGCCGTTCCTTATCTTATATTATCTTTAATTATATATGTATATATATATATGTGTGTGTGTGTGTGTGTGTATTCTATATTGTGTATGTACTACCATATTGTTGTAAATTTGCTCATATGTTGCATTATTATTTGTCTCTAGTTTATTGTGTGTTTATTTCATCTTCCCAAGTAAATGATAAAATTATCAAGGACAAGAATCAATTATGTCTATTCCTTTTAGGGTCTCTCTTATTCTATCCACTCCATCAGTATCTGACTCACTCTAGGAAATTAACATAGGTATTTGTATTATTCAAATATGTGTCTCCCCCAGTATAAATTATAAATAATATAGCTTATATGGATTTATTGTTATTGGTCACATTTTAGAATTAAACTCTTCCTTCTCTCTCTATTATCTTCTCTCCCCCCATACACTATCTCTTCTCTCCTTTCCTGCTCTATCTTTTTTTATTAGGATGATCCATGAAGCTAAAATATTTATAAATAAATACTTCTATAATTTTAAAATGCTTTATTATTATTTCTTATTTATGAAAGAACCTATAATGCAAAGGGAAGAGAAAAGGTAGTCATGTTAACATTCAAACTTCATTAAAATTTTACTTTTAAAGTCCAGAAAGACAAATGTGAAAGCAAAGGAATCTGTTTTTTTGTGTAAGAGTTATAGGGTATTTAATCATAAATGCTAAAGTTAATTAAGTAGGATTTCCTAAGTAGCCAGATAGGAATGCTGATGGCATGGAGGTTGAGGAGGGGGAGTTCTGTCAAAAGGACAGTACTGAACATGAATTTCAATGATTAAAATCAAAGTTTATTTATCATGTCACCTTTAAAAAATGTTTGTGTCAAGTTGTCCATGAAAGTTATAATTTACTATGACTGACAGGCATAATGAAATAGATAATTTTGCCTCATTCATTCAGTAAAGTAGCAAATGTTTGGGTAGTAGAAGAAAGATAGAGCTGTTTATCTATATCCCTAAAATAATAAATTGGTCAAGGAGAAATGTTACTGGGACAGGCCACATATAGTCACTGGTAAAGCCAGTATAAATTATCTATAACAGGAAAAGGAAAAGGAGAGGGAAAGGAAGAGAAAGAAGAAAGAGGAGGAGGAGGAGAAAAAGGAGGTAAAGGAGAAGAAAAAGAATGAGAAGACATTTTATTGATCAATTGGAATGATGGCCATTATTTTCAATATTTGTAACTTTGAAAGTTGATGTCAGATATCCCAACTGTCTTAATACAGTTTTAAGCTTCAATAACTTAAATACCTTGAATCTGCAGTAAAACTTTTGGGACACCCTGTATATGCTGAATTGCTCAGTTAGAATCATCTTCCTTCAAGTAAAAAAAAAATATATTGCCCTAATTTAGAATTTTCCAAATGTTTTATAAACAGAACTCTGTGTAAAACAGACATCACTAGGATTTTGAGGGAAATTTTTCATTCTTTAAGTTTTGCTTACTTTTTGTAAACTGAAAGGTCCTTATTACTACTACATGGCAAAGGTGCTATGTAGATTGAAGGAATGAATCTCAAAGGAGAAGGGGGTGATATGTAATATTGGTAGAGTGAGGCTGCTCTGTTGCTGGCAAGGGGGAACAGGAGATATGTTACTTCTTCCTTCTCTTTTGCTTTGGTATTTTGAATCAGTATAAGAGATGGTATGTGTGTGAGGGGAGTACACTCAATACTACAGGGAATAACAAGATTTGCCATGTCTTCTGAGATGATCCAGGATTCTATGGATACAAAAAAAAATGGCAGGAATCTGAGAGGAACAGAACTAAGATAAAGGAAAGTGTGGGTTTTTTATTTTGTTTTATTTTTAAAAGATAGAACAGAGTTCTGAAAGAAAATTGAAGGGAAGAGCAGTAGAGAATAGAGATTATAGAGGAATGGGGCCTTAGGGTAGAAGTCACAGCAGTAACTACTTTGAAGTTGGGCCTCAGTTTCTTTTATTAAAAGATGAGCTCAATTCTATTTAAGTGAAAGGTATATAAGAATGTTACATGTAAGTCTGTAAATAGATGTTCCCTTGCATAGCACTTAGCATATAAGTATTCTACAAACACTCATCGTTTTCAATGGATAGCATTTCTGTCCTATACAATCCTACCAAATAAACTTAGCCTTTTTTCAAAACATGGTTGGGGGAAGGCACAGGAAAATAAAGCTCTAAGTTCACTGAAGTACTCATTGTTTTCTTTTTTTCCTACATTTCACATGACTGTTCAGAGTTTGTACCAGTGGCAAAACTTTGCAAGATTCCTTCCTTCCTTCCTTCCTTCCTTCCTTCCTTCCTTCCTTCCTTCCTTCCTTCCTTCCTTCCTTCCTTCCTTCCTTCCTCCTCTCCTCTCCTCTCCTCTCCTCTCCTTTTTTGTGAGGTATTTGGGGTTAAGTGACTTGCCCAGGGTCACATAGCTAGTTAGTGTCAACTATCTGAGGCTGTATTTGAACTCATGTACTCCTGACTCTAGGACCCATACTCTATCCACTCTGCCACCTACCTTGTCCTTGTATGATTTCTAGAAGACAGCTTAGGGTGTCACAACTACACTTAAGTGGCACCCTTTACTCTCTGGATGCTTCTATCATTTGAGAAGATGTCCCTTCAAAGGGGGTCAGGAGTGGCAAGGGCTTCCAAGTCTCCAAAGGGAGCAACATGTACTAATTCACATCCTTCCATTGAAAATTCTGATGCTGATATTTGTAATGTTATTTGGAAACTGAATAGACATTATGATACAGTAGGATCACTAGGCTGGGGATCAAGGCACTACTGGCTCTGCCTTTAACTAGCTATAGAGCAAGTCTCTTCACTAGTTGGGTACCAGTTTTGTCATCTGTAAAGTTGGGCCTGAAGTCAGGAAGACCTGAATTCAAACCCAATCTCAGGCATTTACTAGCTGTGTAACTTGGGTAAAACATTTAATTTCTCTTATCTTCAGTTTAACCCCGTATAAAATGAGGGGATGAGATTCCATGATGGTCAATTCCACCTTTAAATTTATACTCCAATGACCTTTTGATCTTTAAGCTTCCTTCCACTTGAGTGCATTTACCTCATCCTTGTATGATAATAATTAATAGTAATAATAATTTTTGTTCTACAAAGGTTATTATGTGCCAGGCACTGTACTGAGCATTTTAGAATTTTTCTCCCAATTGAGTCTCCCTGTGATGTAGGTGCTATTATCCCCATTTTACAGATAAGAAAACTGAGGCAGGCATAGGTTAAGTAACTTGCACAGGGTCACACAGCTAGTAAAAGCCTGAGACTGGATTTGAATTTAGGTATTTCTGACTCCTGGTCCAGCATTCTATTTATTATGCCACCTAACTACATTTTTTGTTTCTCACTTATATTTAACAAAAATAAATGAATAAAAAATTGACACCATGTCACCACTTCTCCCTAAATCATTGGCTAGCACATGTTCTTTATTTTAATAACCCACAGAAAATGCAACGATTTTCACTACATATATGTAACATTGATCCAAGCAAAATTGAAGCTAAAGTTGATAGAAGTGAGGTTTATATGATTTCCTACTGCTCTGTTACTTAATTTCTCCTAGGTCTATGCCTGATGTCTTATAATCTGTGGATTTATGGTCATTTGTGCAAAATTTGAACTAAATCTCTTTCCTTCTTTCTCTCTTTTTTTGTTTCTCTCTTCTCACCCATTTTTCCATCTACCATCTCTCCCTTCTTCCAGTGAAAGTATGAATGACTCAAAGTCAGGCATCAGAAGGCATCTATATAAAACTCAAATTATATAATATGCCTTCATAAACAGAGAGCTAACTATCTTGGTAACTTTGACTTAAAATTAAGGCCATTTTTCAATTTGACACAGTATATAATGGGCCAAAGGGGCAAATGGAAAGAGATGAAACATCTGCTTTATTGGATGAAAGGGTAGATCAGCTCTTAGTCAATCAACATGCATTTAGTAAACAGAGAACATAAATATCCAGAGTGTAGGCAGAATAGCTATTCAAATATCTTCTATGCTATGGTTATGCATAAAAGAAAGGAAAATTCAGTCTTATATTTAAGGAGATTCCCCAGTCTATTAGTATCTTATTGTGTTTATTCTGCATAGCAAAAACTGTGAATGATATTCAATACTAGCAAGTACAGTGAATTATATTCTCAAAAAATTAAAGAACAGGTGGATATTAAGACTGAGCTGTGGAGTCAGTGAGATGTGAGGGATTTAACAGGAAGAAAACGATGGGGTTTAAGAAGAGAAAATGTCCTGATTTTCAAAAAAAAAAAGAAGAATATGGTAGAATATGGAAATGATAGAACAGTGAACTTGACTGATTCCTGGCAAAATTCTAGAATGTATAATAAACTACATTGTTAGTAAACATCTAGGAAAGGAAGCAGGAATCTCAAAGAGTCAACACAACTTCATTAAGAAGGGAGCATTCTAGATGAAATGAATTTCTTTTAAAAAAGAGTTCTATTAAACTAGCAGATGAGAATGTTGTAGATAATTGAGCAAGGCTTCTAGTCAGGCTTTAATAAAATATTTCATATGAGTATTGTGGAAAATAAGAAGTGATGGAGATTTAGCAAACAGTACAGTGAGATACTAAATGATTGGGCTTGAAGAGCTGTCATTAATGGTTTCATGTCAACTTGGAAGAAGGTCTCAGTAAAGGATCCAGGGATCCAGGGTTTGACCCAAGTGCATAGCATTTTATTAATAATTTGAATAAATATATAGATGACATTTTTAGAAAAAATTCAGATGTCACATGGTTAAGTGGGATAGCTAACAGTGGATGACAGAATCAAGACAAAAAAAAAAACCTTTCAGATGCTAGAACATAAGACTGAATCTTATAAAATGGAATTTAATAAGAACCAATGAAAGTCACAAATTTGGGTTCAAAAACTGGTTTCCTATATACAAGACGGGTGGAAAATAGTACCACAGTATTTCAGTAAAGTTTTTTTTTTTTTTTTTAAAGCAATTGGGGTTAAGTAACTTGCTCAAGGTTACACGGCTAGTCATTTGATTTATGCGTGGGTGCTCATTTTCTGAGGCCGGATCTGATCTCGGGTCATCCAAACTCCGAGGCCGGCGCTCTTACTCACTGCCGCCACCTAGCCGCCCCTTTAGGGCAATTGGGGTTAAGTAACTTGCCCAAGGTTACACGGCTAGGTTTTTGTTTTGTGCGGATTAAGTGTCGGAGGCCGGCTCCGAACTCAGGTCCTTCTGATTCCAGGGCCGGCGCTCTATTCACTGCGCCACCTAGCCGCCCCTTCAGTAAAGTTTTGGGGTTTAGTGGAGCATCAACATGGTAAAAGCAAACAGTGGGTTATATCAGCTAAAAAAGATAGTATGATTTGGGAATGGGAGGAATGGTTTCTAGGAATGGGAAAGTAATAGTCTTACTATACTCTGACTTGGCAAAGGACATCAGACTCATTCTCATTTTGTCCACAAGATCATACATTTAGAGACAGAAGGGATCTCTATCTTCTCCATCATTCTCTTTTTACAGATGAGGAAACTGAGGTCCAAAGAGGTTAAACTGATTTGCCTAAGGGCACACTAGTAATATATGTCAGATATTGGATTTGGACCTTGATCCTTTTATGTCAAATCTGGTCCACTATACACTGGGTTGAAGTTGATGTATGTGCCACATTTTAAGAAGGACGCTCATAAGTTTGTCAGCATTCAAAAGAGGCCAACCATCATGGCAAAGGGCCTTAGTACATAACACATTAGCACTGGTTGAAGAGAGCAAGGATGCTTAACCTTGGAGAAAAGATGACTCCAGAGTGATAGGAATGCTATCTTCACTGTCTCCAAGTATGCAAAAGGCTAGTGTGTGGAAAACGGATTAGGCTTCTTCTGTTTGGCCCCAGAAGGAAGAACTAGAAACTGTGCGTGGACGTTACTTACAAAGCACTAAGGTATGGTGAATGTGAGGAAAACCTTTCTTTTTTTTTTTTTAAAGCAATTGGGGTTAAGTAACTTGCTCAAGGTTACATGGCTAGTCTTTATTTATGTGTGGGTGCTCATTTTCTGAGGCCGATTTCGATCTCGGGTCATCCCAACTCCGAGGCCGGCACTCTTACTCACTGCGCCACCTAGCCACCCGGGGAAAACCTTTCTAACCATTAGGACTGCCTGAAAGGAGAATGGGCTAATTCAAAAAAATGGGCTAATTCTCCACATTGGAGATACAGAAACAGAGTTTTGATCACTGCATTATTGATATGGTATAGTCCAGGGGTAGGGAATCTGGAGCCTTAAGGCCACATCTGACCTTCTGGGTCCTTGGGTGCAGCCTTTTGACTGAGTCCAAGTTTTGCAGAAAAAATACTTTTATTAAGGGGATTTGTTCTGTGAAGTTTGGATTCAAAGGGCCACACTTAAGGAGACAGAGAGTCACATGTGATGTTGAGGCCACAGGTTTCCCACCCCTGATAGAGAGAATATAAGACTCCTTCCAATCCTGAAATTTGGTGTATACATGACTGCAATCATGGGGTGCATTATTATTGAGAAGGGAAGGAAAGAAAGAGATTTCAGACAAGCTCCCCAGAGAGACAAGCTTTAGGCTTTATCTTATTATTTAGGCCATATTCTATCCAAGACTGGATAGAATTATTTCCCTTCATCTTAGAGGTAAAAACCTCCAAAGCATTGCACATCTTTGCAATGGATGATAATTGTGTTTAATTTTATCTAAGAGAAAGGTAAAAGTTATTCTTTGGGGAAGTCACCAAAGTAAAGCAATTGCAAATAAGCCTTTAAGTAGGGTCATGATCCTGATTAAAATTCCTCAAATCAAAAGCAACAACTCTGATCTGATCAAAATGTATGAGTTCCTTTTTTTGGAACAATCATTTGAAAACAGAAAAATGGTACTTAGGATTTACATATACATGCAAAGTCCAACCTCATTATGGTGATTGTACTTAAAAGCAAGGGAGTTTTGAGTTTTAAATATATTTTCAGAAAAATGGCTACAACAATAGCTTTAATTTTACCTGAGACAGGCATTGCACAATCCCCCAGGAGTAGCATAAATTGGTGAGAGCATCCACAGCTTGCCTATTCATTCAATGTGTTAGTGTAAAAGAGAGAGCATTGCCCAGTGGAACCTGGTTTCTTCTCTGCAAGGTTTTCCTTTTAAGATCTTTTAAAAGGCTATTCCTCAAAGGAAGAATTGAGATTTACTCTAAATGCAACCAGGAACAGCATTAATCGCTGAGATTACTTGAGCAACCACAGGGTCTTTGCTATAGAATTACATATATATATATATATATATATATATATATATATATATATATATAACTGTATCTTAAAGAATGATTTGAAGATGTTCCTTGAGTAACTCATAGACTCTGCCATAGAGACTGGTATATAAAATTAACTCAATGAAAACTTGCATGAAGTGATACAAAGTGACAAAAAAGGGGCCAAAAGAAAAATCTTCAGGATCTCTACAATATAAACACATTTAACACAGGCAATAAAACTTTCATCTATTGCAATTGTCAATGTAAGTGCTATATTCAAGTTAAAGGACATAATAATGAATAAATAATTGGTTTTTGGGGAAAATACTATTTTTTTTTTTGCTTTTTGGAGGGCAATTGGGGTTAAGTAACTTGCCCAAGGTCACACGGCTAGGTTTTTTTTTTTTGTTTGTTTGTGTGTGTGTGTTAAATGTCTGAGGCCGGATCTGAACTCAGGTCCTTCTGACTCCAGGGCTGGTTCTCTACTCACTGCGCCACCTAGCCCCTGAAAATACTTTTTTGTGATAAGGTTTGTTTCAGTCTAAATTGGAAAGTTTCCAGATATCAATAAACGTAAAATATTTTGGGAAAAAATAAAAACAGATAATTAATATAAATATAGTCAATTCTTAATTATTGCAGGTGATGATAAGAAGATACAGTATAAATAGGAGAGTATTGGACTGATGATTTCTTTTTTTTTCAAATGCTTTATTTTTTTAATCATAGTATTTATATATATATATATTTTAAATTGATTTTAAAAGGAAGATAAGCAACTCAGTATATGCTGTGCATGTATAGCTATGCAAAACATTACCATAGTAGATATATTGTAAAAGACTGACTATATTTCCCTCCCTCCCATCCCACCTTCCACCTGGACCACTCCCCACCTTGATCCTGTCCCTTTTCAAAAGTGGGTGCTTCCAACATCCCTACCCCACCAGCCTGCCCTCCCCTCCACCACCTTCCCCTATCCCCCTACCCCCCACCTGCCTATAGGGTGGGACACCCTATTTAGCATGCAAGTCATTCTCTCCCTAGTCCAAATTCAATGAGAATAAGGTTTTGCCTTTTTGCCTTCCTGTTCTTCCCCTCCCCTGCAACTACCTTCCCCTGCATCCTCTACATGAGACAGTTCACCCCATTGTCTCTCCCCATTACCCCTCACCACATTACTCTCTCATCTCTTAACCTCACCTTTTAAGTATCATTTCTTCCTATTAAAGTCGACCTGTGCCTTCTATCTATGTATACCTGAAAAAATATATACACACATTCACAAATGTATTCAAATGCCCATATACCCTTCTTGAATTATTTTCATAATGAGGAAGGTTTCATCAGTCACAGTTACTGCTTTTCCATGTATGAATGTAAATAGTTCAACTTTGATAAGTTACTTTTGATTTCTTTTTCCTGATTACCTTCTCAATCATCTCTTGCTTCTTGTGTTTAAATGTCAAATTTTCTATTCAACTTTGGTTTTTTCATCAAGAATACTTGAAAGTCCTCTACTCCACTGAATGACCATATTTTTTCCCTGGAATATGATACTCAGTTTTGCTGGGTAGGTGATTCTTGATTTTAATCCCAGCTCCTTTGACCTCTGGAATATCATGTTCCAGGCCCTTCAATCTCTCAGTGTAGAAGCTGCCAGATCCTGTGTTATCCTGATTGTGTTTCCACAATATTTAAATTGTTTCTTCCTGGCAGCTTGTAGTATTCTCTCCTTGATCTGGGAATTCTGGAACCCGGCTATAACATTCCTAGGAATTTTCTTTTTGGGATCTTTTTCAGGAGGTGATCAATAGATTCTTCTAACCTCTCTTTTGCCCTCTGGTTGTAATACATCAGGACAGTTTTCCTTGAGAATTCTTGGAGGTGATTTCTAGGTTCTTTCTTTGATCATGGCTTTCAGGTAGTCCAATAATTTTTAAATTATCTCTCCTGGATTTATTTTCCAGGTCAGTGGATTTTCCCATTAGATATTTCACATCGCCTTCTATTCTTTCACTTGTTTGAATCTGTTTAACATAATTTTGATTTCTCATAAAGTTACTAGCTTCCATTTGCTCCAATCTAATTCTGAAGGAATGATTCTCCTCAGTGAGCCTTTGAGATTCTTTTTCTATCTGGCAAATTTGGCTTTTTAAGGCATTCTTCTCCTTATTGGTTTTTTGAGCCTCTTTTGCCATTTGAGTTAGTCTATTTTTTAAGGTGTTGTTTTCCTCAGTCAGGCTATTGACTCTCATTTCATAATTTTCTTGCATCATTTTCATTTCTCTTCCCAATTTTTCCTCTACTTCTTTTATCTGCTTCTTAAGGTCCTCTATGGCCTGTAACCAGCTTGTATTTTCCTTCAAAGCTTTTAGTGCAGGAGTTCTGACTTCACTGTCTTCCTCCTGTTCCATACTTTGATCCTTTTGGTCCCCAAAATAGGAACCTAATCTTGGATTTTTCTGTTTGCTTTGCTTCCTTTGCCTGGTCATGTTGCCACTCAATTACTTGATTTTTCAGCTTTTTGCCACAGTAGGACTCTGCCACCAGACAGTGAAGCTTCTGTCCCAAACACTAGGGTTTACTCGGATCCTAGAGGTATTAGATGGGCGCCCTCTCTGAAGGCTCCACATGCTCTGGCAAGCTGGTCACACTCCCCAGGACCTCTACCCTAGACTGCAATCCAGATCCATGCAGTTTAAACCAAGAGCTATTATCCCTCAGATTGGTAGTTTGGTCTCCCTACATTTTTTAGATCAGGAGCTGAAGCTGCCACATGGTGGTGGCTGCACCACAGCCCTCAGAAGCTTCTCCCCGCTTGGGGCAAAGGCCAATGCACTCCCAACTACTGGATCCCAAAGTCCACACTACACTGACCTCTCCCTTTGTCCTTAGCATCTATGTGTTGATAATTCTGGAAACTTCCACAGCTGCTGGTGATCTTGAGTCCCTTCAGCCAGCTGCTGGTCAGGCCTGCCCTGGGGCTAAATCTTCTGGCTCACATGGGGATAGGTTCGGCTCCCAGAGTGCAGCACTGGCCGATTCCTGCTGGCCTGTCCTCAGTGGGAGGTTAGCTTCTCTGTGTCATTTTGTGAGTTCTGTAGCTCCAAAGTTTGTTCAGAGCTATGGTTTCTTTATTTTTTTTTAAGCAATTGGGGTTAAGTAACTTGCTCAAGGTTACATGACCTGTTATTTATGTATGGATGCTAAGTACTGAGGCCTGAGCTGATCCCAGGTCCTCCTGACTCCGGGATCGGCACTCTTACTCACTGTGCCACCTAGCTGCCCCAATTTCTATTTTAACACAAGAAATTTCCAAGTGAAGAAATTGCCTCTTTCAATGAAAACCATTACTTTTTGTGCAACTTATAGTTTTACAATGTTGCTTAGGGCACTAACGCAGTTAAGTGATTTATCCAGGGTCACATAGTTAGTGTGTGTGAGAGGTGGGATTGAATCCATATTTTCCTGGCCTTGGGGCTCATTCTATATCCAGTATACTGTGCTGTCTCTCACAGCTAGTTGGAACCAAAGGTAATCTGTATGTATTCCAGCTCACTTAATAGGATAGATATATTCTTTAAATGTTAGCAAATTGAATTGTTTCCCCTTCATTTGTATTATAAAAATAAAGTTGTTTTCCCATAGGAAAGTAATTGGGTTCAAGGACTTAAGAATGCAGAAAGTTTTAAAAAGTATACACAAATATGGAGGAACAAATTATTTATAACAATTACAAGTGAAACAAGTCAGAAAATACAAAGGCTATACATACTAGGTTTGTCTTCCTCTGTCTGGCTTCTTGAGAGAGAAAAAAAATAGATTTTTATACAATTATATAATCTAATATTCTTCTTAACATCACTGAGCATATATGCTAAAACTAATTAACCATGTGTTTCTAACTAGGCTTTAATAAGAAACTAAGGATTTCTAATCTAGATGTTAAATAGTATCATCATCTATCTGTCACTCACAAGTTCTTTATTTAATGAGAAAGGGGTGTAGGGTGTGTTCAGGGTGTGTTCACCTAACTTTCACCTGCATCTCCAAAAAGCTGTAGTGTGCACAGAGGACACACCCTGGCAAACTGTGTTGATAGAAGGGCTACACCAGATTGAGGGGAACTGAGGGGTCTCAAACTTGTTGGTGAGTTAGGGGGTGTCTACTCCAAGCATGTGAAGACTTCCTCTAGTGGAATGGGAAAATGAGAATAGTTTGTTCCAGCAGCCATGACGGCAGCTGAAGTAGGTGCTGTGGAGCATTTAGAGCTTGGATAGACATTGAAGATGCCAGGATCATCCACTGCATCTTGAGCCACCACCAGGCTTCTTGATTCTGCCCTCCCAGTGGACTGTGATGACTAGGAAGGAGAGAGTGAGGCTGAGGACTTCATGCAACTCTGCCTCACTTAAATCCAATTTATGCACAAATCAAAAGATATCATTCATACTACTTTTTTTATAAACCATGTAATGAGAATGGGTTCTCCCTTGAGCTGCAGGCTGACACTTCAAGAGCCCATGTATTTATGGTAATCATATTATATGTTTGAAAAGAAGACAATGCAAACTTCTGAACAGCAGGGACTCTTGTTTTTGTCTTTGCATCCATTGCACCTAGCATCAGAGTCTGGCACAAAGTAGTTGACTAATAAATGCTTCATGAATTAAATTCAAAAGAATACTTCTCTTATTTCATTCTTTTCCCTTGTGTATGTGGATTTCCTGAGTTTAATTTCAATGGGATATACCAGTATTTTATGTTCAGTTTTCCCATCCTAAACATTTTTCTGTGAGCTTCTTATAAGTACAAGTATCAAGATGTAGCAAGATGAATTGTTTTTATATTCACACACCCTGTGATGGAGACGACACAAGTAGAGATTTAACCTTCCATAGGGGAAAAAAGTTGTTAGCAAGAGACAGGAAAGAAGCTAATAGAAAAAGTAGCTAATTAAATGTCTTTTTTTTTTCCTTCTCACTTCCAAATTTGGTGACCAGAAATTCATGAATCTAAGGGCCATCCTTTTCATCTGCTTTAATTCATCTACAGTTAATTTTATCAAGGGAACAAATATTTCATCATCAGAGACTATGGCTCTCATTATGCCCCATAATCCCACGACTGTATTTTATTGGATTTCAGATCAAATCTTGTCTGCTAGATGGAACAATGGGAAGAACTCCTGACATATTATCTATAGTGAAGGGTCCATATAAGAACCTGACTATGCGAAGTTAGTAGCTGGTGGAACACCTCAGTTGGTTAGTAGTAGTAATAGACTGTTAAAGTTAGAAGGAATTTCAGAGTCTATATAGTAAAACTGATATCTGAACAATAATTCTGCACTATAGTATATCCAACAAATTCTCTTTTAGCTCCTGCTTGAATAGCTTCAGGAGAGGGTACCCAACTCATTCCCAGGTAAGTCCATTCCACTTTGCCCAATCTTTCACACTGTCCTATTTGTTGTTCCTAATATAAGATATTTCATCTCCTGGCTCCAGGCCTTTGTACAGTCTGTGCTCCATAATTATAATGCCTTCCCTCATGTTTCTTTCTTAGAATCTATAGGTTCATTCAAGGCTAAGTTCAGGTATAATCTCCTAAACAAAATCTTTCTGGATCCCTCTCATCAATTAATGTTATACATGTTTCTACTTTAATTACTTTGTATTTAGACAAATTTTGAATTTAGTTGTCTGGGTACATCCTTCTTCCTGTGGATAAAATATAAATGCCTTTGAGCAGATACTATTTTATTTGTTGTCTTTTTATTGTCAGGGCCTTATAGTAAATGTCTTACATTTGATAATGTTTGTTGTTTGTTTGGTTCAGAGCACTTTATACACTACTAGGACCCAGAACATGTCACCATGATAGTAAGTTGGAAGGATCCTCTTTAGATAAAGACATCATATACTTAGGAAATCCCTCCCCAACCTCTACCCCTCTCCCATTCACCTATATACAAATGCCACTTAACAACACTTTGCAGATTGCCATTTTATATTATGAAATATGTTGTATATCAAAGCTCAAGTAATACTACTAGACATGTAAACCTTATAAAGTTTAGGGAAATAAAATGCTGAGGCTTAACGTTACAAAGTGAAGAAGGATGAAGTTTGGAAAAATAATCTGCATCCCTGACACAAATGGACCAAACTTTTAATACATTTGTAAAAAAAATTAAAAATCAATGAGATGTCAAAAGCTATGAATAAAATGTGTTTGGCTCCCTCCAAAGCTTTCTATCCTTATATGTAATTAGGACTGCCATAAGAATATCCTCCACATCCTTAAGAAGTAGGAAAGAGGCTTGAAAGAACTGACCAATAAGAGTGAATTATGGGACAGACTATAATGATATTAACAATTAGCTGAGATGAGTAGACCCAGACGCTATTAAGTATAGTTCTCAACTCATGTAAAGTCATTTTAATGAGTGAAGATATCCTAAGTAGTGTTGGATAATAGACTTGGCCTTTCCCTGTAATTCTGGATCATCACCTAAATTACCTGGTCATTCCTACCCATGAGTCTTGGGTCTGCTACAAAGTAGCTTTGATCTGAAATTCATTATTTGAAATTTATTTAATAAACATTGTTAATAAAGAAGCTCTTAGCCATGGGATCAGCATTATATAACATAGTACTAAAAAGCCAGAGAGAGTAATAGTTAATAGAATTTGGGTGCAGCATTAATTCGTATATTTAAGGAGAAGAAGAAAGTGCTATCAGTAGTCAATGAATTCCAAGAACAGGAATAAGTTCTACTTGAACTTCTGAGGCTTAAGAAGGATACAGCTTAAATGTTTAACTTTCAGGAGTATTTGAAGCAAGTTTTTCTGTATATTGAGGGAGCATTTGATGTCCTATGACAGCATTTAGCATGGTCGCCATGTGGTGTAGAGTCAGTTTACCCATAAGGGCTTGGCTTAAGATGGGAATATTTACAGAGAGACCCTCAGTTGTATTCTGATACAACACTTCTTTTGATTCTCTGCCATATTATCCTAAGGATATGTTTTAGAGTCTAGATAAAAATAAAATTTTTAGTTGCAAAGGTTTGTCACTCTTTAAGTGAACCCTCCAGTCTGGCAAAAACAAACAAACAAACCTTTCTTGGGCATATGGCTTTTAGCCATAATTATTAGCTGTGGTATACCAGTTACTATTTCATGCAACCAAGGCCTTTCTATAAAAAACAACAACAACAAAACAACCCACCAACAACAGAAAACTATATATGGTTTGTGTGCCTATAAGAAGGGAGGAAAGAGGAATAGAGTGGAGAGTGATTTAATAAAAGATTGTTGTGTGAATAAAGAATAAGACTAACTTTATCTTTTCCACAATTTCACCTGTGGCTAGCCCTGCCCCCTTTCCATTCTCCTAGCATTCCCTCTTCCCACCCGCATCTATCAATGCTAATGAGAATTTTTCACCCTCTGCTTCTGCCCCTGTATCCCCTTCCTGAAAATTAACTTTATGGTAGTAAATTTAGAAACATATAAGTATTCCACAAAGGAATAAAAGTTGTTAACTATTAGGTAGTAAATACAGCACTACTGTGGATTTACATAGTTAAAACTTTTTCTCTGAAGAGTACAGCAATCCCAAGATCAATTATGACATCTTCTCATGGGATTTTTGTATTATAATAACTGTTTTTCCAAAGTTAAAACTCTTTTCTATTCAATAGGGACATTTTCACACACATTAACATTTCAAATAAAGCATCTATCATCACATTAAACATATTTCCATTTTTAAAAGACCAGTGTGATATAGTGGGAAGGGCAAAGGATTCAAGTCAGAAACCCTGAGTTCAAACCATGTTTCTGCCACTTATTATCTTTGAGAGAAATAATTTCACCTCTCTGGGCCTCAGTTTTTAAATCTATCAAAGGAAGTGATTTCACAGGATTCAGAGCTTTGTTATAATAAGTGATTTCAAAGATTCCTTCCAGCTTTAAAATTCTTTGGCCCAACGCTTATTAATCTAGGTGTCAGCATTCTCATGGTGAACATGGTAACCATAGGAACCACATACTATTCACCCAGCAAGAAAAAGACCCAGGATGATCAGAAAAAAAAGAAAAACAACCCAAAAACAGACTTTTTAAACTGACTATGCCCTATGTTTATTAGGGAGATGAAGGGAACCAAGAAAAGGAAGAGAGAAAACAAAACAAAAAACTTTCCACCTTGTACAGGAAGATTTTATATATATATATAACTAACTAAACCTCTCGCCAATTTGCCTGTATAAATTTTCCTCTCCCCTCACTGAACTCACTTTGATATTTCTTTTTCTACTGATTGTATTTCTTACTATCTTATCTCCACTTTTACTGTCTAAGTGCCTTGCAAACAATGATCTTATCTGATTTTTAATAAGTAAAAACCCACAGTATATTGCAGTACCCAATAAGAACTATTAGATCTCAGATGTAGCATAGAAATCACATTTCATACTTTCTTATAATTTCAGATTTACCTTGGTCCAATTCAATAAACATCATGTACCTGCTTCATGAAGAGGTTTGTTTTAAGCACTAGGGGAGATACAATGTTAGGTAAGAGAGTTCTTGCCCTCATAGAGCTCAAAATATAGTGGTGACAGGTGAAGAGGAGATAGAAAACATACCCATTCACATAAAGAAACCAAGGCAAAAAAATATAAAGTGACATTCTGGAAATAGCCAGGATGTTTTTCCAGGTCCTCTGATTTTACAGGGGAATCAGAGGACCTGGAAAAGCATCCTGGCTATTTGAATAATACATGGCAACCTTATTAAAAGGATGGAAAACAAAGTGCTATGTGACTTCTGAAGAGAATAAAGATTTCTGACAAGATGTTACGAAAAGTTTCACAGGAGAGGCAGTGGCATTTGAAGTAAATTTAGAAGGTTAAGTGACTTATCCAAAGTCTCTTGACTAACAAATGACAGAGCTGACACTGGATTCCAGGCATTTCAACCCCCAATATACTGTGTCTTAGGTCATTTTCCTACTTAAGAAAATACAGTGGCTCCTTTGTATTGAATCTAGAGGTCCCGTTAGCATTTATAGCCTTTCACAATCTACCTCCAATCTACTTTTATAGCCTTATAATACATTTCTTCCCTTTACACACTCTAATCTAGCCAAACTGACCTTGTGGCTCTTCCTTATGCCATTCCATTCCATCTCCCCTTCCTATACTTTTGCATACTTGGGTTGAGGAACCTGTGGCCTTGAGGCCACATTGTGGCCATCTAAGTCCTTGAGTGAGGCCTTTTGACTGAGTCAAAGTTTTACAGAACAAATTCTTTTATTAGGGGGATTGTTCTGTGAAGTTTGGATTCAGTCAAAGGGCCACACTTGAGGACCTTGTGGACCACATGTGGCCTTGAGGCTGCAGGTTCCCTGCCCTTGGCATAGGCTGTTCCCCAGACCTATTAAAGACTCCCTCCTATCCTACAATTATTGGAGATCCCAGGATCCTTTAAAGCTCATTTACCAATGTATACAGAAGATCTTTAAAGTGTCAGCACTCTCTTTTTTTTCTCACCAACAAAAGTTAGTCTATTGGTTTTGTATTTACACTACAAAAATGATTAAATCTCTCTCTCTCTCTCTCTCTATATATATATATACACACACACACACACACACACACACACACACACACACACACACACACACACACATATATATATATATATATATATATATATATATATATATATATGTATATATCTTGACTGCAAGCTCCCTGGAGGCATGAACTGCTTCATTTTTGTTTTTATATCCCTAATTCCTAGCACAATGCTTAGAACCCAATAGAAACTTAATAAATGTTTATTGATTGACTGGCTATCTCATTCAGTTTCAGAATTCATTTTCTCCTTACATACTACATATTTCTTTTAAGATTCCTTTTCTTTGCTGAGTCAGACTCACTTTTCATCTACAAGTATCCTTCCTTCCAGCCACTGGCAGTCAGTTAAGTGAGACTGGGACTGCTTTTTAGAGGAGGCTAGGAATAGTACAGCACTGTGATGTACTCAAAATAGCATTGGAATGGGAATGAAAAACCTTGAGTTAGTCAGTCCTGGGTCTGCCCTTAACTCATCCTTTTATTTCCTCTCTCTAGGCTTCTAGTTTCTAATCTATAAAATGAAGAAGATGGATTAAATGATCTTAACAGATCCTTCCAGCTCAAAGACATTTTATGTCTGAATTTTATTCCAACAAAATACTTTTGCAAACTCATAGAGCATGTGGTCTAAATCCGCTCATTTGAAAGATGTAAAAACAGAGGCCCAAAAGATGTAAGCAACATGCCCCAGCCCCAGGTAAGGGGTCACAGATTTAGAGCTGGTAGGAACATAGAGATCATTGACCTCAAAGCTTGCATGAGAAAACTGAAGGTTCAGGGAGATGAAGTGACTTTCTTGATATAGAAGCAATAAGAAACAGACTCAGTATTCAAATTCAGGTACCCCAACTCTAAATACCACCATTTTATCAATTACCTCCATAGTTTCCTGTTATTAAAAAGCCAAAATGTCCTTCTAGGACATCATTCTTGAAATGGGGCAGGGCAAAGGGAAATAAAAGGGTTATATAAACAAGAGGAGTTTCCTTGATACTAAAGCAAAATTCTGCATTTGCAAAATAAATTCAAGAAGCAAGAGCAAGTGTGCCTTTGATACTTGTTTGTCCTATGACTCTTTCACTATGGCCTTAAGAAGCAGAGGGGCTTAATTACAAACTGGTGGGAATAGAAGTCAGAGAAAGTGAACAAGAGAGGAAAGAATTAAACTGAGACCTGACCAGCTCATCTTTCTGAAGACACCTAAGAAATTTAACTGCTTCTCTAGAGGATTTGAGATTTAAGCACAAGAGAGAAAACTGCAGCCTTGTATTTGTTCGCATACATTTTTAGCCATCAAATCATCTTTCCCTCTACTGAGTAATAAAAACCCAATAAGCAAAGAATTTTACAAGCTTCCTCATTTGTTCAATAGTGATGATGTGGAAAAATGACCTTTTAAAAACACTTAAACATTTAACTTTTGATCCCCAGTGATCTCCCTAAAGCATAATTTATTAAAACTTAACACATTTTGACATTAGGAATTAGGAGAGATGAGAGGGCGACTCACTATAATTAAAATCTTAGGCTACAAATTGTATGCTTCTTCTATGACTATTACTGTGTAGTTTATTGAAGAACTTATTGAGCTTCATTCATGCATAAGTAATAGTATCTTTACACATGAAGTAGGACTTTCATAAGATCAGGGAACTCATGATTACAGAAACCTCTGGCAATTCATGTAAACCATAAGAATTCACTCCCTTCACTCATGGATACATTAGCTTGGCAACTGGGCCCTTGTGAAGGAATAACAGATGATTGTTTCATAAATGTGGCCAAAAAAGATCCCCCCAAAAGGGCCAGTTGGCAGGAATTAACATCGTGACATTTTTATATGGCTCTATTATGGAGAAAAGTTAGGGATCTTTGGGCTTTATTTGATATCTTTCTGCCAGAATGATAACTTACATTATATAACTCTTCACAAAGGATACAAATTACTTTCTTCCCAATAACTCTGTGAAGTAGTAGGGCAAATATCATCATCTAACAGATGAGGCCCAGAAATGTTAAGCTATTTTCACAAGTCAAAGGGCTAGTTCAGTGGCAATCCAAAGTCAACTTCCAGTATCTCAGTTACAAAACTAGGGCTCTTTTCCTGATACTGTGCTGCCTCATAAACAATCATTTCATTCTCAGAAGAAATGCAGAAAAAATGGATTTTAAACTAGCCTAGAGTGTTCTATTTCCTCTTCTGCTAGTCTGGACAATTTATATTTTCATAAGTATTCATCTGTTTCACTTGGATTATCAGTTTCATTGGCATATAATTGGGCAAAATAGTTCCTAATAATTGCTTTAATTTTATCTTCATTGCTAGCTCATTCACCGTTTTCATATTTGATACTAGTATTTTGGTTTTTTTCTTTTCAAATCAAATTAACCAATGGTTTAATCTATTTTATTGCTTTCTTCTCAGAAAAACCAGCTCCTAGTTTTATTGATTAGTTCTTTTCTTTTCTTTCATTTGCTTTCACTTTTATTAATCTCTCTTTTGACTTTTGGCATTTCTATTTTGGTATTTAATTGAAGATTTTTAATGTGTTCTTTTTCTACTTTTTTAAAATTGCATGCCCAATTCATTGATCTGCCCCTTTTCTTTTTTATTGATAGAAGCTGAGGTATGCTTAAAAAGCCAAAAGAGCTTACCCTTCCTTTGCCTTACAGTTGACTAGTTTAGCTCTAAATTTGTCAGGTATCTTGGAATCCTTTGTTACTTTATCCTACTGACAGTCACACCTTGCCAAACCCTGATCCTGGATTACCTACACTATCCATTTTGTCTTCGCTCAGGTGCTACTGAAAACCATTGGAGAAATGTCATGACTCCTATCTTAACTCAAATGGACCCTCATTAGGGCATGATGATTCTTTTAGTCTTCCCTGATGGATTGTCTATCATCATCACTTCTTTATATTTCCTCAGACCTTCCATAAGTATGGAATCAACTACCGAATTTGTTAAAAATTAGAGACTGTTCTCACAATTCCTATTTCTTATCTCTCGCTCTTTCTTCTCTTATAAGATCCTCTCTTATTCAAAATTTAACCTTTAGGTTGTACTTCTGAATTCATTCACTTCTATTCCCTTTGGGAGCTTGGCCCTTCAATCATCCTTAACTTTCTTTTATCTTAAATCTACGTAAATCTACTGTATCCTTTTCCACCACCTACCAACATACTAGTCTCCTCTATTCTTAAAAAACAAAGCAAAACCCTTTATTTGATGGGATCCATTCCCTTTCTGATATCTTCATATATTTTTCTCCTTTTAGGGTTGACAAAGCATCATAGAACCATATGTGTATGGCTTAAACTATGTTTAGAGGTCATCTCATTCAACCTTCTCATTTTGTAGGTATAAAAACTGAACCATAAAGTGAGCGGACCTACTTCAGGTCATGCTAATAATGATTGATGGACCAGGAGTTAAACTGAGGTCCTCTGGTTCTCTATTCTCTATCACAACATGCCATGATTCTATACACTGCCTCAACTCCTTACTTCCTATTCATTTTTTATTCTCTTTCAGCATAGTTTCTGATCCCACTACTCAATTAAAAGAATATCTTAAGATATATGATATATTGGAAGGTTTTGACATTGCCAACCACCCTCTTCCTCTGCATACTTTGTCCTCCCTTGGATTCTATGATTTTGTACTCTTTTGGTCCTCTTCTTTTCTGTATAACCATGCTCACTTGCCTTTGCTGGACTATCCTTCTCCTCCTCTTCTTTACCCCAAAGTTTCATCATTCCCCAAGGCTATTACCTGGACCCTCTTCTTTTCACTCTTTCCCATTAGATCTCACTAGTTTTCATGGGTTTGATTACCATTTCTATTCAGATGATGTTGAAATTCATTTACCCAGTCTTAATCTCTTTCCTGGACACTGGCATTTTGAACTTCCTTCTCTATAGCTTCACCTGAACGTCCCCCCCACCCAAATCTCAAATTTAATGTTTTCAAAATGGAACTCTTTAAATGTTCTTGTTAGCCCAGCCTTTCTTGAAACTTCTCTATTTCTGCCGATGGCAGGATCATCCCATCATCCAAGCTCACAAACTTTGAGGCAAACTTTACTCTTCTCTTTCCCACAATTCCCATATAAAACGAGTTGCCAAGTTCTCTCTGCACTAACTTCATAACGTCACCTGGAGGGTGCAGAGGAAAAGATGGCACCAGAACAAGGTTCAAATCCTGTTCCTAACAGGATCCTATCAGGATGACTTTGGGCATGTCACTTAATTTGCTTGAACTTATTTGCTCACATGATCCTGCTATTTTGTACCCATCTTCTCTCTACTTATAAAAGAAACATCACAGGCCCTCACAATTCCTTATCTACACTATTAACTTTGCAATTGGTTTCACTTCATCCAACCTCTTTAAAAAATCCATCCCTCATATTCATGCCAAAATGACATTTTCCTAAAGTACAGATCTGACCATCTTGCTTTCCTGCTCAAGAAGTTTCAGTGGCTACCTCTTACATCTCAGAAAAAATACAAAACCAGGTTAGCAGTCAGATCTCTACATAATCTGGCTCTAACCAACTATGCTAGGCTGATTTTGTATCTTCCTCATGCTATCTCACTGCCAAACTGGAATGCCTTCTACTCCCCATACCATTCCTCCTTCTACCTCTGGGCCTTGGAACAGGCTTTTCCCCACGCCTGGAAGCTCTCCCTTCTTGCCTCTACCTTTTGAACCCCTCACCATCCTTAGGACTCAGCTTAAAATTTTTTACCATATGCTAATAGAAATCTCGAGTAATTAATAATCCTGAAATCACTTTAAATTTATTATTACTTATTTGTACTTACTTATCTGCACACATGTTGTATTCTCTTAGTAGACTTCAAGATCCTTGAGAGCAGTTGATATTTTATTTTATCCCCAGCATTTAAAACACAGGTATTTAATAAGTGCTTATTGAATTGAATTGAGATTGATTCTCATTGATGGCATTACTGATATTTTTATGCTGACAACAGTTTTTATATTAGTCAAGTTATTTTATCATTTGAAGGATTTTCACTAGAGGGACATTAATTATTAGTAGATAGATTATTAGACTTGAGGTCAGGAAGAAATGGGTTCAGATCATTCCTCTGATGCTCAGATAATTATAGGAAGGTGACTTAATCTCTGAGTCTTAGTTTCCTGATATACAAAATACAGATATTAATGGTGGTTATATTAATCACTAGCATTAATATAATAATTTAGCAAGCACTTATATAGTGCTTTAAATTTTATATTTATTTATATTTATTGTTTCTTTTGATCCTCAAACAACCAAATAACGTAGGAGCCAGAGGTGTTAAGAGATATGGCATGAGGCACACAGCTAGGTAAGTGATTGAATATTTATTCAAACTTAGTTTTCCTGACTTTAAGTCCATCACTCTACCCCATTATACCACCTAGATGCTCCATTCTTAGCCTCCTCCTTAAGATTATCATCACCATCATCACCACCACCACCATCGTGATCATCAAAAATAATAATGACTCTTGTACCTATCTCATAGCCTTACTGGGTTGATCAAATAAGATAATATATGTAAAGGACTTTGCACATTTTAAAGAGGTACATAAATGTCAGCTATTATTACTATCCATAGGATTACAGATTTAAAGCCAGAAAGGACCGTAGGGGCTATTGATTCTATGCATTATCCTCAGTATGAGGGAATTCAGGCCCAAAGAGGTTAAGGTAACTTAGAGAGACAATTTGAGCCCAGGACCTTGGACTTTACATACAGCAAAATTTGCACCAGGCTAGTTCTTGACATATATCATTTCAAAGGATTCTCTTAGAACTGTGAGGGAGGTTGACAGGGTATTATTGTACAATTTGACAGAAAGCGAAGTCAAAATATGGAGAATTTGCCTAAATGTACTCAGCTAGCAGGGAAGAGAAAGTCTCGAAATCAGGTCTCTTGATTCCCAGCACAGATCTCTTTTCATCATATAGAAAGAAAGAGGAAGAAAGGGAAATAGCAAGTTTGTTAAGGAGACAATTAGATGACTTTTAGTCTTATATAAATAAAAATACTTTTGTTAAATATAAGCCACCACCTCCCTTCCCCACCTTAATCCGGAAAAGCATGCATGAGTACAATTTGTAGATTACATCAAAGTCATTAAAATAGTTGGGTTTTGCTTCTCCAAAAGCCTTCAGTGTCTGCTTAGCATCATGGTGAAACACTGTCACCTTTCTTCCTCAGACAAATACATTTTAGCATATTAAAAGGTTCAATCTGAGCCTCCCTGGGAAAGCAGAAAAAATCAAATAGAAGGGATAAACCCTGAATAAAGTCAAATCAAGTTTATACATGCCTGGTTTATCTCAAATGAGTGAGTATGTACAGCCTGTATTTGTATGTGTGTCTATGTGTGTGTGTGTGTGTGGGGGGGGTAGTTTCTGCTAATTTTGGAAAATTAAGGTATTACTTCAGTTTGACTTTGCTAATCAAAATAGCAGTGATGTTTACAAATATGTACAGATAAGCAAGCCTTAATTGATAAAGCAGATAAAGGCAAGGTGCTTAATCAGTTCATGTTAAAGCAACCTAGAATGTAGATATTCAAATGAATAAAAAACACAGAAAAATATTCTATTGGTGCCAGGTAAATATAGAGATTTATGTAGCAATTAATATTAGTGTAGCATGTTGTGTGAACTTTAAAGTACTATAGCACTATCAGCCAACTAGATTTTTTGATGATCAAAAAAACAAAAACAAGAAAACAGACAGATTTGCACTTTAGCATAATTGCTCATATTCACTTAAAGGCTGGGTTTTTTTTTTTTTGCATATTTAGCCATTTCATTTTTTAAAAAAATCTAGAAGTCATTGGTTTGCTCTGAGATAATAAAAGAAGCAGGGGGAAGATTTCTTCTTAAGATTTGCAAGGTGCTTTTTCTTTCAGTAATTTGGTAATTGGGGTAGTGTGGGTGTTATTTGGAATATTTTACAGATGAAAAGACTAATGATCAGAGAGACAGTGAGATTTGCCCAAGATCATACAGCTCACAAGGTGTAGGGCTGATACTTCATCTTCTAAGTACCAGGCTAGTTAGTTCTCTTTGCAATGTGCCAGTTACCTACTCTTTGGATATCAGCTTATGTATTATGTCCTTTATCAGGTCTTTACTGATCCCTGCATTTCATTCCTAGAGACTAGTGCACTCCCATTCCTAAGTTGACACTTTATATTTTTAATACTCACTTGTCTGTATACACAGTCTCCCTATAATAGAACACAAATTCCTTGAGAATGGGTATTCTTTGGGTTTTTGCTTTTCTATCCCTAGCATGAAGGACACAAAGGCAAAAACAAGAGCAAAACTATGCCTGGCTTAGGGTAGGTTCTTAATAAATCCTTGTTAGTGATACAGAGGGGGAAGCCAGGTTGCACAGTGAATAGAGTGACAGGCATGAAATCAGGAAGAGTCATTTTACTGAGTTCAAATTTGGGCTGAGACACATACTAGCTGGGTGACCCTGGGAAAGTCAAAAACCTGTTTATCTCAGTTTCCTCATCTATAAAATAATCTGGAGAAGGAAATGACAGACCACTCCATTGTTTTTGTGAAGAGAACCACAAATGGAATCATGAAGAATTGGACACAAATGGAAAGTGTGACTGAACAACGGGTGAGAGGGATAGGAACAGGAAATTTGATTTCACCAATATTGGGAACTCCCATGGACACAATTCCCCATGCCAATACAGGTCAGTACCTACTCTGAAACTCAGAGAGCTAGAGAGTTGCCTAGAGAACTAAGAATTCAAGCACTTACTCTGGATCTCATAGCCAGTATGTGAAAAATAGATCCAAACACTGATTTTCCCGCATTCAAGGTCAGCACTCCATCCACTACAATACACTACTTTGCTTATGTCTGTTGGAAGACTGACAAGCAACAAACATTTATTAAGCCAGCACTGTGCTAAGCATTAAGGAAACACATGCAAGCCAAAATAAAGAGTCTCTGCACTCAAAGAGATTACATTCTAATGAAGGAGGATAACAGACAAAAGGGAATAGGGGGAAAAAGGTACTTTTGCAAGAGCATGGTGACAAAGTCTAGAGTCACAAGCAAAGGCAAAAGGGGAATGATGGTGGTTGGCCTGGACTCCTTCACAAGATGGAGACCCTCAGAATAACTCATCAATATGACAGGGAGGAGGAATGTTCCAGATTGAGAAGGCTTCTAGTTTTGAAGGAAGTTATAGGATGAGAAATTGTGAAAGAAGATAAAAGGCAGTCATAGGCATGGGATATGAGATTCTGGAGTAAATATCCTTTCAATAATAGGTAGTACTTTGCAGAGTCTAAGCAAATGACCTTCAAAGTATCCATGGGTAAGAATCTTACTGTCTGCTGAACATATTTAGGGTCTTACACTGAATACCCAAATTTAATTCAGTGGTAATGAGTAATGATAATGTTTTTCTGCTCTTTGGAATTTTTAATGGCACTGCAGGGGACAGCTCTCCTCAAAATACCATCTATCTTTCTCAAGGTTCTGATTGCATTTTTGTCTCCCAAACAACAGCTCTCCAATTTCTCTATGCTGAAAGCCAACAAGGAAATGAAAACTTACTAAAGAATTGAGCTAGCAGCCCCACTTCATGAATGTTTTATCATCTTCAGAAGCCTACATACCGGAGAAAATTATCACAGGGATTCATTTTGAAAAGTAAGAGTTATAAAGTATTTGATCAGAATGGGAGAAGTAAATTAAATAGGGTTTCTCTTGGTATGTAACAAAGAATTATGCCAGTGTGTGAAAGGGTGGGGATGTGGTGGGGTAAGACTATTCATATACTCTGTTATTAGGAGATCAGATGTGGTCTTGAATTATGAGGACTTGTACAGGCCACTGAACCATTTATTTCTCATCTGTATGTAAGATATCGATCATTAAATAAAATATTAAAGTTTTCTATACAATATAAACTTGATTACAATTCAAAAGGGTTTGATCTCAGGAGTAATAAATGAACTGTTTTAAGGGGTTAATGTTGATATTATTTGGAAGAGTCTTCTCTAAGTGGTGTGGGTTAGAGTGAAAGAAAGTTGACTCTTTAGAATGGTTAACTTTGCCTACAAAAGTCTTATGTAAGATTGTACAGAGGTTCTGATTAAAACACAAGATAGGTTCATTTAGACACTGATAGTACTGAGTGAAACTAGAAATGATGCAAAACTGGCAAGGGCATTACCAATTTTGTCACTCCTTTGGTTATCAGTGTTTAAAATAAAATGTAATTTAAAAACAAAAGATCTTTTTATAGATACTGCATGATTCACTGCAGGGTAAGAATGAAGAATAGATTCTTCTCCTGGGGTTTACCATCAGATCTATAGGGTTCCTACATGTACTCCAGATTAATACTATGGTATAAAGGTGCAAGGTACAAGAGATACAACCTAGTGGAAGATTTAAACTAATGTTATATGATGAAGATAAGGAATTCTTGCTTTCAACCCTCAGATAAGGGAGAACAGGGAATTCTTTAAAAAATGACTTTACTTGAATTTCACCACAGTGAAACTGCTTATTTATATCATCACAATTTATATTTATCTGCAAATTATACCTGTTACCTCCCCATGTTGCTAATGTACCAACTTCCCAATTTGCACTCATCTCTGAGCTCTCCCCTGAGCAGCTACAAAGGCTCCTATACAGGCTGCTAATAAGTGATTAGCGCTTCCTGGAGAGATGGATCTCTCCAGGCAGCATTCCCCTAGATAGGGGTTCCTACAGGAGTAGTTAATAAGTGTCTGTTGCCCTTAAAGATACCTCCTGACATAACCACGGAGGGAGGTGAACCTTAAGAAAGCTCTGTTTGTTGCCTGGGAGAAGGACAGACAATAATGAAACTGTTACTCAGGCTTTAAAATATACCATATTGCAATGCAATTTACATCTAAATATGTGTTTCTAAGTGCAACAACATAAATGTATACTTTTGTACTTTTAATGGCATTATTGATGTCATTAAATTGATCTCAAATATTATCTACTAGAAAAAATACAACTTTTTCTTATAGAAAAAGTAAAACTTCTTTCTCTCTTTTTCCATTAAATATTCACATATCTGCTTTGTTTGAACACCACAGAACAGGATGACCAACCCCTCCAAGGTAAGTCATTCACTATAAATGTCATCATGCTCTTTAACTCAATCTTAGATACTACATACCTTCCAATTCCCTCAGCTTCCTCTGTCCTCTGACTGCAGGGCTGGAGAATGGAGCATCACTCTTCACCCAAAGTCTTCCTTTAGAGAGGGTGGAACCTGGACATTGTAGCTCACTTTACTGTCCATCTGCATCTCTCTACTCTGGAACAAGATGCTCTCAGCCATCCTCCACCACTTTTCTAGCTTCCTTTTATGTGCTGTCTTCTGTATTGTTAATGTATTTTTGCTTAATGGGAAGATGTTTCCCAAGCATTAAAAAGCTCATGTGACCTGTTTGAGTCACATGGAAGCCTGAGTCACATGAGTCTGTGATTGGAGGAGCTTGCTGAATGGGTGAAGCAGGAAGGGTGGAGCAGAGCTGAGAGGATGTTGGTCAGAGAAGTTAGAGCTGAAGGAGAGAGAAGAAGCAGGCAGCAAGCTGTGATTGTTCATTTTTGGAAGGCCCTAGAAGGGAGAAGGCTTGGTGATGGTGGTGCCCCATGCATTGTTATTGTGTATAGATTTGTTTGTTGCTATGATGGATTTGGTTTTCTGATGTTGTGATCTGGCTTTCTGGTGTTTGAATAAATGTTTTGGTTCTGTCTTCAATGTGGAGGGTCTGTTATATTTTTCAATTCAGAATTATGCCAGCATATTCATAACTGCCATAGGTGTTGTGAATATCATATTGGCAATACATATTCCCCATTAAATTTTAGGCTTTTAAAGGGCAGGGGACATTTTTCTTTTTTCTTATTTGTATCACCTCTACTGAGCACAGCGCCCAGCACATGAGGCACTTAATAAATGTTTATTGAATTGAATTTTTTCATTTATACTTATGTGTGTATGTGTGTGTGTGTTTGTGTGTGTGTGTGTAGTATTAACGTTGTCTTGTTAAAAAAGTAAACAAGAAGATAATTTTAAAAGTCATTTCAATTTTCCATTAATCTTCTTTGTTGTTTGTATATAGAAAATAGATGACAGCTTGTATCATAATGCATCCCTGGAGATT
Organism: Gymnobelideus leadbeateri; assembly: GCA_011680675.1. Taxonomy (NCBI): domain Eukaryota; kingdom Metazoa; phylum Chordata; class Mammalia; order Diprotodontia; family Petauridae; genus Gymnobelideus; species Gymnobelideus leadbeateri. Next base: position 361,329 of record WOXC01011410.1, read on the forward strand.
TGAACTCAAAATTCACAGATCAAAAATACTTTATATTAAAACCTTGATTGTCAAGAGTAATCTATCTGTAAGCCTCAGTTTTGCTAGGCAATGGAAGTTTGAGAAGGACCTCCTCTATCAACCCCCTCCCCGATGCTGAAGAAGCAGGCCCTGAACACCTAGCAATAATTAAACAGGAAAAAAGACCAGATAAGAAATTATCGCCAATAATCCATGATTGGTAATTTGCTTCAGAGAGGATACTATGCTTTTGTCTAGCTATAAAAAGGTTTATTGCCTTATGAAAAAGAAAAGAAGATTAAAAAATCTTAGAAGAATTGTGGTGCAGTTGTGTCTTCATGACCTTATTTTGGGTTTTCTTGGTGAAGATACTGAAGCAGTTTGTCATTTCCTTTTCCAGCTCATTTTGTACATGAGGAAACTGAGGCAAACAGGGTTAAGTGGCTTGAAGTGATTTGCTCAGGATCACATAACTAGTAAGAGTCTGAATCTGGATTTGAACTTAGGTCTTCCTGCCTCTAGGCCCATTACTCTAGCCATTGTGCCATCGAGTTGCCTGATTAGAAAAGTAAAGAAGTACTAATAGAACTGGCAATTGTCTGTACAATGGCTACAGAAAGCAGAAGGGCTTGTAACTGTCTCCAGAGGCAAGGCACTCTACTTAGGAAAAACAGTACAGTTGACCTCACTTGTCCTACATTTTGCTTGTATTATCGTTGTGTGGGGAGTCACAAAGTTGGGAGATTTAAGGATGAAGAAGGGTGGTAGCAGCAGCTATCCTTAGATAAAGGGATTAGCCACATCTTTGCTGCCTGTGAAAAGAGTTTTACACTCAGACCTCTAGGGCTCAGGGAGGAGAGGCTGTATTGTTTGGAATTCCCTAGAAACTTCTCTGCTATGGTCATTCCTCTATATGTCTTCCTTGTTATTCTGATCAGGAGAGAAAGTACCCAAAAGCATGTCATAGCTACATTTGCTCTTTACTTAGTGGTCAGGTTTTCTGTACAGATATGTCTGTGAGGATAAGGCCATTATAAAACAGCTGAAGTTATATCTCTAAGAAAGCAACTGTGTGAGCCTTTGTCAATAGAGTTGAAGCTTATAAGTAGTAAGAAGGTAAAGAACAGTAGATAGTGGTATAGCAGAAATGATGAGGGCCAATGTGCTTCACTACAACTTTTTTGTTTGTTTGTTTTTGGAGGCAGAGCAATTGGGGTTAAGTGACTTGCCCAAGGTTAGTATGTCAAGTGTCTGAGGCCAAATTTGAACTCAGGTCTTCCTGACTCCAGGGCTAGTGCTCTATTCACTGCACCACTTAGCTGCCCCTTTAAGACAACTTTGTAAAAAAGAATGAACAGCTGCACACCAGTCCTCTACCTTTCAGTGGAATGCTCTTTTCTTCTCTAGGTTTCTTCCCTTCTCTTCTCACCTGAATCACCATGGTCTTTCCCAAGCAGTTGCTGGGCAAATGGCACCTTGTGGAAAGTAAAGGATCTGACAGATACAAGAAGGAATTGGGAGTGGGAATGGCCCTGAGCAAAATGGCTGGAATGGCCAAACCAGATGCTTATATCTCTGAAAATGGGAATAAGTACCATCAAGATTGAGAGTACCATAAAAACTACACAATTCTCTTTCAAACTTGGTGAGAAGTTTGATGGGACTACAGCTGATGGCAGGAAAACTCAGTCTCTTTGTATGCTTAAGTGATACCTTGATTCAGGTACAGTCTTGGGATGGGAAGGAAAGCACAATAACAAGAAAAGGAGAATATGGAAAGCTATTGGTAGATGGTGTTATGAACAACATGACTTGCTACAGAGTCTATGAAAAGGCTGAGTAAAGAAATTCTATCTTCATAAGGGACAGGAATTAGCTAGTATGAATCAGCTCATTCAATGAGCAAACTCTCCAACTAAACTCTTTTGCTTTTTTCTTCTCTTCCTTACTGTGGTCTATTATCTCAGTGACTGACCACTTGCAAACAGTTTTTTTTTTTCCCAAGCTTGGATGTAATTAGGATTGTTTTGTCTAGTAAATAAAAAATTATGCTGTTACTAGAAAAAAAAAGAAAGAATGGAATAGTAAAAAAAATCAAACTGATGCTAAGAAGTAGAAGACAGCCCATTGATTTGTCTCAGTAGCCCTTAGGGGCATCACTGTGTTTATCTGAGGATCAGCCATAGGGCAGCCATTCTGTTGCTAAATAATTGTGGAGTCCAACCTGACAAAATCAGGCTAGCATCTGGTAATGTGCTAACCCGTTTTCCTACTTGCAAATGCTCTCTCCTTAGGAAGATTACTACATTAACCCTTAATTAGACTCTCTGCAACTTCTACCCATCATGCCAAGCTCCATCTTCTGGGACAAAGTGGAGTGAGTTCCTTCCTTTTTCTATGAGATAGCTTTTGAAATATGGCAGCTTCCATTACCCTCTTAAGTTTTCTATTCTTCTGGCTAAATATTCCGAGTCTCTTCATCATATCCTCCTAAGTAATAAGGATCCCGATCCTTATCTGTTCTTCCCTATGCTCATCTGACATAATTAAAAGTTTCCTTGAAACAGGGATGCAGATTTAGCGCTAGAAGGGAATCTAGACATCATTGAGTCCAATCCCATAATATTACAGATGAGAGTGCTGATTCACAAGAGGTTCTGGAACTTGTCTAAGATCATATAACCAAGGAAACAGGGCCCAGAGTATAACCCAACGCCTGATTCGAATTTAGTATTCTTTCTATCATAGAAAATATCAGGAATAATTATGGAACTTGAAAAATTACACACAGAAGAAAGACAGGCTGGAAGGGATGGTATGTTAAGAACACTTAGGCATCTATTTTCAGGATATTGCAAAGTGGTAACAATTCCAAAAGAATGTAAAAGCTCACAGATGATATCACCATATATCTTTGACTGACACTAAAGATAGACAGTAACTTGGCTCTAGAATTTAATAGTCTGAGAAGATAAGACTGGGTCATTTTTGAAAACTGTTCAATAATACCAATGATTCCAATGTGCTTCCTAATACCAACTTTTCCTCTCTCCACCCCTTTTAAAGCACTAATTTTTCTAAGTGATATTTTATGTATATGAACCAGTGAAAATCATAATTTCAAAAGAGTTAAAGTTGTTGATGACCCAAAAGGAAAAAGTACTAATTAACAACTAATAAGATGAAGACTAGATATAAATCAATGAAGCATATAATTTGTGATTACTTATTTATGAGTACTGGTATAAAATACATTGCTGAGGACATAACATGAGCTGTTTAGGTACTGAAAGCAAGGAGTAACAGAAGGACAGTCAAAATATTGTACTGGTAGCCATTATTATATATGACAGCTAGGTAGCAGAGTGGATAGAGTGCTAGGCCTAGGAAGATTCACCTTCCTGAGTTCAAATGTAGCCTCAGACACTTCCTAGCTGTGTGATCCTGGGCAAGTCACTTAATCCTGTTTGATTATTTCCTCATCTGTAAAATGAGCTGGAGAATAAAATGGCAAACCACTCCAGTATCTTTGCCAAGAAAACCCCAATTTGGGTCATGAAGAGTTGGACACAACAGAAACAAATGAACATTCTATCTATCTATCTATCTATCTATCTATCTATCTATCTATCTATCATCTATCTACCTATTTATATACATTCATATACTATACATATATACATACATGCATGTATGTCTGAGTATGTGTATGTTTGTATAAAAAGCTTTTGGGACACATTTTATGTATAATACAGGGCCTCCCTATCTTACCTAGACTTAGAAGTGCAGGAGTGATTTATTGGCTTTGTCTCATGGTGATCAGCATAGGAACTTCTGACTTGGCTGGATCCTGTCCTTTGGCAAACTAGTGGCCTCCTGCTCCCATAATGGTGATGGGCTTAGTACAAACCTCTGATTGTCTCAGACCAGTGCAACTCAGAATTTCTGAGTTCAAGAGATCTACCAGCCTCTTCCTCCCTAGTAGCAGGGAACTCTACACATGCACCACCCTGTTCAGTTTGACCACAGAATGTTAAAAAAACAAACAAACCAAAAAAAGGGCCTCTGATTGTTGGGTAGAACCCTATATGGAGGATTTATAGAAAGATATGGAGAATTATACAGGATAAAGGCACATGACTTGGCTGTGATCTGTACCACTAAGAATGTTATTCTGCAGATGAAATTATAGAAATCAATAGAAGTGCTGAAATAAAATTTACAATATAAATTATATAATTTTATCTGATTCTATTTGGCACTTCATTCTAGCCTGTTAACATATTTTTGGGTTTTCACTCATATAATTATTAGTTGTTCTTCTCATTTTTTGTATCATCAGTAGATTTAATGTCTGCCATCTGTCTAGTGGTCATGGAAGACAATGTTAAGCAAAATAGGGTTAAGATAAGAGCCTTGCATCAGTACACTACAGACCTTCCTCTAAAAGGGCATCGGTGAAAAAACCTATGAGCCTTTGAGCTCACATCTTTCAGTCTTGTCCACCAATATATAACGAGACTTCATCAAATATCCTCTTGAAATTCAGATATTCTAAATTTACCGTCTGTAATGTGCTCTTTGAATATCCTCAATGATGGCAAATAATCATCCTTTAAGGATGGGTTTGATTTTTTGACAGACCCAAAAGTAATTTGGAACTGAGCATTATGATTAACATTGATGATCCAACTGCAGAATAATATTTTTGGAAAGAAATGACGTGTGACTCTAAAATCATGAGGCTGCTTTGCCCCATGGACCAGCAAACTGGCTATAAAGGCAACTCCAAAAGAAAAGTCTTGAATTTTTTAAAAAGAATGTCAGTATTAGCAGGAAAAGTTCCTAGTATTGCAGTTGACTACTTTGAAAGGGACACAACTCATTTGGGTACACAAATGTTATCATTGATGGAAACAAGTCAGTCTTGTTATTTTAAGTTTATTCCTCCTATGATATACCAAATTTAGAAGGTATTAGGAGATAATAAAATGGAATGAACAATGGAAATCATTAACATAATTTAATCTTCCTTTGATATTAAGGAAATATAAGATTTATACAATTTGTTTCCTATAACAGCTAGAAAAAATAATCCTCTTATTGTACAGGTCTGACCAAGTCATGCTACTGCAAAAAAATCTTTAATAGCTTGTTATTGCTTCTAGCATGAAATATAAACTCCTTAGCATGACATTTAAAGACTGTCACAATCTGGCTTCAACTTTTTGAGCCTTTTTTTTCTTCATGCTTTCTATATTCTAATGAATGACTACCTTCTCCCAAGGCTCAGAATGAAAATGTATATCTCTATGCATTTGACCATGCCCAGAATATACTCCATCTCAGAATACCTATCAATATGACTTTATTTCAAAGTTTTGATCAGATGTTACTTCTGATTTCACAAATTGAAAGTATATATTTCCTCCTGAAATATACCTAATGTACTTTGGATTTCTGCCCCATTGCAAATTATACTGCAAAGTTTGCATGTTTGTATATGTACATGACTCGATATATATGTGCATGTGCATATATGTATGTGCATGCATATGAGCATATATACATACATATTTATATATGCGTTGTGTGAAAATATACATATATACTTATACATAAATATACATATACATATGTATGTATACCTATTCTATCTTCCCCCAGTACAACTTAAATTCTGAAAGGAAGGACTTCTTTTTTTGGCATTTTATTCCCAGGACATCTTATATTCTATAGGTACTTAATAGATGTTTATTCAATTGAAGTTTCTCAGTATCAATATACTAAACAGATGTACTCATGCAGGCACATAAACTGAAAAGAGTTGATGGGCATGTGAAGGTATTGGACTATATATTAGAAACAGATTTTGTAAATAAATCTTGATTATCACCATATTTATTTATGTCTTTTTCATAGTAGTTACAAAAAAAGTCTGATTAAGTTTAAAAAAAAACCCAAATTGGTTTGGACTCCAGAGAAGTGTGAGGTTTACAGGAAATGGACTTGGCAAGGTCTGTATACTATTCACACATACAAACACAATTTCCTTCACGTTTTAAGATGATGCTACTGACACTGTTACTTCCCCTGAGTGCAACTATTCTGTGTAAAATGCAATCTCTTCTAAATGGATTCATGACTATCTCAGTATTTTACAAGATTACCAAAACCAATCTGGCTTTGGCCCCAGGCACTTCAAAAGTAAAACAGTAATGATGTCATAGTAAGAATGATTTTCATTTTCCTAAGAAATCATTGTGGCTATGACTACAAATGAAGTGTTGAAGATATTACCCAAATAATAGGAGGGTGGACAAGACTCTAATCTTGAGGAAGAAGACATTTAAGTTCAATAAATTAGTTATTTTTATTGATCTAACTTCTCAGGTAATTCTTCACTTTGCCTGTCTCGATATGGCCTATATCCTTTGCAAAACCTGTTCCAATACAACAAAAGGCAATTATCTTTTTGAGCTGAACAGGGCAAAAAGTCTTGTGTTATGAAACTAATTTTTTTTCCTCAAGGTTGCTGATGTGATGGTCTCAACCAATATTTTTCTCAAAAACAGACTAGCATGTCCTTTCTAGAAGGGCTTACCTTTATTATCTTAGTTGAACATCAGTGAAAAAACAATAATTGAACCCTAGAAAGGGACAGTTAGCTTACTCTCATCGTCCTGCTACTAGTGTATTCCAATTAGAAAAGTGATAATAATATGGATCGGAAATAAACGTTCACATTTAGTAGGGGGAATTTACAAACAAAACCATGGGAAATATTTTGGATAGTTTACACAGAGAAGCAATCACTAGAACTAATAATGTAGTTATCTTTCTACCCATGGCAGCTTCTGCTTATAGGTTTTTTTCCCCTCCACATCTTACAATCACTGATCTATTACGACACTCTAGTCACACTGCATTGCATATAAGGTAAAACTGTACATTTCCCAGTCCCAGCATAGCAAGCCAGTGGGCTTTACCCTCATTTGAATACTAATGAATCAAACCATCATCAGACTCTGTTGCTAGAAATCAGCATAAAGAAGTTGATTTCTTATAAGTTTCCTAATGGAAAGGGATAGCGTGTCACTGACTCAGCACTTGTAGGCAATAGGGTGAAGACATTTTCTGGGATGTATAAGGCTCCCTAATCTGGAGTCATTTTTTTAGGTTGCTGAGTGTTTGCTGCTTACAATCGTCAGAACTTTTAGAATTTGTAGAACGCTGCCTTTTATTTGGTTCAATATCTCCAATTATACTGCTTTTAGGACACGTAAAACAAAATTTATTTGTTTAGGATGCTTTGGTAAGTCCCCTAGGAATTCCAAATCCAGGGATTCTCAGAAACTTACATTAGGATTTAATGAAAAGAACACTAGATTTGGAATCAGTGGACCTGAATTCAAATTTCGCTTCTGCCACTTGCTATATATGTGACTTCACAAAATTTACTTCACCTTTTGGGACCTCTGGTTTCCTTAACTGTAAAATTAAGGAATTGAACTAAAGGATCTACACTGCTCATTCTAGTGTAGATCTATGATCCTACAAGGTTTTGGTTTTTAATTACATTCATGAAATACTAAGCTTAATCACAGCAGCTAATTGCATGTAACTGAGCAAACTGAGGCCTTTTGATTAATAAGCCAGCCAGCTTTCACACTTTGGCATCAAAATTTATGCCCTCCATGAAAAAAACAAGGCCAAGGATACATAACATTAAACCAACACACAATTAACAGCACTTTGTTCTAATTATCTCTGGGCACAATTAATGTTGGCCCTGTAGTTCATTTTTCTTCTTTGATAGCTCCTTAGTCTATTTATGCAGATTAATTCTTGATGTATTGGCATTCCCTTATATCAGTGGTTACTTTTTTTTTTCAACCAGCTTTCATACAAATCTGACCCTATTGTAATAACCTCGTCACTGACCTCTAATGCTCAGGCTTCTAGTTTTTACTGGGAAGATTTTTTTCCCTTCTTGGCATTTGGGCATTACTGATAAAAGGTCATATATTTACTGAAGTTCTATGAGTTGGGAGGACACAAAAGGTCCAGTCTACAGTAGTTATGACACCAATAAAATTTGAAGTAAGAAGAATCTTGGGTTTACATTTTGTTGTCATTATTCAATTGTTTTAGTTGTGTCTGACTCTTCGTGACCCTATTTGGGGTATTCTTGGTAAAGATTCTCCTGCTTATATTAGAGATGAGGAAACAAAGGCAAACGTGTTCAAGTGACTTACCTAAGGTCTCACAGATAGTAAATGTGTGAGGCCAAATTTGAACTCTGGAAGATGAGCCTTCCTGACTCCAGACCTGGCACTCTATCCACTGTGCCACCTTAGCTGCCCTGATATTTAACAGTCTAAAATTAGCAGGCAAGTCCAGTGACCCATCATCAATAGTAAAGAGCCAGAAAGGGAAAAATGAGAGAACTAATCTAAGTGTCTTGGAGATAGGTACAGTTTTCATTTATTGGATTTGTAAGTTCTCTCTTATTTGCCATAGTGTTCTCCTAAGTAACACTGCAGGATTCTGGGGGTAGAATCCCTGTCTAATTTAGTATGTTTATCTGACCATATTATTTTATGTACTGAAAATGGGTATGCACATAAAAGAAAAGCAACAAGCTCAGCAGGCAGGCTAATAGTGTGGAAATAGAAGGGCCTGATAGGTCTAATTCTGGCTCTGAAGTTGGCTCCCTATGGAGCTCTGATCAACATATTTAGCTCTTATGTGCCTCAGTTACCTATTCTAGAAAATGGGTCAACCAAACAGGGCAGAAATTTACATAGCATTTCACAGTGGGTTTCAAATGCAAAACTGCTCCCTGCTTTCTAGAGGCAACAGTCTAACAGCTCTGAAATAGCAGGTATGCCCCAGGAACACTAGAAAAGAAGGTGTCACTTGGGACCCTGACTTTCTTAGTTCTGACTCAAAACAGCAACAAGTGTCTTTCCAAAACACATGGTGCTTTAAAATTCTACCATGTAAGATGTGGAATCCCCCAAAGAAATAAGGTTGTGGCACTCAAAATCAGAGACAAAAGAAAACTTCTACGGTACTTCAGTGAAAACTGTAATTCTATTTATATGAGTATTCACAGTGAAAAAAGGGAAGGAAAAGTTGGAAGGTAAGGGGAAAAGTAAGGGAATAAAAAGTTATTAAGTGCCTACTATGTGCCAGGTACTGTGCTAAGTGCCTAGAACACAGTAAGTAGTGCTGAGGGTGATTTCACAAAAACCTATTATTGTCTCCATTACATAGAAGTCAAGAGGCTTGTAAGAGAGTTACATAGCTAGGAAGTACTCTACAATGCTAAAGATTACTAACCATTCACGTCTCATCCTATGCAACTCCTTAGCATATATACTCCATGATGGTGACAGCAGGGAGTAATAGGGTCATTTAATGTACAAGGAACCTTTCTCTACATCTTTTGAAATTGTGCAGATGCCATTGGAGTATTTGAGTTATCTTTAACTCTCACTGTATTACTGACCCACCTAATTTTCCAGTCATCAATGTTGTTAAATAATTTTGTCCTCTATACAAATCAAACAAAAATTCTTTAATAACATTGATGACTTTCTTCAGAGACCTTTTAATTATTATTAACAAGTAAAGCATAAAACAGGGTGAGTGATGTTCACCAAAAATGTTTGCTACAGGCATAGAGACTGTCTAAAACAGAATTGAAATCAAAGAATAATTTCCTATTGATAGTAAGATCTTCCAAATTTTCCCTTTTCTAAATTATATTGTGCTGATTGCACTAAGCCCTAAAAATTTAGCCTCCAAAATAAAATCCAGTATATTTCAGAAGTTTGCCATCACCATCTGCAGAGGAAAAGCTAAGTGAATGAAGAATGCATTTTGTCTAGACTATGATATACAACTGGTTAGAAAATCTACACTTGATCTATTGGTACATATTGCTTAGATAAACACTGTGAATGCCCAACATTCTGGACCTAGAATTAAATAAGAGGAAAAGAGTGTGTGGGTTAGTTATTATTGGGGAAATTGCACAGTGATTTTGAGCATTCTAAGCTTCTCCCAGAAGCAAAGACAAACTTTTTAATACATATATCCTTCCAGATATACTATAATGGATACAAGTCATATAATACCTGAATCTGTAACAATTTAAAGTTGTATGTAATGGATAACATCAAGATGCATGGTGGGTGTGAGGACACAGATGCAGTTTATGTGTTTTCACCATATATCTCCATCAATTATACCCTTGACAAATACATAAACAATTCTCACAGATTATTGGGATGGTAGCAAAAACATAGATACTGATCACCAGTTATTTATATTTTATTAATAATTTTTTTTAATTAATTTATTAGTTTAGTTTCAGTTGACAAGATTCAATTCCATAGTTCCTTGATTTTCAAATTTCCTTTACTTCCCTCCCCCCTCCCCTCATGACATCATATAGTACAGTATAGGGTCTGCAAATGCATTCATATTAAACATTATTCCAATTACAAAGGCATATTGTACTAGGTGGGATGAAAGATGGTAAGGAAGAAGTACAACCAAACAATGAGAAGAACAAGATCATTTAGTTTGCTTCCATCAGGATTCAGGCTCAGTTCTTTCTAGTTATATCTCTGGATGGCACATTTCTCACTTTCTTGAGTCATTCGGGATTAACTTATATCACTGCATTGCTGAAAAGATTCCAGTCTGTCATAGTTGGTCGTCACAGATATGGTATGTCTGTGATTGTATACAAATTTCTTCTGATTCTACTCTTCTCGCTCAGCATCAGTTTGTATAAGTCTCTCCAGGTAATTATGAAATCCATCACCTCCTCATTTCTTATAGCACAATAAAATTCCATTACATTCATATACCACAACTTGTTTAGCCATTCCCCAATTGATGGGCACTCCTTTAGTTTCCAATTCTTTGCAACCACAAAAAGGGCTGCTAAAAATATTTTTGTACATATGGTTCTTCCTCCCACTACTATGATCTCTTTGGGATATAACCCTAGGAGTGGTATGGCTGGGTCAAAGGGTATGAAATTATTTATAATCCTTTGGGCATAATTCCAGATTGCTCTCCAGAATGGTTGGATAAGTTCACAATTCCACCAGCAATGTATTAGCATTCCAATTTGCCCACAACCTCTCCAGCATTTGTCATTTTCTTGTTTTGTCATCTTAGCCAATCTGACTGGAGAGATGTGGTATCTCAGAGTTGTTTTGATTTGCATTTCTCTAATTAATAGTGATTTAGAGCATTTCTTCATATGCTTATAGATATCTTTAATTTCTTTCTCTGAAAACTTCTTATTCATATCCTTTGACCATTTCTCAATTGGGGAATGACTTGTATTCGTATAGATTTGGCTCAATTCTCTATAAATTTTAGAAATGAGTCCTTTATCAGAGACACAGGTTGTAAAAATTCTTTCCCAATTTCCCACCTCCCTCTTGATCTTGGTTACATTGGCTTTTTTTGTGCAGAAGCTTTTCAATTTAATGTAATCAAAATTATCCATTTTGCATTTTATAATGCTTTCTAATTCTTGTTTGGTCCTAAAATCTTCCCCTCTCCACAGATCTGTCAGGTAAACTATTCCTTGCTTTCCCAAATTGCTTATAGTATCATCCTTTACACCTAGATCATGCACCCATTTAGACTTGATTTTGGTATATGGTGTTAGATAGTGATCTATGCCCAGTTTCTGCCATACTGTATTCCAGTTTTCCCAGCAGTTTTTTGTCAAATAGTGCATTCTTATCCCAAAAACTGGGGTCTTTGGGTTTATCGAACAATAGATTGCTATATTCATTAGCTGCTGGGTCTCCTGCACCTAATCTATTCCATTGATCCACTACTCTACACCTCTGCCAGTACCAAGCAGTTTTGATGACTGCTGCTGTATAATACAGATGAAGATCTGGCATAGCTAGTCCACGTTCCCTAGCATTTCTTTTCATTAATCCCCTTGATATTCTAGACCTTTTGTTTTTCCAAATAAATTTTGTTATTATTTTGTCTAACTCTACAAAGTAGTTTTTTGGTAAATTGATTGGAATGGCACTAAATATATAATTTAGTTTAGGTAAAATTGTCATTTTTATTATATTAGCTCGACCCAGCCACGAGCAATTGATATTTTTCCAACTATTTAGATCTGTTTTTATTTGTGTGAGAAGTGTTTTGTAGTTGTGATCATATAGATTCTGGGTTTGTTTTGGCAAGTAGATTCCCAAATATTTTATAATATCTACAGTGACTTTAAATGGGATTTCTCTTTCTATCTCTTGCTGTTGAGTTTCATTGGAGATGTACAGGAATGCTGAGGATTTATGTGGGTTTATTTTATATCCTGCAACTTTGCCAAATTTATTTATTGTCTCAAGTAATTTTTTACTTGATTCTCTAAGATTCTCTAAGTATATCATCATATCATCTGCAAAGAGTGACAGCTTGGTCACTTCTTTGCCTAATTTGATTCCTTTGATTTCTTTTTCTTCTCTAATTGCTACTGCTAACGTTTCAAGTACCAGATTGAATAAGAGGGGTGATAGTGGACACCCTTGTTTCACTCCTGATCTTATTGGAAAGGCTTCTAGTTTATCCCCATTGCATATAATACTTGCTGATGGTTTTAGATAGATGCTAGCAACTATTTTAAGGAAGGCTCCATTTATTCCTATACTTTCTAGTGTTTTTAATAGGAATGGAGTGTTGTACTTTGTCAAAAGCCTTTTCTGCATCTATTGAGATGATCATGTGGTTTTTGCTAGTTTTGTTGTTGATATGCTCAATTATATTGATGGTTTTCCTAATATTAAACCATCCTTGCATTCCTGGAATGAATCCTACCTGATCAGGGTGTATTATTTTTGTGATAAGTTGTTGGAGTCTTTTGGCTAATATTTTATTTAGAATTTTTGCATCTAAATTCATGAGGGAGATTGGTCTATAATTTTCTTTCTCTGTTTTATCTCTTCCTGATTTAGGAATCAGTACCATATTTGTGTCATAGAAAGAGTTTGGTAGGACTCCTTCTTCACTAATTTTCCCAAATAGTTTGTAGAGTATTGGAATCAATTGTTCTTTAAATGTTTGATAGAATTCACTAGTGAACCCATCTGGCCCTGGAGATTTTTCCTAGGGAGTTCATTGATGGCTTGTTTGATTTCTTTTTCTGAGATGGGGTTATTTAGGTAATTCACTTCCTCTTCAGTTAATCTGGGCAATTTGTGATTTTGTAAATATTCATCCATTTCACTAAGATTGTCATATTTATGTGCATACAATTGGGAAAAATAATTCCTCATTATTTTTTTGATTTCCTCTTCATTGGAGGTAGATTCACCCTTTTTATTTTTGATACTCATAATTTGGTTTTCTTCTTTCTTTTTTTTTATCATATTGACTAAGGGTCTATCAATTTTGTTGATTTTTTCATAAAACCAGCTCTTGGTTTTATTTATTAATTCAATGGTTTTCTTAATTTCAATTTTATTAATCTCACCTTTGGTTTTCAGTATTTCTAATTTAGTACTAAATTGGGGATTTTCAATTTGTTCTTTTTCTAGCTTTTTCAATTGCATGTCCAATTCACTGACCTCCCTTCTCTCTGCTTTAATTAAGTATGCACTCAGGGATATAAAACTTCCCCTGAGAACTGCCTTTAGTGCATCCCACAAATTTTGGTATGTTGTTTCATTATTATCATTCTCTTGAATGAAATTATTGATTGTTTCTATAATTTCTTCTTTGACCCACCAATTTTTTAGGATTAAATTGTTTAGTTTCCAATTAGTTTTTAGTCTATCTTTCCATGGCCCTTTATTGCATATAATTTTTATTGCATCATGATCTGAGAATGATGCGCTTACTATTTCTGCCTTTCTGCACTGGATTGTGAGGTTTTTATGCCCTAGTACATGGTCTATTTTTGAGTATGTACCATGCACTGCTGAGAAGAAAGTAAATTCCTTTTTATCCCCATTCAGTTTTCTCCAGAGATCCATCATATCTAGTCTCTCTAAGATTCTATTCACCTCCTTAACTTCTTTCTTGTTTATTTTGAGGTTAGATTTATCGAGTTCAGAGAGGGGGAGATTAAGGTCCCCCACTAGTATAGTTTTGCTATCTATTTCTTCCTCTAATTCCTTTAACTTCTCCTCTAGGAATTTGGATGCTATACCACTTGGTGCATATATATTAAGTAGTGATATTGCTTCATTCTCAATGGTGCCTTTTAGTAGGATATAGTTTCCTTCCTTATCTCTTTTAATTAGATCTATTTTTGCTTTTGCTTTATCTGAGATAAGTATTGCTACCCCTGCTTTTTTTACTTTAGCTGAGGCATAATAAATTTTACTCCAACCTTTTACCTTTACCCTGTGGGTATCCCTTTGTTTCAAATGTGTTTCTTGAAGACAGCATATTGTAGGATTATGGTTTTTAATCCATTCTGCTATCCGCCTCTGTTTTATGGGAGAGTTCATCCCATTCACATTCACAGTAATGATGACTATCTGTCTCTTCCCTTCCATCCTATTCCCTCCCCTGTTTATGTTTTTGTTTATTCCTTCTCCCTTCCCCTCCTTGAAGTTTTCCCTTTTGACTGCCCCCTCCCTCAGTGTTCCCACCCAGTGACCCCCCTTCTTAACCTACCCTCTCCCCTTACTACTATTTCCCTCCCTTATAATCCCTCCCTTTAGTCTCCTCCTTTTCACCCCCCCTTACCCTCCCACTATCTATAGGACACAACAAATTTTTATACTTATCAGAGTAAATTACTCCCCGTTTGATTCCAAACCAATGAGAGTAAATTTCAAACAATGCTCCTCTCCCTCCCTCCAATTCCTCTATTTAATGAATTTATGTGTCTATTCACGTTAGATTCTTAAACTTCACTGATTAATTTGATCCTTCTTTGAACCAGAACCAGTGAGAATAGTGTTTAAATGATGTTCCTCTCCCTCTTACTTTCCCTTCTTCTATAGTGTGTTTTGATGCCTCTTCAGATGGCATATTTTACCTTTTCCTAGCTCATCCTTTCCTTTTTCCCATTATAGTACCATTGATCCCCTTAATAGTCTTTTTTTTTTTTAGACTCCATGTTAGTGCATTCATACCCACACCCTCTAAGTATAACCCTTTTGCAGGTCATGATAATCATAGAGATTTCAAATATTGACAGTTATCAGCTCCACATATAGGGATGTGAACATTTTGCTCTTGTTGCATCCCAGGTAATGAGCTTGTGTTTGTGGGTGTGGGTATGTGCACTTCTGCATGTGTGAGTCTATGTTACCCTTGTTTACCTTTTTATGTTCTTCTGGAGTCTTGTAATTGGAGATCAAATTTTCCATTGAGCTCTGGCTTTTTCATTAGGAAAGTCTGGAAGTCCCTTACTTCATTAAATGTCCATCTCCTTGCCTGAAAGATTATGCTCAGTTTTGCCGGGTAGTTAATCCTTGGTTGTAGTCCTAGCTCTCTTGCCCTACGAAATATCAAATTCCAGTCCCTCCGCTCTTTTAATGTAGAAGCTGCTAGGTCCTGTGTGATCCTAACTGTAGTTCCTCGATATTTGAATTGTTTCTTTTTGGCTGCTTGTAGAATTTTTTCTTTAATCTTATAATTCTGGAATTTGGCTACTATATTTCTTGGAGTTTTCAGTTTGGGATCTCTTTCAGGAGGAGTCCGGTGAATTCTATCAATAGCTATTTTATCTTCTGATTCCAGGACCTCAGGACAGTTTTCTTTGACAATCTCTTGGAGGATGTTGTCTAGACTGCTTTTCTCATCATGGCTTTCTGGTAGACCAATAATTCTTAGGTTGTCTCTCCTGGATCTGTTCTCTAGGTCAGTTATTTTTCCAGTGAGATATTTTACATTTTCTTGCAATTTTTCGATCATCTTGTTTTTTTCGATTGACTCCTGCTGCATCATAGAGTTCTGAGTTTCAGTTTGGTTGTATCTAATTTTTAGTGAATTATGGTCTTCAGTAAGTTTTTGAAGTTCCTTTTTTAGGGAGGTATTTTCTTTTTCCAAGTTGGTCATTGCCTCCCTGATTTGGTCTTTAAAATTTTTCTTAAGCTCCTCCAGGAATGCTATTTGGGCTTGAGACCAGATCATGTTTCCTTCTGTGGTCTCTGGTGTGGGCAGAGAGTCTATATTGTCCTGTGTGTTTTGTTGTTCTTGCCCTGCATAGTATGCTCGAATAGACTTTCTTGCCTTCCCCTTCTCCTTTTCAGCTTCCTTCCTTCCCATTGTGACTTCCTGTTTCTTAGTGTCTCAGGCTATGAGTTTGGGGCCTGATCCTTGACTTTGAATACCTCTGGGTGGCTAGTTTATGGCTAAGTCAGGGAAGTCAGTGAGGAATGTAGATGTGTAGGTGGGGATGAGTCTGACCACTTCAGATTTCTGCTTCTATACCCCTGGGCTATAAGTAGGCTTTTGTTGGTGAGGTGAGGTGGGGCTAGTTGGGTCCCCTCCCTCTCTTCTCTTCAGATTCCTGGCTGTCTCAGTTACACCCTTTCTTGGAGATTCTCAAGCCTGAGGCTATTTCCATTAACTTGGGATTTCAATCTGGGTGGGAGACTTATCTTTGGGTTTTCTGCTTCATGAAGGAGGGATGGGAGGATCAGAGCAGCTAGAATTTACTTTGCCATTCCAGCCCCTGTATCATACAGGCAGGCAGTTTCTAAATTTCCAGGCTGGGGGCTGAATGCAGCCTGAGAAGCCACTCTCTCCACTGGGGGCCCGACTCTCCTACCTGGCTCCAATGATCCGTTCCCTCTGCCAGATGATTGCGATTCGTCCTTGGTAAGTCTGCAGGCTGGGGCTTTTTCTCTCTCTGGTGTAGTCTGCTTGCCTGCTCTTAGGTCTGAGCTGTGCAGAACCCACGCGCTCTGCGCTCGACCTGTGCGGACACTCTGGGCAACCTCCTGGGCTGGATTCTGCCACACTCTGTCTTCCACTGGGCTTCGTCACTCCAGAATCTGCTCAGATTTACCCTTTTGGACTTAGTGACAGAGGAGCTCAGCGAGGTTACTGCTTCCTTTCCACCATCTTCTATTAATAATTTTTTGATAATGATAAGTTTTGAGTTTTTTTTACCCCCCCAAATTAGTACCCTTCCTTCTTTTTTCTCCCTTATTATGTATTAGTTTACAACATTCAGTTCCACAAGTTTTTGAGTTCCAAATTTTCTCCCCCTTCCTCCTCTCTCCCCTCCGCAAGATGGCATGCGATCTGATATAGACTCCACATATACATTCACATCAAACATATTTTCACATTTGGAATGTTGCAAAGAAGAGTTATAACCAATGAATGAACCACAAGAAAGAAGAAACATAACAAAACAAAACAAAAAAGAGAGAGAGATGCTTTAATCTGCATTCAGACTCCATAATCATAATTTTTTTTCTCTGGATGTGGATAGCATTTTCCATTATGAGCCCTTTGGAATGGTTTTTAGCACCTTGCACTGCTGAGAAAAGTCAAGTCTATCAGAATTAGTCATTGCACACTGTGGCTGTAACTGTGTACAAGCTATCCTGATTCTGCCCACCTCCTCCTGCCCCCCCCCCCCCCCCGATTCAGTATCAGTTAATATAAGTCTTTCCAGGTTTTTTCTGAAATTCTCCTGCTCATTATTTCTTATTCTTATTTAAAAATATTTGTTTACTTTTACTTTACAACATTTAGTTTCATAATCCATTGAATTCCAAATTTTCTCCCCCTTCTCCCCAAGGTGGCATGCAATCTGATACAGGTTCTAAAAATACCCTCACACTAAACAAAAGTCAAGGTGTAAAGAAGAATTATAACCAATGTAATGAACAGTGAGAAAGAAGAAACAAAGCAAAAAGAAAAAGAGAGAAAGCAAATAGTTTGCTTTAATCTGCATTCAGAGTCTATAGTTCTTTCTCTGGATGTGGTTATCCCTTTCTATCATGAGTCTTTTGCAGTTGTCTCATAGTGTTGCATTTCTGAGAGGAATCCAGTCTATCAAAGCCAGTCATCAGAATTATGATGTATCTATAATTGTGTACAAAGTGCTCCTGGTTCTGCTTCCCTCACT